>ONZH01002034.1:0-63515 GCA_900303285.1 Rhinella marina
AAAACCCACCTGATCTTTATGGATCAAGTTGATGGAGCCAGGTATTAAGTCTATTTGCCAGTAATTTGGTGAAAATTTTCAAATCTGAGTTCAAAAGGCTAATAGGTCTATAGCTAGTGCAATCTGCAGGGTCCTTACCAGGCTTGGGGATAACAGTCACATAAGACTGGAGCATAGTGTCAGGAATCCCAACCCCCTGCAAGAACCCATTGAATAGCCTCACCATATGAGGAGTCAGTACATCCCGAAACGTCTTAAAGTACGCATAGAGGAGTCCATCCGGACCGGGAGATTTCCCATTGGGTAGAGCAGAGACAGTTTCATCGACCTCCTCAGCAGTGATCGACTGGTTCAGATGGGCCAGAGCAGCTGGGGAAAGAGAAGGTAAATGGCATTCCGATAGGAACTCATCTAGAAGCGCATTATGTCTCGACTCTTCCGTAGGTAAGGAAGATGGTAAGGAATATAATTCCGAGTAGTAGGTGTGGAATAATTTAGCAAGAGAAGTCGGATGATACTGAAGGACACCCTGCCGATCTCTTAATGCATGAGGCGTTGCGGCAGCCATCCGATCCTTGAGTTGACGAGCCATAAGGGTATGCGGCTTATTGCCGTACATAAAATAACGTTGGCGTGTGTAGTCACTAGATTGGCGTTTACATTGGGGACTAGGGGCTGTCGGGGGGGTAGCTAATCTATCTATGCATTCAGAAAAGGGGACATTGAAGTCTCCCCCCACCACTTGTAGCATCCCTCTGTCAGAGGTCAAAGTAGAGAAGAGAGAGGAGAGAAAGGCAATCTGACCAGAGTTTGGGGCATATAGGTTGCAGAGTTGTATTTTCTGCCCATGTAGCACCCCCTGCAGGATGAGATAGCGACCCGAGGGATCAGCTCTAACCGAGTCTACCTGAAGGGGACAATTCCTGGAAAGTAAAATAGCTACTCCCGCTGATTTGGTAGTAGAGGCTGCTGTATACACCCGCGGAAACCAGTGTTTAACGAAGTTAAACGCTCCCTCACCAGTAAGATGGGTTTCCTGAACTAGAATAATGTCAGCCCCTGCAACACGCAAACAGTAATAATCTGCGACATATGAAAATTTAAAAAAAAAACAGTACCAATGGGTATGAAATACAATAGGGACATAAAGGGGTACTTCAAAATTTGAACCTTCATGTCTCTGGAGTTCGGAATGGCAAACCCTATAAACAGAGGTTAGGCCAGTGAAACTCCTGTGGGGAGGAGCAGTGAGTAGCTGACTTTGAATAAAAACAATCGACCACCTCCTACCCCCAGAACTCCAAAGAAGGAAGGGATAATGGACACTTAAAAAACAATTGAATAACGCAATATTGCAAACAGGTGAGAGGTTAGCACTGAAAGTCCCTAAGAAGGGGACAGGAGAGAAGAAAAGGAAAATAGCATGAAAAGCACATATTTACGACCCAAGTAGAAAGTCCCTCAGCCAGACGGTTCAGGTCCAGTGTCCAGGAGGGCAGGCCGAGTCGTCCTCTTACGGGGTCCCACGGTGGTCCAGGTCGCCGGGATCAGTGGCAGAACGGCGGGGGAGTCCCAGTCCGGCAATGACGGTGGGGAGACAGCCAGTCGGGCGTAGAAGTCCGCGAGGTCCTCTGGGTTCTTAAGAGTCACTGTTGAGCCATTTTTGCGCGCTGTCAGGCTGAAAGGGAAGCCCCATCGGTTAGGGGATAGCATTTTTCCGGAGGAGTTCCAACAAGGGCTTCAGAGCTCTACGCTTCTGGAGAGTAATCCAGGAGAGATCTTGGAAAAGGGAGACTCTGGAACCACTGTATTCCACCTGTTGTAACTTACGGGCTCTCGTCATGATCTCCTCCTTGAGTGCAAAGTCGTTGACGAAGCATATGATGTCTCTCGGAGGACCTTGCTGTGTCTTCTGTCTGAGTGCACAGTGAGCCCGGTCCATCAGTATAGGGTGGGTAGGTGATCTCTCACGGACCGAATTAAAAATAGAAAGGAGCACGGCACGAACATCCTCCTCTCCTTGAGCCTCCGGGACACCACAAACTCATATGTTATGGCGCCGACCTCTGTTATCTAGATCTTCCACATGATTGTGGAGGTCGCGGAGCTGCAGTGAGTGTGAAGATGATTGTTTTTGAAGCAAGCGGATGACCATGCGGAGCGCATTATGGTCCTCCTCCAGCTGATGAACCCTCTGACCCACTGCTTGGACATCCTGTCGTATGGCGGAGATCTCCTCCTAGAAGGCATCTTTAACTTCTGTTATCAAGGCACGGAAGTCTTGCTTGGTGGGAAGTTGTTGTATATAAGACCACCAATTGAGGGGAGGGTCCATCTGGGGCCCAGGTCCTTCAGAGCATGAAGATGAAGAGGAACCGCACTGTGAAGGAGTTCCGGATTTGAAGATCTGTGGGGTCCCTGCGTCATGTAGGCTGGAAGGGGAGTCCCCAGAAAGATATTGAGGAGCCAGAGGTGAAGCAGGGGTCTTCCCTGACTGGGGGAGATCTGGAAGGCGCCGAGCGGTTGAGATAGAAGGCGCCGGCCCCTGGGAGTATGAGGGCCTGTACTGGATGAGTGCAGGAGAAGGAGAGCAATTCCGGTCCCCTATTGCCAAAATCGGATGAAGTCCCAACGCTGGGGACCCTGCTGGTGACCCCAGTGAACTTATTAGTAAAATATTCCTCTGATGGCCCTGTGACCACATTAGCCTCCATCTGAAAGGGTGAAGCTGCGGGGCTCTTCTCACCTGGCCATGGGCTGCTGTGTGGTGAGGGAACACTGGCAGCTGCAGTGTGCAGCGTTAAGCTCTCCCCTGTGGCCCCTCTTTTTTTTCGCCTTATTCTGACTACTATAAATTTTTTGTAGTTCTGTACGGAGCTGTGTCAGGGCTCATTTTTTCTGGGACTATCTGAACTTTTCATTGATACCATTTTGAGGTGTGTATGACTTTTTGATCACTTTTTATACAATTTTTTGTGGGAGGTGAAGCAACCAAAAAAACAGCGAATTGGCCATTTTGACTTTTTTCTGTTTCACTGTTTGCCGTATGGGATAAATATTTTAAAATTTTAATAGTATGAGCGTTTTTGCACATGACAATATCAACATAACATAGTTTATACGGCAGCATGTTCTATATTTTGCGTTTTTCATGCAGCCATGGCCCCATAGAAGTGAATGGGGCTTCAGTGAAAAACGCATTGCATCCTGAAGCAAGTCCAGATGCAATGCGTTTTGCACTGATGGTTGCTAAGATATGTTGTTTGTAAACCTTCAGTTTTTTATCACGCGCGTGAAAAACGCATCAAAATGCATTGCACCCGCACGGAAAAAACTGAACAACTGAATGCAATTGCAGACAAAACTGAATGAACTTGCTTGAAAAATGGTGCAAGTTTTCCTGAGCGCACCCTGAACGCATCCGGACCTAATCCGTCACGCTCGTGTGAAAGAGGCCTTAGGAGGAAAAAATTCCTTCCTGACTCCAGGCAAACAGAACAACCCCTCTCTAATAACTATAACCTGTAATATTATTACACTCCAGAAATACATCCAGGCCTCTCTTGAACTCTTTTAGTGAACTTACCATCACCACCTCCTTAGGCAGAGAGTTCCATAGTCTCACTGCTCTTACCGTAAAGAATCCTCTTCTATGTTTGTGTACAAACCTTCTTTCCTTCAGACACAGTGGATGTCCCCTCGTCACAGTCCTATTGATAAATAGATGATGGGAGAGATCTCTGTACTGACCCCTGATATATTTATACATAGTTATTAGATCTCCCCTCAGTCGTCTTTTTTTCTAAAGTGAATAATCCTAATTCTGACAATCTTTCTGGGTACTGTAGTCCACCCATTCCAGTTATTACTTTAGTTGCCCACCTCTGAACCCTCTCCAGCTCTGCTATGTCTGCCTTGTTCACAGGAGCCCAGAACTGTACACAGTAATCCATGTGTGGTCTGACTAGTGATTTGTAAAGTGGCAGGACTACAGTATGTTTTCATCACAGGCAACTATGTCTCTTTTGATGCAACCCATTATCTTATTGGCCTTGGTTTCTACAGCTTAGTTTGCTGTTCACTAAAGCCTAGGTCCTTTCCATGTCAGTGTTACCCAGTGTTTTACCATTTAGTATGTACTGGTGACTTGCATTATTCCTTCCCAGGTGCATAACCTTACATTTGTCAGTGTTAAACCTCATCTGCCACTTCTCTGCCCAAGCCTCCAATCTATCCAGATCCATATGTAGCAGTGTACTGTCCTCTTCTGTGTTAATTACTTTACACAGTTTAATGTCATCTGCAAAAATTGATATTTTACTGCGCAAGCCTTCTACAAGACCATTAATAAATATATTGATGAGAATAGAGCCCAATACTGATCCCTGTGGTACCCCACTAGTGACAGTGACCCAATCTGAGTGTGTGCCGTTAATAACCACCCTCTGTTTTCTATCACTGAGCCAGTTACTTACCCACATACAGACATTTTCCCCCAGTCCAAACATTCTCATTTTAAATACTAACCTTTTATGCGGTACAGTGTCAAATTCTTTAGAGAAGTCCAGATATACGACATCCATTGATTCGCCACGGTCAAGTCTAGAACTTACCTCCTCATAGAAACTGATTAAATTAGTTTGACATGACCGATCCCTCATGAAGCCATGCTAATATGGAATTATTTGCTTATTTTGGTACTCCAAGATAGCATCTCTTAGAAAACCTTCTAACAGTTTACCCACGACAGATGTTAAACTTACCGGCCTATAGTTCCTGGGCTCTGTTTTTGGATCCTTTTTAAATATTGGCACCACATTTGCTATGCGCCAATCCTGTGTAACACTCCCTGTCAGTATAGAGTCCTTAAATATCAGAAATAAGGGTCTGGCTATGTATGACATTACTTAATTATCTTAAGATATGGGGGTATGCCATCTAGTCCTGCCGATTTGTCTATTTTAATCTTTTTAAGACGCCGCTGTACTTCTTCTTGGGTCAGACAGGGCACTTTTAATGGGGAATTTACTTTTATCCATGAAGTTTATTTTTTTCATATATTTTTATTATGGTGAAAGGGTGAATTTTTGGTGAATTTTGATGTTTTTTTTTTTTACTTTTAAACATTTATTTTATTTTTTAGACTTTTTTTATAGTTCTCCTAGGGAACTTTAAAAAGCTATCATCGGATTGCTTCTCTGATAGACTCTAATGCATTAGCAAGGAAGTCTGATGATTACACTATGTTCCTATGGAGCCGTGCTGCAGGCAGGGTCTCCATAGGAACTCATGTGCGGCAGACTTGAATCATTCAGGAGGAATGAGGCTGCTGCACATACCATCTGGCTCCCCTGATCCCCGCTAGGGGGAGCCGATACACGCCTGGAAGCACGCACATCCGAGTTTTTGCTCTCACAGATGCCATGGTCACATTTGACCGCAACATCTGAGGGGTAAAATGTATACAATCGACGTTATCGTCAATTGCATACATTAGCCCCTGATTTTTACTGTTGAAAACAGCAGACAATTGTTGGCTATGGCATTCGCGAGTGAGTGCCATCTTTAAAGACCCACCCAGCTCTGTACATGTATGGGCTTACTACAGTTTTATTTAAAAAATATTGAAATATATTAAAATGTGATAATGAATAAGACCTTGTCTTCTAGTGGTTTCAAAAGGCATGTAATTTCAGCATTACTTGAAACTGTAAAGTAACTTGTCTTTCTGGAGTGCTTTATTTTTCAATTGGAATACCGTAGCATGAAATATCTCCATATTTTCCATATTGTAGTATATGTCTACATAACAACTATGAATACATATTTCTGAAGTTCCAAGGTTGACAAATGGGTTTTTTAGCTGTATTGTGCAGAGCTTCCATTGAAGCTTTGAAGTAATTTTACTTATTCAAATGTTTTATTGGTTTTTTTGTAGAGCTTTTTCAACAAATAATACAATCTCAGCAATGCAGTATAACAAAGGTGAACACAGTCGTCATTCTGTGTCCATAAATGTAAAACCATGCAGGGAGCCCAGATGAGGGCAGTTAGCTATACATGAAACATAAACAGTTTAAGTAACAAGTAAAGGAAAGAAAAGAAAAAAAGAGAGAGCAAAAGGGAGAGGGAGGGGGAGGGAAGAATGATTAGTTCCTCCATCTGTGGATATAGGGCGTCCTCCTCAAACCATTCTTCCAGTGAGGTTGGTGAGTGGGACTTCCAGTGTCGTGGAATGGCTGCTTTTGCCACCTGAATCAGGTACTTGAGAAGTGAGTTATTTTAGGCCGGGATGTTGAGGTCAAACACATACAGTAGGAGAGATTCAGGGGAATTTGGGATAGGAATGCCCATCACTTCACAGATTGTCTTGTGCACAGAGTCCCAGAAAGGGCGTAGAACAGCGCAGTGCCACCAGATATGTAGCATTGTGCCTTCCTTCGTGTTACATCTCCAACATCGGTTCGAGACCGTGGGAAATCATTTGTGGAGGAGTGAAGGCACCTTATACCATCGGGAGACAATCTTGTAACAAGTTTCTTGAGTTTTAGTGGAGATCAAAGTTTTGTGAGACAGAAGAAAGCTCCTGTTCCATTGAGACGAGGTGAGGTTTATACCCAGGTCATGTTACCAGGCCTGACAGAAGGGGGGGAGTAGTGAGGAGCGTTGACGCAGAAGTAATTTATATATGGATGATATGTCTCGGAGTACCGCTGATGGAGCCAGGCATAACTGAAAGCCGACAGGGTTCGGGACAGGGAGTGAGTGGGTCAAGTGTATAGAAGAATAGAAATGCTGGAGCTGCAGGTATTCGAAATAGTGTCGTGCTGGAGGGTTGCGAGTCCCTAACAGCAGAGGCAGAGATTTCAGGGATGGTCCTGAGAGGACATGACAAAACTTGAGTGGATGCAGTTTCGTTCCTTGAAGAAACGAGGAGGGGGAGTGCCTGGGGCGGGGGGGTAGAGGGTGGGTTATTAGTAATCGGGGCGAGGGGCCTTCAGTGTCTATGAGGGAGGTATGAGGACTGATGGATGCTAGAATCGCAAAAGTATGATGGGCCATGAAAGACAATGTGGGAGAGGTGTGGTGTGGGATGCCTACAAACCAGGGGAGTACTGTCAGAGAACAAGATGAGAAATCCTGCACTATGCGTACCCAAGATTTAGAGCTGTCAGTGCGCATCATGTCTAGAAGCCTAGCTTAACTGGTGGAATGGTAGTAGAGATGGCAATCCGGGAGACCAACCCCTCCCGCCTCCTTGGAGCGGGTCAGTATTTCCTACTTCATTCGTGGTTACCGGAAAACCAGACAATGGCGCATCTGGGTCCGGAATGTTGATGCTATGCGGCGGGGGATGGTCTGCAGGAGGTAGAGCAGTTTCGGTAAAAGATTCATCTTTAAAATACTGATTGTTGCGAATGGAGAACATAAGATGTTCCATGACCAAAATGTAAAGCAATGGGGACAATGGGCAGCCCTGACGTGTACCATTATGAATAGGGAAGGAGGGGGAGAGGGGGAGGGTACCATTGATTTTAACCTGTGCTGAAGGCTGTTGATAGAAATCCCGAACCTAGGCCTATGTTGGAGAGGGCAGTACAAAGTGTTTAAAGTGTGCAAAGTGTGATATCAAGTGTTTAAAGTGTGTTGGTGTGAGCTTCTGGTCCAGGTACGAACCCCACCTGGTCCGGGTGAATGACAGAGGGCAGAAAGGCATTCAATCTGTTAGCTAATAGTTTAGCATAGATTTTAAGGTCTACGTTTAGGAGAGAAATAGGCCGATAGCTGGCACATGTTTGCGGGTCCTTACCAGGTTTAGGAATAACAGCAATATGGGCCTCTGTGGCCTGCATCGGGAAGGGAAGCTCAGAAGACACCACGTTAAAGACCTGAAGCAAAAAATGGTAAAGAGATACCGAGAAAGTTTTGTAGAGCCTGGCTGTGAACCCATCAGGGCCCGGGTTTTTACCCCCAGGCAGAGACTTAAGACCCGTTTGTAATTCAGCCTCCGTAAAAGTAGTTTTCAGACTAGCTAGACTCCAGCTCAGACAGTCTGAAAGACTAAGAAGAGGGTTCAGGTCCAGGCCCCAGCCAAGCCGAAGCAGTTCAGGGTAGGTTATAAAGTTCAGAGTAAAAGGAGGAGGCAATATCTGCGGAGGTATGAACCACACGGCCCGCTGGGTTTTTGATGGCAGGAATGTGAGGGGCAGCTAGCTTTCGCCTAAGAGCCCTAGCCAACAAACGCCCAGTTGGAGCATGCGCTTATAGGACTATTCCAGTAGGCGCTTAGTGTCCATGGGGTCTATGAAGTGGTCAGCAAGGAAGTTTTCTACGGTACTGGTAAGGTCAGCAGCGCGTACCGAGTCAAGAAGGAGAGACTTATTCAAATGCCATGTCAACTTGCGTTTAGTAAGAAAAGGGAGATTTAAAGGGAACCTGTCACCTCCTTTTTACAAAATGAGCTGTTAACAGTACCTTAGAGTAGACCCCAGTGTGATCCTATTGCTGTAGTTGAAACAGAGAACTGCCGGATGAAAAGGCTGGAAACAGAACTTTTAATCTTGCTGCGCTGTCTTTCCGGTGTGGGCTTGAAGTCAAGGGGGCAGCGGCCTCCTTGCTTCAAGTCAAGAAAGCCACTCCCCACTTGCTCTTGACTGACAGTTAGCCGGGGTGCCGGGGATCGCAGAAATCTCGCGCATGCGCGTTGCGCGAGTGAGTACTGCGCGATCCCGGCACCCGGCTCTTCATGTTGCCGGCGCTTCAGTACTCAGTGCGCATGCGCCGCCTTACTATGCGAGCGCGCTTGGGAGCTTGGGAGCTCGCATAGTAAGGCGGCGCATGCGCACTGAGTACTGAAGCGCCGGCAACATGAAGAGCCGGGTGCCGGGATCGCGCAGTACTCACTCGCGCAACGCGCATGCGCGAGATTTCTGCGATCCCCGGCACCCCGGCTAACTGTCAGTCAAGAGCAAGTGGGGAGTGGCTTTCTTGACTTGAAGCAAGGAGGCCGCTGCCCCCTTGACTTCAAGCCCACACCGGAAAGACAGCGCAGCAAGATTAAAAGTTCTGTTTCCAGCCTTTTCATCCGGCAGTTCTCTGTTTCAACTACAGCAATAGGATCACACTGGGGTCTACTCTAAGGTACTGTTAACAGCTCATTTTGTAAAAAGGAGGTGACAGGTTCCCTTTAAAGAGCGGTAAACCAGGGAGTGGTCCAACCACAGGATATTGCCAATGTGTGTGGAGTCAAGCCACATAAGAGCCTGTTGTTGGAGCAGAATGTGATCTATTCTGCTATAGGAAGAGTGTGGGACAGAGTAAAAAGTGTAATCTTTGTCTGTAGGGTGTTGAATACGCCATGAGTCGCATAATTGCAATTGAAGAAATGTGTTCCTAACCTTTTTGATGGCCGGATAGGAAAGGGAAGCACGCCCATTAGAGTTGTCAAGTGTGGGGTCGAGGGTGAGATTGAGATCACCACAGAGGACAACCGTACCATGGACTAAGGGCACAGCTTTATCAACAAGGTCTAAGAGAAAGGAAACCTGGTTCTGGTTTGGGGCATATGCATTGAGAAAGGTGAATTCTCATCTGCCAATCAACAGTGAGAGAATAAGATACCTGGCTTTGGCATTGACAGTGCAGCCCAGCACTTGATGAGACAGAGATTTGTGGATTGCTATAGCAACCCCTTTCGTCTTATTTACTGGGTTGTTCGCAAAATGCCAGGACGTGTAGTGTTGATGCCGAATGCCAGGAGCACCACCCTCCTTAAAATGTGTTTCCTGGAAACAAATAATATGTACCTTCTGGCAATGAAAATGGTGAAATACAGGGGGCGTGGCCAGTCATGGAGGAGTGAGGACGTGCTCTGTGTGAGCTCCGCTGCATCCCTGATTTTCTCAAGTGCCCACCTGCTGTTTCTCATGGGGAAAACAAAAAAGGGTCGAGCTCGTCTACCTGCTTCCCTGGCCTTCTCATAAGTTGACCTGGACTCCTATCTCTCAACGGACGACAGCCTGCCTGGCTGTGCACACAGATCACAAAATGGCTGCAGCTCTGCATCTCCTTCTCCTCAGCTAGAGGCCTCACACCCACAGCTGCGGGAGGCTGCTCCCAATCTGTCCCCTCTCTGCTCCTACCCAAGAGCCCCACACTGCCAGGTTCTGAGCTGCCGACGGTGGTCCCAGTGGGAGTCGCGGGCCACAAAGTGGATCGCTGCACATGCCGCAGCAGGCGATTTATACGGCTGCGGCCTCTGCCTTACCGGCTTATATGGACGCTCCGGCACAGGCTGCATGGAGTCGCCAGGACTACCGCAAGTGTCCTTACCTCCAGCATCCCCTCCAGCCGCCTTGCCCTCTGTTACTCCCCATAGCAGCCCAGACTTCACACTGAGGCCCACTGCCATCCCCTTCTGGCCACAGGGAATCCTCCCTACTTCACTAGGCTCTACTCCCTCACAAATATAAGCCCCACAGCATGAGTTCCTGGGCCTGCAGGGAGATCCACGCACAAGGATCAATACCACCCAGCTGCAGCAGAACTCAGGCCCTATCAGTGACGCCCATCTTCCTGTGACGCGGGAAAGGGGCCCTCTCTCCCTGCCTCCCTCGCCTGGTCCTTCCCTGGCGGCTTTACCTCGCTGGTCCACTGGGTCATCATGGGACAGAACTCGTCCACCGGCACCTGGGCAGGTAACAACTGTCCCCTTGCCTGGCCCGAAGGTCCCACTCCTTTCAGTCTTCCTCTTCTCAGACTCTTTACCTTCGAAAGAAGATCTGTCCAGTTTTGCGGCTAATATTTTGCAAGAATGTAAGCAGGAATTCTGTCAATTCTGCACGGACCACACGGATCACACGGGACCATACGGTACTGACGGCTGATGTTAAGGCCCTAGAAACCATGGCTCAATCTCAGGAGGCTCATATCTACGCCCTTCATCAACACTTGAACAATGTGGAGAATCGCGGACGTTGCAACAATCTCCGTATAAGAGGCCTCCCAGAATCAGTCTCTACTGCTGATCTACTGCCCGCTATTGTGGCAATATTCAATGGTATTCTGGAGCGTCCTCATGTAACCCCCATAGAAATTGATAGGGTGCATAGAGTGCTACGGACTCCAGACCCAGAGACGTCATCTGCCGGATCCATTTCTACGCTGTCAAAGAGCAAATTCTGAATAAAGCCCGCCAGCAATCTTCTCTGTCCTTTGAGGGGCCTCCCATTATGTTACTACAGGACTTATCACGCTACACTCTTACCCAGCGGGCTGCTTTGAGGCCTCTCCTGAATCTTATCTGGGATAGAGGAATCCCATATCGTTGGGGATTCCCTTTTGCTCTAATTGCTGGTCATAAGGAACACACTGCCACTCTATGTTGTCTATCTGATCTTCCGTGTTTCCTCCAAAGCCTTGACCCATGGCCTTCGATATTTCCACCAGCTCCTCTTTCTCTCCAGCGTTTACCACCTTCTCAAGCTTCACAGTTCAGAGTGCGAATTTTGGAATGCGCTCCCGGCCATCACAAGGACGACGATGTCCAACTGGCCTGCTGCGGAACTCGCAATCGGCACCCTTAACCTGAGGACTTCCTGACCTGAGGACTTCTTGTTGGAGTCTGGCATAACTCCTTTCTTTCCATAACATATTTTCACTTGTGAGTTTGTAATAATTTATTTTCTCCATTTAACAGGTGACTTATCTTCATTACTTGTACTTAAAGGGATAGTGGTGGACTCTCTTCTCCCTGACTGCCACCTTCCCCACGTAGTGTGAGGCAATCCTTTGGGAATATCTATCCCTCTTGACAGTCTCTTTTGACCTATTGGTCCGTTTCTAGTACATTATTGTTGCAGCTCAATAGATTGGTTTTGCTGTTACCAGCACCCCCCCCCTTCCTTTTTTTCATTTTTTTTCTTTCTCTTTTTATTTTTCCCTCTCTTCTGGTCTACCTTTCTTCTACCCTCCCCCTTGTGCCCCTTCCTCATACCTCCTCATGACGTCTTTAAAGATTATATCCTTCAAAGCGAAGGGCCTCAACACTCAACAGAAAAACGGGCACAAATTCTGAGAGAGTCGCCAACAGGAAACTCATTTCAAAGAGGGATCTGCCCCTAGCATTCAGCATAAACATTATACAACTCAGTATTATGCTAATAATGCGCAAAATAAGTCTAGGGGGGTCACCATAGCAATCCACAAATCCCTGACACATCAAGTGCTTAGTTGTACAGCTGATGCCGATGCTAGGTATCTGGTCCTTTCCCTACTTATTAGTGGCCGTGAGTTCACGTTTCTTAACGTCTATGCGCCCAACCAGAACCAGGTCTCTTTCTTTGTGGACTTTGTTGACAAGGTCTTACCGCTCATGCGTGGCAGGGTCATACTTTGTGGGGATTTAAATCTCACTTTGGATCCCACGCTTAATAGTTCCTCTGGCCGCGCTGCCCTTTCATACCAGACGATTAAAAAGTCAAGAAGGCCTTTTTACAATTATAGTTAAGCGAATCATGGCGCATACAACACCCTACAAACATAGACTATACTTTCTTCTGCCCACCTCACTCCTCCTACAGGCGAATTGACTACATCTTACTTCAACACCACGCCCTTTCCTGGATGGAGTCTACACGCATTGGCACTATTCTATGGTCTGACCATGCCCCAGTGTACTGTTCTCTGAAACTCCCCTTTCTCACTAGAGAGGAATGGACTCTGCTCGATTGTCGGCAGATGAATCTGCCAGCCTCAAGACTTTTTTCACTGCTGGAGAACTCCAAGAGGTGCTTAAGTCTCACCCAGCGGGAAAGAGTCCAGGACTGGATGGGTTCACGGCAAAGTTCTAAGATATTTTCCACGTCTCTCTCTCCCCTTCTTCTTCAGGTCTTTAACATGGTGTCCTCTGAGCTTCCCTTCCCAGCCCAGTCCACAGAGGCGCACATACAGTGCCTTGTGAAAGTATTCAGCCCCCTGGAACTTTTCAACCTTTTGCCACATTTCAGGCTTCAAACAAAAAGATATCACATTTTAAATTTTTGGTGAAGAATCAACAACAAGTGGGTCACAATTGTGAAGTGGAACAAAATTTATTGGATCATTTAAACTTTTTTTGTAATAATAAAACTGAAGAGTGGGGCATGCAAAATTATTCAGTCCCCTTGCATTAATACTTTGTTGCACCACCTTTTGCTGCGATTACAGCTGCAAGTCGCTTGGGGTATGTCTCTATCAGTTTTGCACATCTAGAGACTGAAATTCTTGCCCATTCTTCCTTGCAAAACAGCTCGAGCTCTTTGAGGTTGGATAGAGAGCGTTTGTGAACAGCAGTTTTCAGCTCTTTCCACATATTCTCAATTGGATTCAGGTCTGGACTTTGACTTGGCCATTCTAAGACCTGGATACGTTTATTTTTGAACCATTCCATTGTAGATTTTGCTTTATGTTTGGGATCATTGTCTTGTTGGAAGATAAATCTCCGTCCTAGTCTCAGGTCTTTTGCAGACTCCAACAAGTTTTCATCCAGAATGGTCCTGTATTTGGCTCCACCCATCTTCCCATCAATTTTAACCATCTTCCCTGTCCCTGTTGATGAAAAGCAGGCCTGAACCATGATGCTGCCACCACCATGTTTGACAGTGGGGATGGTGTGTTCAGGGTGATGAGCTGTGTTGCTTTTACGCCAAACATATCGTTTTGCATTGTTTCCAAAAAGTTTGATTTTGGTTTCATCTGACCAGAGCACCTTCTTCCCCATGTTTGGTGTGCCTCCCAGGTGGCTTGTGGCAAACTGTAAACAAGACTTTTTATGGATCTCTTTGAGAAATGGCTTTCTTCTTGCCACTCTTCCATAAAGGCCAGATTTGAGAAGTGTTGGACTGATTGTTGTCCTATGGACAGACTCTTCCACCTCAGCTGTAGATCTCTGCAGTTCATCCAGAGGGATCATGGGCCTCTTGGCTGCATCTCTGATCAGTCTTCTCCTTGTTTGAGATGAAAGTTTAGAGGGATGGCTGGGTCTTGGTAGATCGCTTCCACAGTGCTCCTTGGGATGTTTAAAGCTTGGGAAATCTTTGGTATCCAAATCCGGCTTTAAACTTCTCCACAACAGTATCACGGACCTGCCAGGTGTATTCCTTGGTCTTCATGATGCTCCCTGTGCTTTAAACAGAACCCTGAGACTATCTCAGAGCAGGTGCATTTATGCGGAGACTTGATTACACACAGTTGGATTCTATTTATCTTCATCAGTCATTTAGGACTACATTGGATCATTCTGAGATCCTCAATGAACTTCTGGAGTGAGTTTTCTGAACTGAAAGTAAATGGGCCGAATAATTTTGCACGCCCAACTTTTCATTTTTATTATTACAAAAAAGTTTAAATGATCCTATAAATTTCGTTCCACTTCACAATTGTGACCCACTTGTTGTTGATTCTTCACCAAAAATTTAAAATGTTATATCTTTTTGTTTGAAGCCTGAAATGTGGCAAAAGGTTGAAAAGTTCCAGGGTGCCGAATACTTTCGCAAGGCACTGTAAGTCATTCCCAAACCTGGCAAAGACCTGCAGGTCTGTGCGAGTTATCACCCGATCTCTCTATTGAATGTCGATCTTAAAATATACGCCAAACTGATGGCGAACAATTTGAATGCCTTTGTGCTCTTTCTTATCCAACCTGACCAGGTGGGGTTTTGTCCAGGTGAGGGAGGCATGCAACAACACATTGAAGACACTAGTTATTATTCACTATGCCAAGACTCATTATATTCCTCTCATGGTCCTATCCTTGGATGCGGAGAAGGCCTTTGATCGCATCTCATGGCCTTCCCTTTGTTCTACCTTGTCGCACATAGGCTTGGGTCCTTGGTTCATGTCTAAAATACTCGTCCTTTATCATACACCATCTGTGTGGATCAAAATAAATGGCACTCTTTCTTCCCCCTTTCCTATACACAACGGCACTCGACAAGGATGCCCACTGTCACCCCTACTCTGTGTTCTAGTCATGGAACATCTCAAGTCCGCAATCCGTGACAATCCACATATATCTGGTATCCATATTGGCGATCATAACTATAAGTGCACCACTTTCGCTGATGATCTTCTGCTCTATATCATTAATACCCTTATCTCTCTTCGATCTCTGCAACGAGAGATATCTCGCCTTGGAATGTGGACCAATTTTAAGATTAATATGTCAAAATGTAATGCCCTTAATGTTTCCCTGCATTCGATCTTGGTTACTTCTTTAAAAGCCTCCTTCCCCTTTGCCTGGCCCACAAATGGCATCACTTACCTAGTCTCCCGGACTGTAGGCTATATTACCAATCCTTGGCTTACGCCCGACTGTTGGACATGTTTTGTCTTACTAACCCAAAATCCTGGGTTCGCATAGCTAACGAATCCTTCTCTTGCTCAGTGACTGCTCTCTCCTGGTTGATGGGCTGTTTGCGGGGTCACCTATCCTCTCTCTCTTTTACCGCAGGCCACACCATTGCAGTGTTAGGGTCTATTAGTCCGAGCTCTTCTCTTATTGACCCTTCAGGACCTCTCAGCCCAGTAACTAACCACCCTATGTTCCCCCAGGGAATTCATCCACTCACTTCCTTAATGGTACCAAAACCTGTCCCCTTCGCTTCTGTCAGGTCCTCTCAGGGACTTCTCTGAAACCTCTGCCCTCTCTACTAAGCAAAATAGCCCCCTCCCAGCGACATCATTACGAGTACCTCCAACTTCAACACTTTTATTCTTCTATACGTTCCTCACACAATCTCACTAGAAACTTGACAGTCTGAACAATTTTGCCTTGCACCTTCAGCAGTGCTCTGAGATATTTCATCCATTTACAAGTTACTTCTCCAACAGAGAGCCTCCCCGCCCCCCTCCTCCTGTCGGGCGTGTCCAACCGACCCCATCTCAATGGTGGAGGTTTCACTTTCTCTCACATAAAGCTATAATATCCACTAAAGTGCAGGAAACCTGCTATAAGATCATTACCTGTTGGTACAGGGTGCCTTCACTTCTGCATAAATGGTTCCCGTCGGTTTCAGACCGATGTTGGAGATGTGGTGTAGAGGAGGGTACACTGCTTCACATTTAGTGGTAATGTCCCACCTTACGCAGCTTTTGGGACTCAATACACAAAGCTATTTGTTAGTTGACTGCCATCCCGATACTGAACGCCCCAGAGTCCTTTCTTTTATACGTATTTGACTTCCCTATTACAGCTTACAAAAAAAATCACTTCTTAAATATCTTATTCAAGCCGCGAAGGCTGTTATTCCACGTCACTGGAAATTTACTGCACCCCCAACGCTTAAAAATGGTTTGGGGAAGTGATGTTGTACCACAGGATGGAGGAACTGATTGCCCACACTCCCCACGACCTAACTCAATTTTTGAAGGTATGGAGTCTCTGGGACTCCTTTCGTACTTCTGGAACATACCGGACCTTCAAGACGGACTCCCTACCCTGGGCCCCCCCTTCCTTCTCCTCCCCTTCCTTCCCTCCCCCCCCCCTTTTTTTTTCCCCTTCTCTCTTTTATGTTATTTATACCTCCCATGCTCATTGGTTGGTCTCATCAACCACTGTTTCACTAATATCTTATGTTAAGATATCCCTGATTACTTAGTCTGTTTGATTGCTGTTCATGTAAGGACTCGTCTAATGCAGCAATTTCCGGCTTTAGCCTTTAGTTAACATGACAGAATTTTATGACAATTACATGGTACTATATTAACCATCTGTGGCGATCTCCTCCCCCCTCCTTTTTGTGTATTTCTTTTCTATATTTTGTACCAAGTATGAAAAAATTCAATAAACTCTTTGAATGTAATGGTGAAGTACTTGCTTTCTTTTTTTGGGAGTGTTGAGGCCTTTCATGTTGAAGGACGCAATCTTGAGAGACGTCATGATTGAGGAGGAGGGGAAAAAAAAAGACAACTATCTAGTGTGTCTAGTTACACAATCGCTAGGAACCAAACAGTCCCGAGAGAGAGTCTTGGTCTATTGGGGTAAAGTAGCAACCAGAGAGGAGCAGGCCTGCCACATTCCCTATCCAATTAACTACTGAAAAGATACCACCTAGTACCGAGGGAAAGCAAGTGAAACAGAAATGCAGAGAAAAGAAGAGAAGAGCTGTTGTGGCAACAGGTCAAAAGTTAGTCAGCAACAGCAGCCAGTCCTTCAGGTGATGAAGTTAGGGGGAGATCCACGCAGGGGACAGGCAGATCGCCGGCGTCGCCATCCACAAAGAGCATGCGTAGGTGGTCCAGAGGTCTTGGTTCTCTGGAAGCCTGAGAAGAAAGACGTCCCAATGATGTGGAAGCAGGTGGAAGGATTGAAGGCCAAGGACCCAGATCGACCGGTGGCAGATCCAGCTGTTGAAGAAAGTGCAGAAGGTTCATGGGGTTACGAAGAGCAACAACTTGTCCCTTGGGGCCCGCGATCAGGGCAAATGGGTAGCCCCAACTATAGGGGATTCCACAATGCCAGAGGACGTAAGGCCGCCTGCTGTGACACAATATGATGGGATAGGTCTTGCAGTAACGTAATGGGAACCCCTTCGTAAAACAAAGGAGATAATTGTCGGGCTTTGTTCAGGATCTGTTCTTTGATTGCGTAGAAGTGGGTTCTGCAAATGACATTTCTAGGTATAGCGCCATCTGGGTTAGGGGGTCTGAGGGCTCGATGGGCTCTGTTTATGAGGTTGAGGCCGGAGGGCTGTAATGGCGGCAGGGAGGCCCGGTCGGAGCTCTATGATGGGGATATGAAGGGTTGCAGGTCTCCCTGGGAGGATAAAAGGGGAGCCAATGGTTGGGCTGTACCCTTCTTGACTGTCCTGCCCATCAGGAGAGGTGGAGATGAGAAGAAAATCGTCAGGAATGCAGCGGAGCTCCAACAGAGCAGAGAATCCACCCTTTTCTTACAGTGGAAACGGCAAAAACTCTTGTTGCCTTGATTCATTCTCGTCTTGACTACTGCAGCTCATTACTAATCAGTCTCCCTCTCCCTATACTCTACCCCCTTCAGTCTGTCCTAAATGCTGGAGCCAGACTAATCTATCCACCCACTATATTGATGCTTCTAGTCTGTTAAAGTCACTTCACTGCTTGCCCATCCACCACAGAATACAGTTGAAACTTCTCACCCACAAAGCTGTCCACATTGCTGCACCTCCATACATCTCCTCCCTCATTTCCGTCTTCCACCCTACTCGTGCTCTCCGTTCTGTTAGTGATCTAAGATTAAAATCCACCATAATTCATACCTCTCAGTCCCATCTTCAAGACTTTTCCCGTGCTGCACCTACTCTCTGGAATGCTCTTCCCCTGGAATATCAGGTCTATTCACTACTTCCCCACCTTCAAACGTGCTTTAAAAACACATCTTTTCAGGCAGGCTTATCAAGCTTCCTAAAATGACTGTTCCCCGAGTAAACCTCTCCCCCACCAACTCCTCAGGCCTGAACTCAATCCTCTAACAGTCCCACACCGAATCAGATCAACCTAATCCACTGCTTTCAGTAGAATAATGGCTGGAATACTACTTATCACAATCAACTACCTTATGTGCCACCCCCAATTCCTCATAGATTGTAAGCTCTTGCGAGCAGGTTCCTGACTCCTAGTGTTTCAATTGTATATTAGCTAGTTACGTTGTGATATCTTTTGTTTTGTATATGAACCCTCTGAATTTGTAAAGAGCTGCCGTATATGGTGGCGCTATATAAATAAATATTATTATTATTACTTGTAAAAATGTAATGGACATGTAATGGAGATTCACTATTATGCTTTTGCTAAAGCAAAATACACCAGATATTAGCACTGAAGCGTTGAGTTGCAAATGCATAAGTATGTTTGGATGTGTTTGCACATTATACATTTGGATGCATGTGAAAAAACAAGGATAACAAGTGTCTATTTTATGAATACTTTTGATTATATTTAAAAAAAGGATATAGTCGCATTCATCAATAAAGATGTAAATTTCTGACATAGTTTTAACGTAGCCTAAGAAAGCTGAGTGGATGTGTTTTTACTCTTATGCAAAGCTAAGATTAGTTTCACACTAGTGTCTGAGAGCTCCAGTAGGCTGTTACGATAGGGAACAAGCATCAAGCAGCCTGAATGCCTTCTGGCCCTATTGACCATAATGGGGACTGGCGGAGATCCGGCTGCAACTCGGCAAATATGCCGAGAATGAGCCGCACTAAAACTTCTGCGCACGTGTGAAACTAGCCTAACCCATATTTACTTACTTTCCATTGAAGAAATGGATTATGACTGTGAACAGGTTCTGAGAAAAAAATATGTATGTGTAGTGCCTTTTCTGTATCCATTATGTACATTTGATTCAGGAATGCTGGTTTATATGTGAGTTGTATGGGGGAGGAGATATCAAATAATGCAGTTAGTTAAAGTAGAAAGTGCACATTCATTAGTTGTTGGGGGGGAAGGGGAAAATTAGTAAACATAGAAATTCCCTTTCATGCCAAGTAACTCCCTGAATGTATGTTTTGCTTGCTAATTGCATTAGACATAGTAAGAAAAAAAAGCAAGAACATGACAGAATCACAGTAAGAATGTAAATACTACCAGAAAATGAAATAAGAACACTTGGGAAACATAATTGTCATACACTAATGCAAGCATACACAAGAAATAACAGTGAGTTGGAAACTGGATCAGCAGGTAAGGAACCAATGGCAAGAAATACCACTGGACAAAGTGCACTGGTTTTACTTGGGCCAAACCCAGAGAGCAGAAACCCAATTAACCCCTTTCTTCACAGAGCCCCAGATGGTAGGGATGCACTTAGCCAAAGCTCACTGGTTGCACCTCCAGGATGGTCCCGGTGCACTTGCCCAAAGTTAAGGAGAGGCCTGCGCCTCTTCATAACGTTGGCGGATCCTCCACCAGCTATGGGCCTTAAAACGCCAGTCTTAATAAATGTGCCCCTTAATACTTGGGAGCCAGCAATGACACTCTTTGAAAGGACTTATGCCATGAATCATTTTCATACTAAAAGTACTGAAAGACTTATTTTTTTCATGTGATTTATAGTTTCTAACTAGGCTTGAGCGAATCGAGCCTTGACCCGAAGCCGATTTGTTAAAAAACTTTGTTGTTAATGCTGTTTCCATACTGTATTAAAATGTATGGCTGATCTTTTCTATCGGCTTATTTAAAAACATTTTAAAATAGGAATCCAAAGTCGACATTGGTACTGGCTGGTACCTGTCAGTATAGTCCCTTCATACCAGGGCTGTTGAGTCAGTAAGCCAAAGTTGTGACTCCAAGTCTTGAATTTTATCGCGCTCCTGCTTCCACTCCAGCTCTGACTCTATTATTGATCCACTGATATGGATCAAGACAGATCAGTAGTAGTGTGCAACCACTGTACCAAGTAACCAGTTTGATGTTGGGCCAAACCCTAAGGGTGTTATTTTGGCACCTGCCTAGCAAACACACCAAGACTTGAATGCAGGTTGCTGGTATCTAGAAGGCACACAGACAGGTATATTGGAACTAGAACTGAAACACCAGACTGGATGACAAGACATCAAGGACCTTCAATGATGTCATGACCATGTGATGAGTCACATGGTTTAGGAGGAGACAGGCTGTTTGTGTGATCCTAACCATGTGACTGATCACATGGTCATGACATCATTGAAGGTCCTTGCAAGCTATGGTGAATGGAGTGTTTCTTCTCTGCCTGGGCCTGTCAATCAACAGAGCCTCTAGGAGCAGGGTTAATGCCCCTTGCACCTAGAGGCCTTATTAGCATAAAATAAAAGTTCATTTTATATCAAAATGGGGGCACCAGTAAATAAAACAGATATATATATTTGGAATCAGGTGACATTAGCACATCTCTAATGTCAGCCTGATTCATACCAAAAAAACTGGTGACAGAAACCCTTTAACTTTTTGAATTGAATTACTGAAAAAAACCTTTTTGATGATATTCTAATTTATTGAGATACACATGTATTCTCACTTTCCATTCTGTAGAAAGTCCATTATTTGTAGACAGCAATAGATACTTCTGCTGATAACGTTAGTGCAGCCATCTACAGTGAAAACCATGGCATTATAAGCAGGATATAGATCTCATTACAGTGACAGCTCTCACATGGTCACAATATGCATTCTGTTCTGAATACAATATGTGTGTGCAGTCTGCACAGTGAGCTGTCACTTTTCCCACAGAGATTAGTACAGTGACGACAAACAATTCTATGTACACATATAAGTACACAGTGGGGGAGATTTATCAAAACTAGTGCAAAGGAAAACTGGCTTAGTCGCCCATAGCAACCAATCAGATTCCTGCTTTCATTTTCCAAAGGAGCTGTGAAAAATGAAAGGTGGAATCTGATTGGTTGCTATGTGCAACTAAGCCAGTTCTACTTTACACCAGTTTGAAAAATGACTATATATATATATATATATATATATATATATATATATATATACACACACACACACACACACACACACACACACACACACAGTACAGACCAAAAGTTTGGACACACCTTCTCATTTAAAGAGTTTTCTGTATTTTCATGACTATGAAAATTGCAGATTCACACTGAAGGTATCAAAATTAACACATGTGGAATTATATACTTAACAAAAAAGTGTGAAACAACTGAAAATATGTCTTATATTCTAGGTTCTTCAAAGTAGCCACCTTTTGCTTTAATTACTGCTTTGCACACTCTTGGCATTCTCTTGATGAGCTTCAAGAGGTAGTCACCTGAAATGGTTTTCACTTCACAGCTGTGCCCTGTCAGGTTTAATAAGTGGGATTTCTTGCCTTATAAATGGGGTTGGGACCATCAGTTGTGTTGGGCAGAAGTCAGGTGGATACACAGCTGATAGTCCTACTAAATAGACTGTTAGAATTTGTATTATGGCAAGAAAAAAGCAGCTAAGTAAAGAAAAACAAGTGGCCATCATTACTTTAAGAAATGAAGGTCAGTCAGTCCGAAAAATTGGGAAAACTTTGAAAGTGTCCCCAACTGCAGTCGCAAAAACCATCAAGCGCTATAAAGAAACTGGCTCACATGAGGACAGCCGCAGGAAATGAAGACCAAGATTCACCTCTGCTGTGGAGGATAAGTTCATCCGAGTCACCAGCCTCAGAAATCGCAGGTTAACAGCAGCTCAGATTAGAGACCAGGTCAATGCCACACAGAGTTCTAGCAGCAGACACATCTCTACAACAACTGTTAAGAGGAGACTGTGTGCAGCAGGCCTTCATGGTAAAATAGCTGCTAAGGACAGGCAACAAGCAGAAGAGACTTGTTTGGGCTAAAGAACACAAGGAATGGACATTAGACCAGTGGAAATCTGTGCTTTGGTCTGATGAGTCCAAATTTGAGATCTTTGGTTCCAACCACCGTTTCTTTGTGTGACGCAGAAAAGGTGAACAGATGGACTCTACATGCCTGGTTCCCACCGTGAAGCATGGAGGAGGAGGTGTGATGGTGTGGGGCAGGGGCGGATTGGCCATAGACCTTACAGGGAAATTTCCCGGTGGGCCGATGCCCAAGGGGCCACCTAATGCCCAGCCAGTGGAAGTTTTTGGGGATGTATTTTGTGCTGCTGGCAGTAGTATTTTCTGAGGGACTGTGGTATTTGGCCCTGTTGAGGTGGTATAATGTGCCACAATATGGTATTGCTGGCCCTGCCTTCCATCAATTTGGACCCCACTACAAAATGGGGCCACTTTTAGTATTTTTTCCAAGGCCACTTTAAGTTCCCAATCCACCCCTGGTGTGGGGGTGCTTTTCTGGTGACACTGTTGGGGATTTATTCAAAATTGAAGGCATACTGAACCAGCATGGCTACCACAGCATCTTGCAGCAGCATGCTATTCCATCCGGTTTGCGTTTAGTTGGACCATCATTTATTTATCAACAGGACAATGACCCAAAACATACCTCCAGGATGTGTAAGGGCTATTTGACCAAGAAGGAGAGTGATGGGGTGCTACGCCAGATGACCTGGCCTCCACAGTCACCAGACCTGAACCCAATCGAGATGGTTTGGGGTGAGCTGGACCGCAGAGTGAAGGCAAAAGGGCCAACAAGTGCTAAGCATCTTTGGGAACTCCTTCAAGACTGTTGGAATACCATTTCAGGTGACTGCCTCTTGAAGCTCATCAAGAGAATGCCAAGAGTGTGCAAAGCAGTAATCAAAGCAAAAGGTGGCTACTTTGAAGAACCTAGAATATAAGACATATTTTCAGTTGTTTCACATTTTTTGTTAAGTATATAATTCCACATGTGTTAATTGATAGTTTTGATGCCTTCAGTGTGAATCTACAATTTTCATAGTCATGAAAATACAGAAAACTCTTTTAATGAGAAGGTGTGTCCAAAGTTTTGGTCTGTACTGTATGCTTATATATCTATATACACACACACACACACAGTATTTTTCGCCCTATAAGACGCCTCGGCCCATAAGACGCACCTAGGTTTTAGGGGAGGACAATAAGAAAAAAATATTTTTCATTAGACCTCAGGCCCAATGTTAATAAGACCCCAATAAGACCTTAGATCAGACCCCTAATCAGACCTCAGCTCAGACCCCAATGTGAATGACATCATCAGTGGACAATCTTACAAAATCAGCAAAGGATCAAATACTTATTTCCTTCACTGTATATGGATTTTTTGACACAATTTTTTATTTTTATTTTTTACAGTGTTCACCAGACGGGTTAACTCATGTGATATTTTTATAGAGCAGATTGTTACGGACACGGGGATACCTGATATGTGCATTTTTTAAATTTTATTTTGCACAATAAAAGCATTTTTGAAAACAAAATTATGTTTTTGTGTCTTCGATTCTCTTCGGTAGGGGCTCATTTTTTGCGGCATGAGATGACTGGTACCATTTTGGGGCACATATGACTTTTGATCGCTTGGTATTACACTTTTTGTGATGTAAGGTCATAAAAAATGGTTTTTATTTTACTTCTTTTACGGCGTTTATCAGATGGGTTGCATCATATGATACTTTTATAGAGAAGGTCGTTGCGGACACGGCGATAACTAACGTATTTTTCACTTTATAAGGCGCACCTGAAGATAAGACACACCCCAGATTTTAGAGTAGGAAAATGAGAAAAAAATATTTTTCATCAGACCTCATATCGATCCCCCTAAATTTAAGGACATCACATCAGACCCCCATCAGACCTCACATCAGCCCAGTGTGCCCCCATCAGACCTCGGATCAGCCCATTGTGCCCCCATCAGACCTCAGATCAGCCCAGTGTGCCCCCATCAGACCTCAGATCAGCTTATTGTGCCCCCATCAGACCTCAGAACAGCCCAGTGTGCCCCCATCAGACCTCAGAACAGCCCAGTGTGCCCCCATCAGACCTCAGAACAGCCCAGTGTGCCCCCATCAGACCTCAGAACAGCCCAGTGTGCCCCCATCAGACCTCAGAACAGCCCAGTGTGCCCCCATCAGACCTCAGAACAGCCCAGTGTGCCCCCATCAGACCTCAGATCAGCCCAGTGTGCCCCTATCAGACCTCAGATCAGCCCATTGTGCCCCCATCAGACCTCAGAACAGCCCAGTGTGCCCCCATCAGACCTCAAATCAGCCCATTGTGCCTCCATCAGACCTCAGAACAGCCCAGTGTGCCCCCATTAGACCTCAGAACAGCCCAGTGTGCCCCCATTAGACCTCAGAACAGCCCAGTGTGCCCCCATTAGAAGCCATCAGAGACAGCCCATTGTGCCCCCTTCAGACCTCAGATCAGCCCACCCAGCCCCATAACAATAAAATAATAATCTCTCATACCTGTCCATCACCGCGGCTCCGCTCCGGCTCCTCTGGCTTCTAAGGCCGGCGCTGCACTGTCACCTGACTCCGTGCAGCGTCAGGTGATAGTGCGCACACTATGTCCTGACTCTATACGCAGTCAGGACAGTGCAGCGCCGGCCCCGGAAGCCAGAGGAGCGCCGGACCCGGAGCGGAGCCGCGGTGCAGGACAGGTAAGAGAAGTTTTTATTGTATTGTTATGGGGCTGGGTGGGCTGATCTGAGGTCTGATGGGGGAGCCGCAGCTAAAACATACAAGTGAGCGCTTCCATAATGGAAGCGCTCACTTGTATTCGCTTTATAAGACGCACCACAATTTTCCCCCCTACTTTTTTTTGGGGAAAAGTGCGTCTTATAAAGCGAAAAATACGGTAATATGTCTGTTTCTTAATATATATTTTGGTTTCTACAATGAGAGCATTTTTTAAACAAAAAAAATCATGTTTTAGCGTCTCCATATTCTGAAAGCCATATGTTTTTTATTTTTTGGGTGATTGCCTTATGTAGGGGCTCATTTTTTGCAGGATGAGATGATGGTTTGATTGGCACTATTTTGGGGTACATATGACTCTTTTGATCACTTTTTGTACCATATTTTGGGATGTGCATTGGGCAAATTTGCAATTCCATCATAGGTTTTCTTTTGTTTTGTTTTTCTTTTATGGTATTCACCGTGCAATAAAAGTACATGATCCCTTTATAGATCGGGTCAAGTTTAGTGTTTTTTCATTTTTTTCATTTTTAACTAATTATATATCTAACGTATTCCTGTATATATAGGAAGAAGTTTTTTTTTTACTTTTTTTTTTTTTTTTTTACACTTTTTTGACCCAGACCCACTTGGTTTTTGAAGATCCAGTGTGTCTGATGCCTTTACAATACCCTGCAGTACACTGCATGTTGTACTGCAGTGTATTTTCCTTTACACTTAGCCTGATCAGGCTCCTGCCTTTAGCAGGAGCCTGATCAGGCTTAGATATACCATGGCAAGCTGGATGCCTGTGAAGGCGTCCGGTTGCCATGGTAACCATCAGGACATTGCCACAGCAGCGCAGCGGCCTGATGGGGGAGGGAGCTCCCTCCCTCAGTTTACCATTCAAACATCGGGCCGCTTCAGCACTGATGTCGGCCGTTTCACCGCTGACACACTGCCCCGCCATCCTAATTAGGAGGTGGGTAGGAAGGGGGGCTTGTGCCATCACCGCTCTGCCATCGTGAACGGGGGGTGGGGGAGGTTCTTGTGCCACAACAATCGGCCATCCTGAAAGGGGGCGGGGAATAACCCTTCAAGCATCGGCCCACTGCAGCGGCAGAGCAGCGCCCCGATGGTTAGCTCGTTCCATACAGTGGTCCCTAAGGACCGTGGCATGGAGGGGGTTAAACGGCCATTTAAAGTAGAGTGTCAGCTGTATGTTACAGCTGACACTTTGCTCACCGCTTGGCCATCCTGAAAGGGGGGGGAGGGAAGGAGGGAGAGGGAGACAGTGCGCGCTTCCATGTGGAGCCAGGAGGAGTTACAAAAAGTGGTTAGATGACGGATTCTCTGTAAATTCACTGAGAGCAGCCTGCTGTGCATAGGAAGAACATGCAGCTGTAGAAGAAAAAAGAAAAAAAACAGAGCCAATTGGAGAAATCATTTTCTCCACAAAATATATTAGTGTAAAAAAATTTTTTTTTTACAAAGGTGTCCATATCCTTTAAACCATATTTATTGTAATACGATTTCTGAAATTTCAGAAATGTATTCAGTATAATTAAGAAATCTATGAATTTGTCCTCAGAAAAGGATAGAAAAGCAATATATATATATACAGTGCCTTGCGAAAATATTCGGCACCCTGGAACTTTTGAACCTTTTGCCACTTTTCAGGCTTCAAACAAAAATATATAACAAATAACTTTTCACAGGAGCCACAGTCTGTCTTCGCTATGGAAAGATTCATATTTACCTGCTTTCTACAGCAGCGGTCCTGTGCACTGGCTCCCGTGTGTCTATCTTCTGGTCCGCGGCTTATTTACTTACTCTCCGGCAAGGGCATGATCATCTGCCATACTGCAGTCAATGACTGGATTCAGCGATGATGTGTCCACAAGAACCTTATCACCACTGAAGCCAGTTATTGGCTGCAGCAGAGCAGATGATCATACCTGTGCTGAGGACAAACTAAACAATCCATGGAACTGGACACAAGGGAGCCAGCATGCAGAACCAGAGCAACAGGTAGTTGGCAATTATGATTCTTTCCATAGCAGAGGCAGGCTGTGGGCACCTGTGAAAAGTTACTTATTCTTTGGACAACACCTTTAATACTTACTGTCTTCCTGTTCTGTCTAGCAGTTGTTAAATGACTGCAAGCATTGACCATTAGTGAACTTATTTCTCTGGTCTTTACTACTGCAGCACAGATCCAGGCAATGTAACTAAGGCCGATGGGGCAGCATGAAGATACCTAGTATCAGAAACAGGGGAGTACACACGAGAGGTGAGAACTGATTATCTATCACCACTAGAACACCTTGTATATCACTATTTATAGTATAAGAACAGAAGAGAACACAGGAGAGGTGATAACTGATTATCTATCACCACTAGAACACCTTGTATATCACTATTTATAGTATAAGAACAGAAGAGAACACAGGAGAGGTGGAAACTGATTTTCTATTACCACTAAAACACCCTGTTTGTCACTGTTTATAATATAAGGCACAGGAGAGGTGAGAACTGATTTTTTTTTATCACCCCTAGAACACCATGTTTATCACTTTTTATAATATAATGACAGGGGAGTTCACAGGAGAGGTGAGAATTGATTATTTATCACCACTAGGACGCCCTGCTTATCACTGTTTATAGTATAAGGGACAGGATAGAACACAGGAGAGATGAGAACTGATTATCACCACTAGAACACCCTGCTTATCACTGTTTATAGTATAAGGACAGGAGAGGTAGGAACTGATTATCTATAACCACGAGAACACCATGCTTATCACTCTTTATAGTATAAGGACAGAATAGAACAGAGGAGAGATGAGAATTGATTATCTATCACCACTAGAACACCCTGCTTATCACTGTTTATAGCATAAGGACAGGATAGAACACAGGAAAGATAAGAACTGATTATCACCACTAGGAGATCCTGTATATCACTATTTATAGTATAAGAACAGAAGAGAACACAGGAGAGATGAGAACTGATTTTCTATCACTATTAGAACACCCTGCTTATCACTGTTTATAGTATAAGGACAGGAGAGTACACAGGAGAGATGAGAATTGATTATCTATCACTACAAGAACACCCTGCTTTCACATTTTTTTTTATAAATAAGAGTCTTCGATTGATAGAACATAAAATATATTTATGATTAACATTTCTAAACTTTTTAAAATTTGTATGAAAGTTAATAAATTAATTACACAAGCAGGAGTTTGTCTCTCACATGACTGGGCTCCTGCTCTTATGGCCCAGATCAATAGAAGCAACAATCCCAGCCATTTAAAGGGGTTGTCTCATCTCGCTGTTACTAAGGCAAGATCCGACACAGTTCCGACCACCTCGCGGCCGGGAAACAGCAGACCGCTCCAAAGCTGTGTCTCAACTCACCTTAGTAACGCCGAGATGAGACAACCCCTTTAACCCCTTAGATGCTAGTCAATAGCAACCACAGCATTTAAGTGGTTTCAGAGGGAGCTTCCTGTGTCAGCACTGTTACGAATGAGATTGCAGGATGCTGATGTCTTCCCACAGCAGCCTGGGGCCTAATGAAGACTCTCAGGCCTGCCCTCAGTGTACAGTATGCCTGTGTATGTACAGCCTAGTAGAGTGTCAGCTTACTGACAGCATAACACTGTACTATGTATTTTAAATCAATCAAAGGATTGCAAGTCAAAGTCCCCTTGTGGCACTAATAAATAATAAAAATTAGAGTGAAAGAAAGTTATAGTAAAACAAATCAAGTCAAAAACAATTTTTTTCCTGTAAAAAAAAAAAAAAGCTTCTCAATGAAAAAAAGCAAAAATTAAATTTGCTTCATATATTTGGTATCGCTGTATCTGTAACAACCAGTTACAGTTATAACATACTGGTAATTTATCCCGCACAATGTACGCCAAAAAATAAATAAATGGCAGAACTGCTGTTTTTGCTTATACACCATAAAAATGAAATAAAAAGCAATCAAAAAATGCTATGTACCCCAAAATGGTAGCAATGAAAACAAGTCATCCTGCAAAAATCAAGCCCTGGCACAGCTTTTCTTTCCTTTTTTTTTTTTTTTTGTTAAAGCTTTTGTTTTTGCGAAAAAGTAGTAAGACTTAAAGAAAAACTTCTACTATATATTTGTCATTGCTGTAATCGTATTGACCCAGAGAAAGTTATCATGTTATTTATGCCACAAAGTGAATATCTCTAAATTTACAATGTGAAAACTCAATTGAAGTTTCCCCCAGAAATTCTGGAGCATCTATTCTTATTTTGTACCATTCTTTCATTATTTATGCTATAAGTTATGAATTAATTGCTAGCAGTCTGCAGTAAGGGTACAGAAGGGTGTTAAACAGTTGGGGGTGGGGGGTTGGATATTCTGACAATGGCAGCACTGACTGGATAGAGTGAGACTGTGCAGAGACACCTCCCCAACTGGTTACCACCTTTCTGTACCCTTACTGAAGGCTAATAGCAATTCATTCATAACTTGTAGTAGAAATAATAAAGGAATGGTACAACAGAGAGCAATAAGAATAGATGTTCCAGAATTGCTTTTACACGGGGAATGCATGTAGCTATTAAAACAGGCATGTCAGGAGTGGAGACAAGTCCTCTTTAAAGGGGTTGTCCGGGTTCAGAGCTGAACCTGGATACACCCACATTTTCACCCAGACAGCCCCCTGATATTGGCATCTGAGCATTTCATGCTCCGATGCTCTCCCTTGCCCTGCGCTGTATGTTTGTAATAACACGCTGCTGGCCGGAGGCTTCCACCCAGCAGTTTTCCTGGTGACGTCATCGGCTCTGATGGGCGGGCTTTAAAGCTGCCCTATCCGTTTTACAGGCTAGGGTAGCGCTAAAGCCCGCCCATTAGTCCTGGTGATGTTGCCGGGCTCACTGCTGGGTGGAAGCCTCCACCTAGCAGTCCATATGGAGAGCCCGGTACGTCACCAGAGCTCCATAAAATGCCTTTGTCCTGCGTGATTCACTGCAAGGCAAAGGAGAGCATAAAATGCTCCAATGCTCATAACAGGGTGCTGCTTGGGTGAAATTTAGGGTATATCCGGGTTCAGCTCTGAACCCGGACAACCCCTTTAATAAAAGTTAATAAGTTATGAGTATTCCTAAATGGTGCCATTAACAACTACAATTTATTCCTCAAAAAACAAGCCCTCATACAGCTATATCAGCAGAAAAGTAAAAAATTATAGCTTTTGGAATACAAAAATTGTTTGGTCAATCTGGTTACTAATGGGTTAAGAAACCTAGGGACTCGGTTCACATGAGCCAAGCGAGGTACTTTGTGGTATGATTAGAATAAATGATCAGATTCCAGATTACAGTGGGGTTTTAAAGGGTTTCTGTCACCAGAAATCACCCTATTAAACCAAGTGTCATTTGCAATGAGCAAATGACACTTGATGACAGTAATGTTAGTCTCATATTTCTCTGTCCAGCAGTTTAGACAAAAAATAGGTTTTTATAATATGCAAATGACCTCCCCTAGGTGCAGTAGGCGTGAACCTGCACCTAGGAGAGGCCGTAATAACGCCTCTTACCACGCCTCCGTAGCGCTGATTGACAGGGCCGGGCAGCCAGCTCTTTCGGCTCCCGGCCCTGTACGATCCCGAAATCCCGCGCCTGCGCACTGCGGTACTACATCCGCGCACGCGCGCTGAGAGCCAGCGGCCGCCCGGGTCCCGGCTCCTTCGTGCGCGGATGTACTACGGCAGTGCGCAGGCGCGGGATTTCGGGATCGTACAGGGCCGGGAGCCGAAAGAGCTGGCTGCCCGGCCCTGTCAATCAGCGCTACGGAGGCGTGGTAAGAGGCGTTATTACGGCCTCTCCTAGGTGCAGGTTCACGCCTACTGCACCTAGGGGAGGTCATTTGCATATTATAAAAACCTATTTTTTGTCTAAACTGCTGGACAGAGAAATAGGAGACTAACATTACTGTCATCAAGTGTCATTTGCTCATTGCAAATGACACTTGGTTTAATAGGGTGATTTCTGGTGACAGAAACCCTTTAAAGTACTTATCCAGGCTCTAGATATTGATGTCCTGTCCTCAGGAAATAGCACAGTTGATGGATTGGTGGGGGTGCTGGGTGTCAGATTCCTACTGATCTGATATTAATGACCTATTCTGATGATAGGTCATTAATATCTAGAACTTGGAAAACCCCTTTAAACCCAATCTAAAAATGTGAGGAGAAAAGAAACTTCAGACCTGCACAAAAATGTGTGATTTTACCATCCACCTTCATATAGAAGCTCTTCTATAATCATGGTCACAGCAACATACCCCCACCCCCCAATCCAACCCCACACATGCATTTTTGTAGGTCCTAACTACTGTAGCAAGGGAGAGAGGCATGGCAATGACTCTAGTGGATAAGAGGTTGGTCCTCTTCTGAAAGGCACAGAGACAAAGGTATGCGTGCTAGTACTTTGAAATCTTAGTGCTGAGACCATGTTGCTTCAAGTCCGTTTTTTTTTTTTTTATCCTATAATTTTCTATACAATTCATGGATCTCTTTATTGCAGGTATGGAAATAGTAAAGCCATATACCCCTGTGTCCCAGGATTTAGTAATGGATCCCATACAGTCAACAGATTCTGAGAAGAAATATATTTACCTGATGATTAAAATCTACACAAATGGAAGTTTTACTCCACACTTTGATAAACTAGAAATAGGTAAGGTGTCCTCTTTTTTTTTTTTTTTTTTTTTTTTTTTTTAGGTGAAAATATACATATAGAAATTTTTGCATAAAGATTATGGAAAGGTATACAGCTATTGATGTATTTTCAGTTTAACCACCTAACTGTTGTGACCGAGCTAGCTCAGGCTGTGGGAAAAGTACTCAACTGTTGTGCCCGAGCTGGAGTATCTGATCAGTGGAGGTACAACACCCAGGACACCTGTCGATCAGCTGTCTGAGAAGGCACCAGCATTCCTGTGAGTGCCGAGCCCTTCTCCGTGCTCAGCAAGCACAGCGCCGTACATTGTATAGTGGCTGTGCTCGGTATCGCACTCAGCTCTCAAGGAGATGATCTTATCATTGATAGTACAATCAAGAGATGCCTTCATAAATCTTACTGTAGAGAATTTATCTCAAGACGTATCAGTGTCAAAATCTCGGAAAACCCCTTTAACCAGCTACCTTCCGAAGTCACATATTTAGTTGAATAAGGCCCCTGTGTATGAAGTCAAAGTGTCAAATGACCTGTCACATGACATGAGTATAAATGCACCTGATCTGAAAGACCCCCCGTGTCTGCAACACTACAAAGCAAGCAACATGAAGACCAAGGAGCTCTGCAAACATGTCAGAGACAAAGTTGTGGAACAGTATAGATCAGGGTTGGTTTATAGAAAAATATCACAAACTGTGATATAACAAAAAATGTGTTATAACAATATGGAAAGAATATGGCACAACTACAGATCTGAAAAGAAGGCTGCCCACCTTCACCTTCCAGCAGGACAACGACCCCCAGTATACTGCTAAAGCTGCACTTAGACTAGCATGTTGGGTAAATCAAAAGGTACAAACCCCCAAAATCTATTTTTAATTCCAGGTAGTAATGCAATAACAGGAAAAACAAGGCATTGTATGTGTTTAGTCCAATAGACTGTACAGACAGGGTTTATAGGAAGGTCTAATTGATACACTGTGAATGGATCTGATTATGTAAACCATTTATAATGACAAATTTGGAATCATTTTGAATAGATTTTAATGATTTAAGTGGATACACGCTGCTGGATACACTGATGAGACGTTATAGCTTTTACTATTTTCCTCATCTTTTGTGCTCCTGCTTGTCATTCACAATTACAGGTAATACTTTCATTAAAGGGAACCGGTCATCACCTTTATGCTGCCCGTTCTAACGCAGAATAAAGTAGAGACAGGTGAGTTGATGTCAGCGGTTTTATATGTTAACAGTAAGTGGTTGCCGAGAACCAACATCACAATCATTGCAGACTGGACCTGGAAAAGAGTCCCGGCCACCTGAGAAGAGTCCAGGTTATTCATGAATTCCTGCTCTCCCCGCCTACCTGCTGAAGACTGACAGTTTTCTACCTAGTTTTCTCCCTTTCTCTCTAGGAGAGAACTGCCAGTCATCAGCAGATGGGTGAGAGTGCAGGAGATTATGAATAACCATGACTCTTCTCAGGTAGATTTGACTCTTTTCAAGGCCTGGGCTGCAATGATTATGGTTCTCGCCAACCACTTACTTTTAGCTCATGAGTGACACACCGCTGAAATCAGCGTGTCTGACACTACTTTACTGTCCTTGGTGAGGTTAGAATAAGGTTGGTGACAGGTTCCCTTTAAGACAATAGAGTATATCAGGACAGTAAGGAAAGTCTCTAAAAACATCCACTTTATTTCATCTATTGAAAACTTCCAGGAAATGATACAACCTGCTAAATCTGATTACGCATTTCTGATAAATAAATCCTTGAGCTATGATTAAAGGGGTTCTCGGGAAATTAAGAAAATAAAATTACTGAAAATACTTAAATATATTTCATTATACTTTGTATACTTTATTATAAATATACTCCCAAATACCTTTCATTAACCCCTTCCCGACCGCCACCGTACATGTACGGCGCGCGGGCGGTGCGGGGACATGACGCCCGCTCGCGGGTGCGGCGGGCGTCATGGCCGGCAAGTCTCTGCTGTTTCTAACAGCAGAGACTTGCCGCTTCTCACCTCCATCGGCGGCGACTTCCAGGGGCCTTACTGATGCCGTGATCACACGTGATCACGGCATCAGGATGCGTCTGAACCCAGAAGCCCACGCTTCCGGGTGGTGTACAGATGCCCCGATTGGCCAATCGGGGTGTCTGTACACCATATGAAAACTCTAATCCTCGCTGGTGAGGATTACAGTTTTCAAACTGCAATTCTTATTCTGGCCACTAGATGGCAGGCCAGGATAAGAAATGAGCAATTCATGGATTTAACTGCATCTAGTAAATCCATGATTGCTCATAAAGAAAAAAAACTAAACACAATAGATCAGATGATGTTTGAGCTTTAAAATAATCACAGAAAAATTAAAAAAAAATGTTAAAAAACATATAAAAATAAAAAAGATATAAAAGTTCAAATCACCCCCCTTTCCGTATAAGTAAAAAATAAATACCTAAATAACAATAAATATAGACATCATGGGTATCACCGTGACCGAAAACGCCCGTACTTTTAAAATATAAAAAAAAAATTTCAATACGGCGAATTGTGTGGCGGAAAAAAGCGTCCAAATGGTGATTCACATTTTTTTGTCGCTTTTTTTTCTAAAAAAAATTTAATAAAAAGTGATCAAAAAGTCATACACACCCCAGAATGGTATCAATAAAAACTTCAGACCGCCCCGGAAAAAATGAGCCCCCATACAGCTCTGTACACATAAATACCAAAAAGTTATAGGGGTCAAGATATGACAAGGGAAAAAAAAAAAAGGGCAACTTTCTAATTATTTTATCACCATCTAAACGCAGGAAAAACTATACATATTAGGTATTGCCGGATTCGTACTGACCAGTAGAATGAAAGTAACCGGTCAGTTTTAATGCACATCGAACGCTGTAAATAAGAAACCCGTAGAACTGTAGCGGAATAGCGGTTTTCTTGCAATTTCACCCCATTTGGAATTTTTTTCCCGCTTCCCACTACACCATATGTAATATTAAATGGTGGCGTTGGAAAGTACAACTTGTCCCGCAAAAAACAAGCCCTCATACAGCTATGTGAACAGAAAAATAAAACAGTTATGGCTGTTTGAAGGCAGGGAGCGCAAAACGAAAATGCAGAACCGAAAAAACCTCCGGTCGTGAAAGGGTTAAAGGAGTCGTCCCACGAAAAATATTCTACAGTTTTCAAACCAACACCTGGATCTGAATACTTTTGTAACTGCATGTAATTAAAAATTTAGCATAGCCACTGAGTTATTCAATAAAATGTATCTGTAAAGCGCCACCTACTGTTTTTTCTCATTTCTTTGTCCTGCTCACTGAGATGACTGCACATGCTCAGTTTCATCGATCAACTGCCTCCTGAATTGTGATAGGGAGAACATGGACACGGCCCCTAAGATTCAGCAGAAAGGTCTGATGGGGGTCTGAAAGGGCTGATCTGAGGTCTGATAGGGGTCTGAAAGGGCTGATTTGAGGTCTGATGGGGGTCTGAAAGGGCTGATCTGAGGTCTGATGGGGGCTGAGTGGGCTGATCTGAGGCCTGATGGGGGCTCAGTGGGTTGACATGGGGGCTCATTGGGCTGATATGAGGTCTGATGGGGGCTGATCTGAGGTCTGATGGGGGCTGAGTGGGCTGATCTGAGGTCTGATGGGGGCTGAGTGGGCTGATCTGAGGTCTAATGGGTTTTTGACATGGAGGGCTGATATGGGGGTCTGATGTGATGTCCTGAAATTTATGGGGATCTGATATGAGGTCTGATGAAAAATATTTTTTTCTTATTTTCCTACTCTAAAATCTTGGGTGCGTCTTATCGGGTGCGAACACTCTCTACCATTAACTAAATTTTTGGGGCATAGGTTTTAGTTCTCCATTCCTCATACTCTTTCTCCTGAATAACTGGGTGACACAGATCAAGCGTACGGACAATGGTTGTGGAACCACTTGTCACGCTCCGGTGTGGGGGGAAGATACCACACCAAGCGCAGGAGGGAAAGGGGGAAAAGGTAATAGGGATTTGGCCTGGAAACTAGGGAAGGCAGGTGGACACCTCCTAGAGAAATCCTGACTCCAGTCCTGACTAACAACCAGTATGAACAGGCCTCAAAAGTAGGAGAGTTCATACGCAGGATATCTAGGACCCTGAAGCTAATGTCAGGAATGAGTCAAACTGTTCCTCCACCAACCTAGACGAACAGGAGTCTCCCCTCAGGCCCAGTCACCAAACACAGGAAAGGGGAACACACAAGTAATACAAAAATACAAAAGGGAAAGAGGACACTTAACTTTCCAGCAGCAAATGGCAGCCACAAGATCTCCTCTGAGAATCACACCAGCAGGCCACAGACACAACAGAAAATATAAACCGCACAGCATGGTGGGAGAAGCAACAGTAAATAGGCAGGGATAATTCATAAGACACCTACACCTGAAGGGGGAGGGTGTGGTGAATGCCAGCAACAATAAAACAACCAAAGGAGAACCTGTCAGATTAACCCACGGGTTGCCAATCTCACGGACCTCCTGCTACCTGTTGCAGGAATGTCAGTATGTCCTGACATGTTCGTGACACCACTGTGCCAAGTTATCGGCTTGATGTTGGGCCAAACCCTAAGGGCGTTACTCTGGCACCTCCACGATGTTCAACCTTTAACCTCTATACAGGGATGTGGACTTCACTGCAGGTTGGAGTGCAGACATGGCAAAGAACCCAGACACAGACTACAACCATGGACGACTGGAACTAGGACTCTGTACAGACAAAGCAGATTTGGCCAAAACGGACGTCAGGGAACACTGAACAGACTCAGACAGACATAGACTGGACAGACTCAGAAGCAGTTAAGCACTGCAAGACTCAAGAACAGATTCAAACAGGAGAGAGATACCACAGTGACACATCGCCCTAGATACACATCTACCGGTATATGGCAACCAGCCCACACAGAAGCAATTGCAGGCAGTGTACTGACATGTAACAGTACTCAACTCCTGATGCCCTCCCTCCGTAGAACCCAGACACCCTCTTACAGAAGGCAGAATCAGATAGACTCAGAAGCAGTAGAGCACTGCAAAGCTTAGAACCTGGACACTTCAGACACAGAAGACAAGGCAGTATATTGATTAGGACACTCAGACAGACTGAAATTCCATACAGACTAGGGCTAATACTGCAAAACATGGTACAAAAACAAGAATGACATAAAATAAATATATATTTGCAAAACCTACATTATGCTAGTCATAGCACTCGAGACAAATCCAATACTAACACAGAACTCACAAACTAATATAGCAGATTAAATGAGAACGCTAGTCAACCAGGTGCACATGAACAGAAGGTGTAACCCCCTACAAGGCACACAGCAAGCAAGGAAAATTAACCCCTGCCTTGCTGAACAGAACAGAGAGGAGAGACATACACATGTTCACACCACAAGTATCCACGGCCAGTACGCACAAGACATGTGAATGTGCACTGCCACACCAACACATGGCCCTAGATCATACCTCCCAACTTTTGAAAATTGCAAAGAGGGACGTGTGCGGTGCACATCACGGCAGTTTTTTTCATACTAGGCCCCACCTTTAACTCCACCAAAGCATAATTACTGGAGCCCCTGAGGCAATATTTTTCTTGCGTTTCAATGTCCATATAAATATTAACACATAAATCATCAGATTATAGATATTTTAAGGTACAAATTGCACCAAATAATGAAGTTCTGGTCTAATATACAGGTAGAAACCATACAAACACTTTAGTAAGGAGCAATTTAGTAAATTTATTAATGCACATTTATGCATTAATTCCCCTGGTCAAAAAGAGGGACATTTGAGGATCAAAGAGGGACAGAGGGACTTGGGTCAAAAAGAGGGACTGTCCCTCCAAAAGAGGGACACTTGGGAGGTATGCCCTAGATACATACCACACGTACCCGGCAGAATACAGTGGAAACGTGAACAGATATTGTAACACTGGGTCAAGTTTCTATGGAGTTAACATTGTATTCTGCATTTTTTCATCACCTTGTTATATTGTAATACTGCAGCAAACGATTATTTTAGTAATCAAGTAATCTATCGATTAATCCAACGATTAATCGAGTACTCTAATAAGAAAGACCTTCTTAAAATAACGTATTACTTTATAAAAAGAACACACATCATTAGATCAAACTACCCCCCAAATCAGACCATCACATGATAAGACCTCAATCAGCCTTGCCCTTAAATCAGTCCCCCATGCTAGATGCCACCATGATGAGACCCCCAGGCTGCCACCATCAGACCCTCCCTTGCAGGAATCAGACTCAGACCCAGACCCCCATGCCATCCATTGCCATGTTCCCCACTCCCCCAGTGTCTCCATGCCACCCATTGCCATATAGCACTCCCCCAGTGCCATCAGCCCCTCCATGCCATCCATTGCCATGTCTTTGTCCTCCACTGCCATCAGATCAGCTCCTCCAGTTCGCCAGTGCCATCAGATCAGCCCTCCATGTCCGTCCCCCCCAGTGCCATCAGATCAGCCCCTCCATGTCCCCCACCCCCCATTGTCATCAGATCAGCCCCTCCATCCCCCCCCCCAGTGCCATCAGATCAGGTTCTGCTTGTTCCCCACTCCCCCAGTGCCATCAGATCAGCCCCTCCATGTTCCTCACTCCCCCAGTGCCATCAGATTAGCCAGCCCCTCCATGCCCCCAACCCCCCAGTGCCATCAGATCGGCCACTCCATGTCCCCCATTCCCCCAGTGCCATCAGATCAGCCAGCCCCTCCATGTTCCCCACTCCCCCAGTGCCATCAGGTCAGCCACTCCATGTTGCCCACTCCCATCAGATCAGCCAGCCCCTCCATGTCCCCCAGTGCCATCAGATCAGCTCCTACTTGTTCCCAACTCCCCCAGTGCCATCAGATCAGCCAGCCCCTCCATGTCCCCCCCCCCGTGCCATCAGATCAGCCCCTCCATTTCCCTTACTCCCCCAGTGCCATCAGATTAGCCAGCCCCTCCATGCCCCCCCAACCCCCCAGTGCTATCAGATCAGCCCGTCCATATCCCCCATTCCCCCAGTGCCATCAGATCAGCCAGCCCCTCCATGTTCCCCACTCCCCCAGTGCCATCAGATCAGCCACTCCATGTTGCCCACTCCCATCAGATCAGCCAGCCCCTCCATGTTCCCCAGTGCCATCAGATCAGTCCCCATCAATGGGTGTGTGTGCTGTCCAGGGAAAATGTGGACAGCACACGTAAGTGAAAAATGAAAGTGTGGACGAGGCCTAACACTGCACATCACACTTAACAAACCATCCCCACCGTGAAACATGGTGGTTTCAGCATCATGATATGGGGATGCTTTTCTTCAGCAGGGACAGGAAAGCTAGTCAGAGTTGATGGGAAGATTGAGCTAAATACAGGGCAATCCTGGAGGAAAACCTGTTAGAGGCTGCAAAAGACTTGAGACTGGAGCAGAGGTTCACCTTCCAGCAGGACAACCACCCTAAACATACAGCCAGAGCTACAATGGATTGGTTTACATCAAACCATATTCATGTGTTAGAATGGCCCAGTCAAAGTCCAGACCTAAATACGATAGAGAATCTGTGGCAAGACTTGAAAATTGCTATTCACAGACGCTGTACTTGCAATATGACTGAGCTTGAGCTGTTTTGCAAAGAAGAATAGGCAAAAATTTCAGCCTCTAGATGTGCAAAGCTGGGAGACATTCCCCAAAAGACTTGCAGTTGTAATTGCAGCGAAAGGTGGTCCTACATAGTATCGATTCACGTGGGATGAATACAAATGCACACCACACTTTCTATTTATTAAAGATTTTGAAAATCATGTATCATTTTCTTTTCACTTCACACATACTTTCTACTTTGTGTTGTTCTATCTCATAAAATCCCAAATAAAATACCTTTAAGTTTGTGGGTGTAATGTGAAAAAATGTGGAAAAGTTCAAGGGGTATGAAGACACTGTAGGTATAAAGTAGAAACCTCTATGTTTTCACACAGTATGTCTTTGGAAATTTCAGTGTAAAGATATAACCACATGGCGCAAGTGTGATCCCTTTGTGACCAGTTAGGCTGCAGCTGCCTTTTGTTTAACTAATGAAGACCACACTGTATAGCCGGTCTGCATTTTTATGGCTGTGCGGTATTGAAGATGCCACGCGGCCATTAAGAATGCAGACCGGCTAAACACTATGGCCTTTATTAGTTAAATAAAAGACAGCTGTGGCTTAATTGGCTGTGCGGTTCTCGACTGCGGACGGCCGCAACCCAAACGGATCACGACAACACCCCGTGGTTGTACCCTAAGGCCTCTTGCATGCGGCCGTTGTTCGGCCGTTCCGTGCATTGGGGACCGCAATTTGCGATCCCCAATGCACGGGCAACATCCGTGCAACTGCTGTGACGGATCCAGACCCATTCAACTTGAATTTTTTTGCGGTGCGGAGGCATGGACAGAACCGCAGTGCTGTTCCGCACCGCAGTTTTGGATTGCAGACCCATTCAAGTAAATGGGTCCATATCCGTGATTTGGGGAGCACACGGCCGGTGCCCGTATATTGCAGACCCACTGTTGTAGGGCCGCAATATGGGCCACGGTCAGCAACGGCCGTGTGCATGAGGCCTAATAGTCAGACACAATACCAAATCATCAGGAGCAATTATGCTACTCATTAAAGGCAACCTACTCATCAATGTGCAATCTGCAGGCAGCATGTTATAGAGTATGAAGAACTAAAGAGATGAATATGTAGTTTCAGTGGAAATTATTCAGTAAAACTAATACATAAATTTATTCATTTAACCACCTAACCTTTCTGCCCGAGCCCAGCTCGGGCAGTGTGAAAAGTAGCTAACTGGAGGGGGGAGGTCTGTTTTAGATGGTAATATCTCCTCAATGGTAGCAGCTAGAAACATGCAATTGGTCTTGTATGAATGCTGACAGTCCAGGCTTTAATACAAGACGCTAAATTCAAATGACAGCTAAATTCCAAGAAACAGAGGAAAAATCACTGTTAGCAATCAAGTCAGGAATAATCGCGAGTGAAACCTGTTTTTACTTTCATTTTCAGCTGCATTCACAGCATCCGGAATTTTATCAGTTATATCTTTCTCTGTCCTGAACATATTGCTGTCATTTTGATATTGTATGAAAGCTTTGAATGTCTTCTTTCAACCAAGACCAGTTTCATGTTTCTAGCTGCTACCATTCAGGAGGTAGCAGCATCTAAAGCAGCCCTCCAGTTAGCTACTTTTACCACTGCTGGAGCTCCACTCTGGCAAAATAGTTAGGGGGTTAACCCTTTCAACCCCGGGCCTGTTTTTACCTTCCTGCCCAGGCCATTTTTTGCTAATCTGACGTGTTGCTTTATGTGGTAATAACTTTCGAACACTTTAACTTATCCAAGCCATTCTAAAGGCTCATGCGCACGGCCGGCCCGTGCCCGTATTGCGGCCTGCATACGCCGGGTCTGCAATACACGGGCACCGGCCATGTGCAGCCCGGATCGCGGACCCATTCTCTTCAATGGGTCCGCAATCCTGGAGATGCGGAGCGGAGGCACGGATTGGAACACCACGGAAGCACTACGGTGTGCTTCCGTGGTGTTTCTGGCCGTGCCTCCGCACCGCAAAAAAATAGCGCAAGCACTACGTTTTTGCGGTGCGGACACTCGGATGCGGATCGCGGACCCCATTCAGATGAATGGGTCCGCGATCCGCATACGGTGGTCCCACTGTCAGTGCCCGTGCGATGTGGACCACAAATTACTGTCCACAGCATGGGCAGTGACTGCACATGCTCATGTGCATGAGCCCTAAGATTGTTTTCTCGTGACACATTGTACTTCATGACAGTGGTAAATTTGAGTCAATATATTTTTCCTTTATTTTTAAATAAATTTACCAAAAATTTGGAAAAATTCACAGTTTTCTAAATTTGAATTTCTCTACTTTTAAGACAGTAATGCCTCATAAAATAGTTATCAGTCATCATTCCCCATATGTCTACTTTATGTTGGTATCATTTTGTAAATGTCATTTTACTTTTTTAGGACGTTAGAAGGCTTAGAAGTTTAGAAGCCATTTTTCAAATTTTCAGCAAAATTTCCAAAACCATTTTTTTAAGCACCAATTCAGATATAAAGTGATTTTGAGGGACGTACGTAATGGAAACCACCCAAAAATGACCCAATTTTAGAAACTACACCCCTCAAATTATTCAAAACGGACGTTACAAACTTTGTTAACCCTTTAGGTGTTCCACAAGAATTAAAGGTAAATGGAGAAGAAATTTCAAAATTTCATTTTTTAAGCAGATTTTTCATGTTCATCAATTTTTTTCTTGCAACACAGCAAACTAAACCTCAATATACATTACTCTGATTCTGCAGTTTTTACAGAAATACCCCATATGTGGAGGTAATCTGCTCTTATTGGCATGTGGCAGTGGTCAGAAGGAAAGGAGCGCCATACAGATTTTGGAGGCAGATTTTGCTAGAATGGTTTTTAGGCACCATTTTGTAATTGAGAGACCCTGACGTACCCCTAGAGTGGAAACCCTCAAAAAGTGACCCCATTTTGGAAACTACACCCTTCAAAGAATATATTAAGGGGTGTACTGAGCACTTTGACCCCTTAAGCGTTTTACCGATTTTGGAACCCTTGGCTTCCAATAAAATGATGCTGTAGCCCCAAATTTTTCATTTTCACAAGGGGTAACAGGAGAAAAGCACCCAATAATTTGTTACCCATTTTCTCCTGAATACGGCAACACCCCATATGTGGTGGTAAACTGCTGTGGGGGCACATGGCAGGATTCAGAACAGAAGGAGCGCCATATGGAATTTGCAGCACAGATTTTGATGGATTGGTTTGCGGGAGCCATTGATTTTTATTTTTTGAGTTATTGTCTTATGTGGGGGCTCATTTTTTGCGGAATGAGGTGACGTTTTCATTGGTACCATTTTGGGGGACATAAGACTTTTTGATCGCTTGGTATTACACTTTCGAGGTGAAAAAAAATAGCTGTTTTGACATAGTTTTTTTTATTTATTTTTTTTACAGCATTCACCTGAAGGGGCAAATCATGTGATATTTTTATTATATTTAGAGCAGGATGTTACGGATGCAGCAATACTCAGTATGTCTATTATTTTTATTTTTGTTAAGTTTTACACAGAAAATGAATTTTTGAACAGAATTAAATCTTGTTTTTGTGTTTCCATTTTCTAACTGCCCTATTTTTTTTATTTTTCTGGCGATTGTCTTAGGTAGGGTCTCATTTTTTGAGGAATGAGATGACTGTTTGATTGTTACCATTTTGGGTACATAAGACTTTTTGATCGCCTACTATTACACTTTTTGTGAGGGTAGGTGAACAATAAATGGCCATTTTGGCATAGTTTTTTAATAAAAAATTTTTATAGCGTTCACCTGAGGGGAAATATAATATAAAGTTTTTATGGGTGCGGTGATACCCAATATATCTAACATCTTTATTTTTGTTAAGTTTTACACATTAGATGCATCTTTGAACAGAATTAAATCTTGTTTTTGTGTTGCCATTTTTTGAGAGCCATTTTTTTTAATGTTTGGGCAATTGTCTTAGAGTAGGGTCTCATTTTTTGTGGGACGAAGATGACGGTTTGATTGGTACCATTTTGGGGTAAATACGCCTTTTTGATCGCCTGCTATTACACTTTTTGTGAGGGAAGGTGACCAAAAACTTTTTTTTTTTTACTGCGTTCACCTGTCAGGTGGATCATGTGATACGGTCGATACGGACGCGGCGATACCCAATATGTCTACTTTTCTTTTTTTTCCCTTTTTTTTACAATTTTTTTTTGGGGAAAAGGGTGTTGTTGTTGTTTTTTTACTTGAAACTTTTATTTTTTATTTTTTTTTAAACTTTTTTAAACTTTTATTTTCACTATTTTTTCACACTTTTTAACTTTTGGGGGTCTGATCCCCTTTACAATGCATTACAATACTTCTGTAATAATGTAATACACTTACAGCTTCCTGCCTGTGAGATCCAAGGGGCTGGATCTCACAGGCTTCCGTAGAAGGCAGCCTGATGCCTAAGGAAGGCATCGGGCTGCCCTCCCTGCCATCAGGTCCCCGTCACGGCAGCACGGGGACCTGATGGACTCCCCTGCAGGCCGCACGCCTCGCATGTAGTAGTCCAGTTCAGTATTTTTTATTTTCCTACTGCCCCCACCCAAATTTTCCCTCACTATCAGCATTTAAAGCTGAACTTGAATACATCGTCAGGACTGCTGTGCATGCGCATAAGTCTTCTCCATTGTGTTAGCACAGAACCGAAATCCAAACTGTGTGTTTTTGCAAAGCTTTGAGCACTGACAGCAGAGGGATTGGGCGGGGAAAGGCGGCCAATAGAAAAAAAATAAATAAATGGTGATTTGGGCTCCTTATATAGATATGCAGCACTGTTCTTGTACTACTTCATATAATAGTCCAGAGAATTCATGTTATCGTAAGGAGACAGAATGTAACATAGTTTAAGGCTGAATAAAGACATCTGTCCATCTAGTTTAACATGTTATCCTGCAAGTTGATCCAGAGGAAGGAAAAAAAAAACCTGTGAGGTAGAAGCCAGTTTTCCTCACAGGCAGTCAGACTAACGCTCCATTCACACGTCCTGTTTTTCTTTCCTGATTTGATCCTGATTTTTTCAGGACCCATTGAAATGAATGGATCCAGATCAGGATCGAATCAGGAAAGAAAAACAGGACGTGTGAATGGAGCCTAACTCCCTGGATCAACGACCCAGGCCCAAGAGGGGCCTGAAATACATCCAGGCCCCTCTTGAACTCTTTTAGTGAATTCACCATCACCACCTCCTCAGGCAGAGAGTTCCATAGTCTCACTGCTCTTACAGTAAAGAATCCTCTTCTATGTTTGTGTACAAACCTTCTTTCCTCCAGATGCAGAGGATGTCCCCTCATCACAGTTACAGTCCTGGGGATAAATAGATCATGGGAGAAATCTCTGTACTGACCCCTGATATATTTATACATAGTTATTAGATCTCACCTCAGTCGTCTTTTTTCTAAAGTGAATAACCCTAATTCTGACAATCTTTCTGGGTACTGTAGTCCACCCATTCCAGTTATTACTTTAGTTGCCCTGCTCTGAACCCTCTCCAGCTCTGCTATGTCTGCCTTGTTCACAGGAGCCTAGAACTGTGCACAGTACTCCATGTGTGGTCTGACCAGTGATTTGTAAAGTGGCAGGACTATGTTCTCATCACGGGCATCTATGCCCCTTTTGATGCAACCCATTATCTTATTGGCCTTGGCAGCAGCTGTCTGACACTGGTTTCTACAGGAATAGTACACAGGAGTACAGAACCATAAAAGTATCACACAGTAGTAGGTAACTATTCTCTCAAAGACACATTCGACCACAGCAATGCATACATAGGTAATTGATTCTTCATTAAAGTATTCATGTAGAAGTATCACATAGAGAGATCCAGATACCAACTATCATGGGCGCACCGAAGGGGGGGGGGGCAGCAGGTTTGGACCCCCCCTAGAACCATCACTTTTTTTTTTTCGTTTAAATTCCTCAGGGCCGCACCGCCGATCGCCACAGGCGGCACGGCCCTGGTTCTTATTGTGGGCAGTGGTGGCAGTGGGTAGGAGATGAACGCTTCCATTGTGGAAGCGCTCATCCCAATATTCATCTGTATCGCCGTCCTCAACAATATAATTTCAGCTGTACAGTGTTTGTTGGTAGTGGCCTATTATATTTAGGAGGGGCTTATATTAATGGGCGGGGCCTTATGAGCTTCAACTACATATATTCACTTTATGTTTTTAGGTTTATGTGATTCATTACACACTAGTGTAGATCGATTATTATTTTGTAATTAGGGTTGGGATGATATCAGATTTATATATATATATATATATATATATATATATATATATATATTATATTATATTATTCACATTGGATTCTTGCATTTTATTTACAATAGGGGTTTCACCCTATATTAAATTTAATTGATTAGCACAGTACATACATATTGGATTGGTATTAATTACATATTTATTTTGGATGCACTTGTCATGTTCATTTTGTGGGAATTAGTTTTGTATATTTTTTTATTTTATGTTCTTATCACGAGCATCTATGCCCCTTTTGATGCAACCCATTATTTTATTGGTCTTAGCTGCAGCTGCCTGACACTGGTTTCTACAGCTTAGTTTGCTGTCCACTAAAATTCCTAAGTCCTTTTCTATGTCAGTGTTACCCAGTGTTTTACCATTTAGTATGTACTGGTGACTTGCATTATTCCTTCCCAGGTGCATAACCTTACATTTGTCAGTGTTAAACCTCATCTGCCACTTCTCTGCCCAAGCCTCCAATCTATTCAGATCCATCTGTAGCAGTATACTGTCCTCTTCCATGTTAATTACTTTACACAGTTTAGTGTCATCTGCAAACATTGATATTTTACTGTGCATGCCACTAATACACACCCTCTGTTTTCTATCACTGAGCCAGTTACTTACCCACTGTGAGGCAGTGACAGGCCTCACGCTTCATAGAGGTCTGGAGGGGGTGGATATTCCAGTCCACATCCCTATTCCACCACAGGTGAGGCCACCTAGGTGTAATTAATGCTGTGATAAACCAGCCCTCAGTGTCAGTCTGGAGAGAGGGCCCCAGGGATCAGACCTGGGGAGGGCCCGTGTGGTCCCAGCCAGCAGGGCTGGGGGGCCACAAGGCTGAAGAAGCCTGAGAGAGGAGAGAAAGGCTGAGGAGGCCTGAGAGGTTAGAGCCTGCGGAGGCTCTGTGGTTGTGGTCTCAGCCAGGAGGGCTGAGGGGCCACAAGGCTCTGTGTAGCCTGGAAGTTTGGGGGGCCCAGTGACCCTAGGAGAAGAGGGTCACACGGTCATAGTCGGGAGGACTATTGGACCATCTCCCCCCAAAGGATACAGTTGGAGTCACAGCCAGGAGGCTGCTGGACTGAACGGCTGAGGAAGCCGCACTTAAAAGCTATGTGTGAACAGCGTATGTATTTAGGCGAGTTAGCTGAACTATGTTTAGTCAGAGCCCAGCGGGCAGGTGTTATTTTTATGATTTGTTTTGGTGTGCTGGTGCCAATAAAACTGAGTTGGACCTGAAAATCCCCGTGTTTTGAAGATATTGTGTGGTGATGTCGACCCCATGAGAGCATACGATCCCTTACACTACATACAGACATTTTCTCCCAGTCCAACCATTCTTATTTTATATACAAACCTTTTATGTGGTACAGTATCAAATGCTTTGGAGAAGTCAAGATATACAACATCCATTGATTCGACGCGGTAAAGTCTAGAACTTACCTCATCATAGAAACTGATTAAATCAGTTTGGCATGACCGATCCCTCAGGAAGCCATGTTCATATGGCGTTATTTGCTTATTTTCATTAAAATACTTCAAGATAGCATCACTTAGAAAACCTTCAAACAGTTTACCCACAACAGATGTTAAACTTACCGGCCTATAGTTTCTGGGCTCTGTTTTTGCACTCTTTTTGAATATTGGCACCACATTTGCTATGCGGCAATCCAGTGGAACACTCCCTGTCAGTATAGAGTCCTTAAATAACAGGGGTTGTATGCCATCTGGTTCCAGTGATTTGTCTATTTTAATCTTTTTAAGACGCCAATGTACTTCTTCCTGGGTCAGGCAGGGCACATTTAATGGGAAATTTACTTTTACATTCTGAATTTCATCTGACAGTTTAATTTCCTCAGTGAATACAGTGGAGAGAAAAAATATTTAATAGCTTTGCTTTCTCCTTATCACTGTCTGCAACCCCCCCCCCCCCTTCCCTATCACTCTGTGAAGTGCTGACACCTTCAGATGTATACTTTTTAATATAATATATATATATATATATATATATATATATATATATATATATATATATATATATATATATAACTGAAGAACATTTTAGGCTTAGTTTTACTCTCTTTGGCAATTAATCTCTTTGTCTCTAGTTTGGCTGCTTTTATTTGTCTTTTACATATTCTATTTTTTTAGTGCTTCCTTCCCTCCTGTTTTAGTGATTTAAATTCTTTCTTTTTGTCATTTATTGATTTCTTCACAATTCTATTTATCCGCATTGGTTGAATCTGAAATGAAGCAGAATGGAGCTATGTATGTTTATTTTTTTAATAGATTTTTTTTCATTTCAACAGGTGATCATGTGTCTGTGAGCTGCCCCCAGGGGAGTTTTAGGATGGCCCATATTAAAGGTATAGAGGATATTTTCCTTGTGGCAGCTGGCACCGGATTTACACCTATGGTCAAACTGTTGAAGAATGTACTAAGCAGTTCACCCAGTCTCAGGTTTGTATTTAACAGGCTGAAATATATGGATGATATCCTTTCATAATGTAAAGTAAATGCCTTGGTTCCACTAAATAAAGTTTTAATGCCAAAGTTCAATGAAGTACACTGTTATAATGCAGAGAAAAGACTTCACTTGTAAAGATAATCTTTTTTTACACCATCAGTTTACTTATATTGTTAATCCCGCCACTCTCTGGTAAGCAAGGTCATTATAATGAATGGCAAGTGATTTTACTTTTTTATATGTTTCTCAGTTGTGAGAATCCATCAATTGCTGTACTGCATATTCTATTATTGTTATCAAGAAATAGAGAACGCTGCCAATATTTTATTGTGGTGACCTGCATGTCTTCATACATTCCATTTCCAGTTTCTTGCTACCAGGCAGTGGAAGATCACATTTTTATTAGTGTTGTATCAGTGGAGGGCTGGTAGGAAGTTGTTCCCTTGCAGGATTCTTTCTTTGAACTGTTTTTTGTTTTGTATAGTTTTTTTACCCAGTATTTTAAACTGAATATTAAATGAACTATTGTTTTAATCACATTTTTATGTTAAACATTTTTTTAGACAATTTTGGAATCACAGGCAGAATTACAATCACAGATATCACCTCTGTATAGATAACGCAGGATCCACCATTCACAATAGTTGATATCACAGCTTATCTACTCCCTCCTGATCTATGCACAGGTCACAGAGCATTCCTAGAAAACTCTCTCATAAAAGTCAGTGATGTCCCCTCCAGACCATTGTGTCTATACACCATGTGACTGTGCTCAAAGAGCAGGAAGTCTCTAAATAGTTTAGACCTAGTGGCCAGTGTAAAAACTGCATGATTTTAGGATTTTTAAAAAAAAAATATGGATAGGGACATGGAAAATTTTAAAAAATCACTTCCCGACAGGGCTCTGATCAGTTGCTATGAGAGCATGGAGTCTTGTAAAGGCTCCCAGGCCTGTCATAGGAAACTGCCTATTAAAGGGGTCTTCCAAGATTTTGATACTGATGACCTTTGCACAGCTCTGTACATTGTATAGTGGCTGTGCTTGGTATAGCGCTCAGCTCTATTGAAGTGAATGGAGCTGAGCGTGTTACCAAGCACAACCATTATACAGTACATTGTACAGTGCTGTGCTTGGTAATCTGCGAGAAGTCTGCGGCACTCACAGGAACACCGCTGCCTTCTCAAACAGCTGATCGGCGGAGGTTCCAGGTGTCGGACCGCCATTAATCAGATACTGATGACCTATCCTGAGGATAATGTAATCAGTATCAAAATCCCGGAAAACCCCTTTAGGCTGTGCCTTATCAGAATCTTGCAGATTGCAATGGTATTCTGTTGCAGTCTATGGTATAAGCAATCAGAAGAGCGCACATTTAAGTCCCCTAAGAAGACATTACAATAAAAAAGTAAAATAATATATATTTTTATTGTAAAAAAAACAAACATTGAAATCACCCCCTTTCTCAATGTTACATGTAAATATACATAATAAAAAATAAACAATTCATTGCAATTTCTATACTATTAAAATATAAAAATAGGTACCAATAAAGACTACAGTGGGCTCCCAACACAAATCAAACCCTCACACAGCTCTGTAGACCGATTTTTTTCTCTGCATATCTACATATCTTTTATCTTTTTTTTATGGGGGGGGGTTATTTTTTAAATGTTGTAAAATACCATATAAATGTTGAGAGCTGTAAAAACTAAACCTACAAATCATTGGCAGAATTACAAGTTTTTTCTCATCTAATATATAAAGCTGAGTGTATGTGTGTGTGTGTATGTATGTGTGTATGTCCGCTAAAGGAATCTGCACCGTCGCAGCTACAATCACGAAATTTGGCACACAGGTACATCAGGTGTCCGGGAAGGTTTTAAAACAGGTCTCAGCTCTCCAGGACTTACCGTTCCTGAGATGTTCCCAAAAAATGCATTAGCCAATAGAAGTCTGGTCACATGATATGATCAGCCAATAGAAGCTCACAGGCAGTTAGTCTCCACACACAAGGAGACATCCGGTTCCAGCGCCATCATGAACGGTAGCAGAAGGTGAGCGCTCCGTCACTACCCGCCCGAAAAAGCATCGCTACCCCACAATACTGAGATTAAAATAATCCCAAAATAATCAGAACCCCTCAATAGCGGATCCCTTAATATATGGACCGCTTCATCATCAACATGGGGAGCAAAAATAAAGCAAAAGGTCCGCCTAGAGCTAGCGCGCCCACAGAGGAGACGCCAGTAATGGAGGAACAGGATACCGCCACTGCAGATGGAAGCTACTCACCACAGCTAGTCTGTGAAGATGGAGAAACGTTGAGTGAAAGCCCAATTGATTATCGCAGATTGGCTCTGGAGGTAGCAGCAAGAATCCTCCCTGACTTACAGGAGTCCTTATCAACGACAGTGCCTCAATCCTTCCATCAATTACAAGCTGAAGTCCATCAGCATACTCAGCGCATCGAGAGTCTGGAAACACAATGCGAATCATTGACAAATTAGTTGGGAAACTATAAACCTGTATTGAATATGACAGAAAGGGAGATTAAGTGGCTTACTGACAAGATTGATGATCTTGAAAACAGATCACGGAGGAGCAATTTGCAAATAGTTGGACTCCCAGAATATATCCCGATAAGAGACCTTATGGTAATTTATGATACAGAATTACCCACGGCACTGGGCATTCAAAAAACTTGCACAGTAGAGAGAGCACATAGAGTGGGACCTGATTTAAGATCACCCAAAGATCGTCAACAATCTGAGAATGATAAGAATGCTCCAGGACAAAGGCCAAGGCAAGTGATTGAACTATATGGATAAGGCTACTTTCACACTGGCGTTTGCAGGATCCGTTAGTGAGATCCGTCACAGGCTCTCACAAACTGTCCTGAACTGATCAGTTTTGTCCTAATTAATTCTGAATGGAAAAGGATCCGTTCAGAATGCATCAGTTTGCTTCAGTTCAGTCTCCATTCCGTTTTGGAGGCGGACACTAAAACGCTGCTTGCTGCGTTTTGGTGTCTGCATGAAGAAACTGATGCAAACGGATCTGTCAGGACTCACAATGTAAGTTAATGGGGACGGATCCGTTTTGTCTGACACAATAGAAAACGGATCCGTCCTCCATTGACTTTCAATGGAGTTCAAGATGGATCTGTCTTTGCTATGTAAAAGATAATACAAACGGATCCGTAGAGAACGAATGCAGATGGTTGTATTATTATGACGGATCCGTTTGTGAGAGCCTGGACGGATCTCACAAACGGATCCTGCAAACGCAAGTGTGAAAGTAGCCTAAGGCAGAGATCTTAAGACACTACAAAATAATGAAAACAGATGTTCTGGTTCGAGGTCGCAAGGTACTGATCTTTAATGATTTCTCAGCAGAAGTATTAAAACGCCGGAGAAATTTCTCCACATTGTGCTCTGAATTATACAATAGAGGTACAAAATTTGCGCTGATATACCCTGCCACCTTGAGAGTTTTCAATGAAGATGGAACCGTATTGACATTCCAGAATCCGAAAGAAGCATACGCCGTTTTGGATCTAGAACAAGAAGAAAGAAGCGCAAAATCCCCTCCGCTATCACAACGAACACGCGGGAAGCTAGCTCACTCTTCAACGCCACCTGGGGAAATATCCCATGCACCGAAGGAACAGCGCAGAGGTAACAGGAATCAAGTCACTTGAATGACTTTATCCTCAGAGACTGGGAACATCTCGAATCAAAGAGCACAGGTGATACTCACACAACTTTGATATCTATTCAAAAAGATGGACATTACTGGTTAATATTGATATTAATAATGTTAATAACTTACTCAGGGCAATGTTAGTTTTAGGCTCATTGGTAATAATCAGGTGTGTGGGAAAGAAATGTTATTTCTGTAGATGATTATACCTTTTATGATGGAAGAAAGTAAAGTCGCAGAGCAAATATCCCTGGTTGAGATCTTTCTTCTCACTATCTCTCCGGGAGGGGGGCAATTTCTATTTTTTTCTTCTTTTACTGTTTTTGTTTAACGAGTTTGATGTTCTATTAATGTTTCAGAGGTTAAGGGGCCTCAGCATGTCAGTAGGAAATAGATTTAAAATATCATATCATACATATCTTCATGACTGGATATCATTATGAGAATAGTTACTTGGAACGTACAGGGATTACAGTCCCCCCATAAACGACTAATGATATTACGTCACCTTCAGCGTCTCAAAATAGATATAGCCATGCTACAAGAAACACACCTCCAGGAAGAGGACTTTTTCAGGATGAAAAAACTTTGGGTGGGTGATGTTTATGGGTCGGGAGCTAAAGGTCGCAGAGCAGGGGTTATTACATTAATCCGTAAAAATATGCCCTTTAGGATGATAGCTCAGAAGGCAGATACTGAGGGTAGATGGCACCGTATACAACCATATACAACTAGAAATACACAATGAGACATTGAGCATGTATAATATCTATGCACCTAACAACCCTTGTAAAGAGTTTTTTCAGGATCTGACCAAAGTGATATCCGTTGATAACACACCTCACAAGATTGCAGTGGGTGACTTTAACACTGTAGTTCATACCATGGCAGACAGACGCCACTCGAGTAAGTCTACTACTGTTGATAGAGGCAGAGATAATCAGTTATTATCATTTTTGCAAAACTTAGACCTCTATGATGTATGGCGTATGTATCATCCTGAAGGAAGAGAATATACGCATTATTCACACATGCATGCATCGTGGTCTAGGATCGATTACATTTGTATGTCTAAGATGTGGACTTCTTGGGTTTACTCAGTAGAGATTGGCGAAATGGTGATATCTGACCACTCCCCAGTTATAACATCAATGATGGACATTGTACCAAAAGGTTCTGATTATATTTGGAGATTTCCAGCATATATGACAAAGAATGAGTCCTTTTGTGAATGAATCACTGGTGGCAGGACTTTATGACGAAAAACTCAAGCACACATGATATACAGCTTCTATGGGACACAGGTAAAGGAGTCCTGAGAGGAAAAGTGATTTCATATATGACACACCAAAAAAAGGAAATGTCAACTAAATTTCAACATTATAGTAAAGCATTAGACAAAGCCTATACGACCTATTGTAATCATCTCACCCATGCTAATAAAATTGCTTGGGAGCAAGCGAAACGCCAATATGAAGCCTAGTTATATAAGAGAGAAGATTTACACCGTACACATATGGAAGCACAATTTTACAGATACGGTAACAAGATGGGGAAATTATTAGCACGGTTAGCGAGAGGATATAATACCAATCCCCCGATAATAGCTCTCAAAGATTCAAAAGGCACTATACATAACAACCCACAATCTGTTAAAAATATCCTGAGATCCTTTTACACAGAGTTATATTCACAGACAAGCCATTCCCAAGATAATGGTGTTTCATGGTTAAATTCACTCTCACTTCCTCATATCACTGCAGAAGAGTTAGAGACGTTGAACACACCCATCACACTAGAAGAAGTGAATAAATGCATCTAAGGGTTAAGCCTTGGGAAAGCCCCATGTCCTGACGGATATACAGGGGAGTTCTATAAAATATTAAAACAGCAGTTAGGTCCAACCTTAACCTCACTTTTCAACGAATATATGGCAACTAAGCAAATACCAATTGACAACAATACAGCATACATCAAAGTTTTACCCAAACTGGGAAAGACCTTCTGATTCCAGCCTCATACAGGCCTATTTCCTTAATTAATGTAGATATAAAGATGATATCTAAAATATTAGCGGACAGGCTAGCAAAAATACTGCCAAGGCTATTTTCACCCCACCAAGTAGATTTTGTCCAGGGTAGAACAGCAGTATCCAACATACGTAAAGTTTAAGCGGTTTTAGATATAATACAGAATAAACCAACGACTCATCGAAGACCAGGTATATTAAGCATTGATGCCGAGAAGGCTTTCGATAACATTAGCTGGCGTTGGTTATCAACAGTGTTAGACCGTATTGGTCTGCAAGGACCCTTTCGGAACTATATAACAACGCTATACTCCAATCAACAGGCTAAAATCTTTACACCAGGCTTCTTGTCCAAGTCTTTTGCTTTACAAAAAGGTACTAGGCAAGGGTGCCCCTTATCCCCGTTACTATTCAATTTGGCATTGGAGCCATTGTCCAGAGCAATAGAGGAAGATACAGAGATCAAAGGTGTAAAGATAGGTCGCCAGGAAATAAAACATGCACTTTTCGCATATAATATTCTATTGTTTATGTCAGACTATAGTGTTCAAGTGAAAAAGGTGTTTAACTTACTTGATCTTTTTGGAAAGTATTTGGGTTTTAGGATTAACAAACAAAAATGTGAACTGCTGGACCTAACCCCACCCAAAATAAAAAAGAAAGTAAAACCGACTACGGATCTACTGGTCATCATAGCAAAAGGAAGTATAAAATATCTGGGAATAAACATAGGCACTACACCATCCACTCTTTATTCTCTGAATTGCCCTCCCCTAATTAAAAAATGACAAAAGATATTGACAGATGGATAAAAATACCACTATCCTTGTTAGGTAGATGCCATATGTTAAAAATAATGATCGTCCCCAAACTATGTTACATGATTCAAACCATTCCATTATTGATCAAACACAAATATATAATTCAATTGGAAAAGGCCTTTCGAAAATATATCTGGGCAAATAAAAAACCACGAATATCTCTAGACACTCTTCAATTAAGTAAACAACAGGGAGGCACAAATTTTCCACATATTCGATCATACAACCTGGCCAGTTTGATGAGACACTGTGTGGACTGGCTGAGGGAAACTAATGACTACTCAAACTATCAGCTAGAATGCGAACTACTATCACCTTGGAATCTCTCAACCCTTTTACATACATCATTCACAGGTCTGCCAATGTTAGCAAATCTACCATCACACAGGTGTCGTTCTGGGAGGGGTGGACTGCCCTCCCAGCTACTGGCAGATTTTCCTATTGTATATACTGCCACTGCAGGCTTAGTAAGGCTTATTCCCTATTGATTTTGTATGTGGCCATTGCCCAGGGACGCCTAAGGGAAATGATGCCTTATATATATTTTTAAACTTTGCCCTTATTATTGACTTATTAATAGGGCTGTCTGTCACTTCTTCTAATTTTCCTACTGCAAATTTCTTTTTTTTTTTTTTTTGCTGACTATCCCTCTATTGTTTATAATTCCCCTGATGAGTCCGATGAGGATGAAACATGGCATGTAGGGACCTTATATATTGTGTGAGGGTCAGCTATTATTAGGGACAGGCCCGCGTCAGGCACAGGTTCCTGACGGGGTTGCCCCTGTCGGGGCGGGTGCTCCGACTTTGTCAGGCAGCGTTTCAAATAGCCTCCTTCCCCTTTATCGTTAGGTTTTGCATCTTAGGGACAGGATATTTGGTCCCCTCATCTTTGAGCACCTAGCAACTCGACCGCATCTGGACGGTAGGATACCACCTTCCCCAACTCTACTCTGTGGACACAGTTTGGCCAAGGAGGTGGTAAGACACAAAACAATCTATTACCTTGTATGTAACTATTTTTCATTAGTTTGGGTATACTTTTTTAATTGACATTCATTAAACGTTATGTTTTAATTGCCCATTTCCTCATTGTTTTTTGCTGCCTCCTCACTACCACCCTCCCCCACATCTACCCCATAGAGTGCTTGCTCAGTGAGCAGCAAACTCTTTTCCAAATTGTCAGCGCTTCTCAGTGTTGAAATCCGCCCGGTTAGATACACGATGTGCGATTCCAAACGGGCAATTTGCTCACATTTTGAACAAATATATGCACCCTTAAACGGCTGTTCCAGGACTGCATACATCAGACAAGATGTGCACTGGACTGCTCTGTCAGATTATAAATGGTCTAACTGACATAATGACAATACTAGACATGCTGGGGACGGAGGGGGAGGGGAGGTATAGTATAAGTATAAACAAGGGGAGTTTCATTTCTTGTGTAACTTTGTTGTCATGTGTGATGTATGGCAAAGCTTTGTTCATAAACAGTACCAATGCAGTATTACAAATCATCTGTAATCACACGTGATGGAGTATTGTTAATATATGAAAAACTAATAAAAAGAGTTTAAAAAAAATAAATAAATAAAAGTCTCCACACACACCAGGTTTCCATAACAACCTAGCCAGTTCACTTCTGTAGTTCTGCTTTAAAGGGGCAGAGCGCTGTGGATGACACTGTTAAAGGGGTATTCCGGTTACCATAAATATAACTTATGTTTTAGACTAACTTATCATCAATCATTACCTCATATAATGTAAATTTCACATACATTTACCGTTCAGTAGTAATAAAAGATGTTTTCTTCCACTGCTACTCACTGTGTTTTCTCCTATATTACCATGGCATCGACCTGTAATTCAGGCCACCCTCAAAAGAAGGACTTAAAAGCCCCACCCCCAGGTCCCACTAAGTCACGCCCCGACTCAGGCCACGCCCCTTCCACGCCACATCTGACGGGGATTGAAAAAATGAAGGTAAAAATAAACTTCTGTCAGGTGCAGGGGAGGGAGGGAGGGTGAGTTTCTCCCTGCAGCTCATGCTCAGACTGCACAGTGCTGCGGTCTGAGAGTGAGCTGTTCAAAAGGACATCAGTGTGTACATCCAGGCCCTGCGCATTACAGAGGACAGGAAGTCTGAAAGCCAGACTGTCCAGCCTCCCCCCAACGTGAAGCCGTGCCAACAGTCCCCATGAAGCCACACCTTTAAACACGAGGTCACGCCCCCTGGTTCCATGAAGACATGGAGGAGAAGCTGTCTGAGCATGAGCTACGGAAAGGGTGGACATCCCTGTGTCTGTCCAGGCACTGTGCCAGACGGAGGACAGGGAGCCAGAAAGCCAGACTGTCCAGCCTAAAACCGGACCTCTGACCACCCTAGGGGAAGGCTGATGTTAGGGTGGCCAGATGTCCGGCTTTAGGCTGGACAGTCCGGTTTTCTGGCTCCCTGTCCTCCGTCCGGCGCAGTGCCGCTTCACGTTTGGGGGAATGGCCGGTGAAGTTCGGCTTTCTGGGGTGAAGACAGCGGCCATCCTAGCTGCTGTGGAGGTCACAGTTAAAGAGGAGGGCGCTGTGGATGTTTCTGTTAAAGGGCAGGCACTGGAGAGGTCACTCTCGATATCTTTTAACGACACACACACAAACACTAAATGAAATAGATTAAATATACCCGGGCAAAGCCGGGTCCTTCAGCTAGTTTTCCAATATAATCGTCCCTCAAGTTTTAATTAATTGGTTCCAGAATGACCATGGTACATGGTACAGTATGTTGAAACCATTGTAACTTGAGTCCATTGAGTAATTGGTTCCAAAGCACCAAAATGTCATCCAAGATAAGAGAAAACAGATTTAAGAAAAATAAGGAGATAACTAACATAGATAAGTTCTTACATATAACAGTCAGGAATAGATGCCAGGCATTTTAATTTACTTTCTATGATGACAACAGGAGCTTCTACAGGATCTTGTATTGTACACAGTGTAACAGAAAAATAAGTCACTATCATCTGTTGTTCAAAGAAGCAGCTCCTTTTGGCACAGAGCACAGTACAGAAAGAGGAGTTATGGTACTCAATACAGGTGTTTTACCGGATAAATGGCCATGTTGATTAGTTGGATCTGAGTCTGAGGCCCAGGAACAACCATTGTAACATTGTGTCTTGAGGGACTACTGTACAAGCTATGGTGTATTAAATAGTGCCACTAAAAAATACAATTTGTTCCACAAATTTCGAGCACCATACAGCTATGTGAACAGAAAACTAAAAAATAATATGGCTCTTGGAAGGCAGGAGGAAAAAACAAAAAGGAACAAATAAAAATAGGCTGTGTCCTAAAAGGGTTAACCAATAAAAAAAATTCAACAAATGGTAAACCACAGGGCCCATATGGCGACAATAATTTAAAACAATATTTCAGTGCTGGAATGATATTTATACTCTACTAGAAGAAGGACCCGGCTTCGCATTGGTATATTTAATCTATTTGATTTAATGTTTGTGGGTGTCGTTAAATGATATTGACAGTATCCCCCATAACAGTGACCTATACAGTACCCCACATTTTAACAGTGACCTCCATAGCCCCCCACAATGCCCCACCTCCTTAGAATGTGACCTCCACAGCAGCCCACTGCCTTAACTTTGACCTTCACAGCAGCCCGCTCCTTTAACAGTGACCTCCACAACACCCCACCTGCCCCCCCCAACAAAGACCTCCACAGCGAAGCATTATTGTCTTTAATTGACAGTATATAAAACCCCACATAATTCGTATACACTTAAGGTCATGTGAGTTACATCAGCCTCTACAACAACGTTGGCTAAGCGTCACAATCGAAATCATATTAACTCACACATACAGTGCCTTGCGAAAGTATTCGGCCCCCTGGAACTTTTCAACCTTTTGCCACATTTCAGGCTTCAAACAAAAAGATATAACATTTTAAATTTTTGGTGAAGAATCAACAACAAGTGGGTCACAATTGTGAAGTGGAACGAAATTTATTGGATCATGTAAACTTTTTTTAATAATAAAACTAAAAAGTTGGGCGTGCAAAATTATTCTGCCCATTTACTTTCAGTTCAGAAAACTCACTCCAGAAGTTCATTGAGGATCTCTGAATGATCCAATATTGTCCTAAATGACTGATGGAGATAAATAGAATCCACCTGTGTGTAATCAAGTCTCCATATAAATGCACCTGCTCTGTGATAGTCTCAGGGTTCTCTTTAAAGCACAGAGAGCATCATGAAGACCAAGGAACACACCCCAAGCAGGTCAATGATACTGTTGTGGAGAAGTTTAAACTTTCATCTCAAAGAAGGAGAAGACTGATCAGAGATGCAGCCAAGAGGCCCATGATCCCTCTGGATGAATTGCAGAGATCTACAGCTGAGGTGGAAGAGTCTGTCCATAGGACAACAATCAGTCGAACACTTCTCAAATCTGGCCTTTATGGAAGAGTGGCAAGAAGAAAGCCATTTCTCAAAGATATCCATAAAAAGTCTCGTTTACAGTTTGCCACAAGCCACCTGGGAGACACATCAAACATGTGGAAGAAGGTGCTCTGGTCAGATGAAACCAAAATCCAACTTTTTGGAAACAATGCAAAACGATATGTTTGGCGTAAAAGCAACACAGCTCATCACCCTGAACACACCATCCCCACTGTCAAACATGGTGGTGCTAGCATCATGGTTTGGGCCTGCTTTTCATCAGCAGGGACAGGGAAGATGGTTAAAAATTGATGGGAAGATGGATGGAGCCAAATACAGGACCATTCTGGATGAAAACCTGTTGGAGTCTGCAAAAGACCTGCGACTAGGACAGAGATTTATCTTCCAACAAGACAATGATCCCAAACATAAAGCAAAACCTACAATGGAATGGTTAAAAAATAAACATATCCAGGTCTTAGAATGGCCAAGTCAAAGTCCAGACCTGAATCCAATTGAGAATATGTGGAAAGAGCTGAAAACTGCTGTTCACAAACGCTCTCCATCCAACCTCAAAGAGCTCGAGCTGTTTTGCAAGGAAGAATGGGCAAGAATTTCAGTCTCTAGATGTGCAAAACTGATAGAGACATACCCCAAGCGACTTGCAGCTGTAATCGCAGCAAAAGGTGGTGCAACAAAGTATTAATGCAAGGGGACTGAATAATTTTGCATGCCCCACTTTTCAGTTTTATTATTACAAAAAAAGTTTAAATAATCCAATAAATTTCGTTCCACTTCACAATTGTGACCCACTTTGTTGTTGATTCTTCACCAAAAATTTAAAATGTGATATCTTTTTGTTTGAAGCCTGAAATGTGGCAAAAGGTTGAAAAGTTCCAGGGGGCCGAATACTTTCGCAAGGCACTGTAAGCTGTCTTATACTAAGAATGTTCTTCGTTGCCTACAGCAACCAATCAGAGCTTATTAATGACCTGTAGCAAAATAGAAGCTGAGCTGTGATTGTTTGCTATATGCAACCTGATGAATATCCAGGCTAACTACTACAACAGCCAAAAGACAACGGCTCCTGTGGTTTGGTGTTTTTTGGCAAATAATTGTAAAGTAAATTTCCAATTAAAATGGGACCTCCACAGCAGCTCACCCCCTTAACTTTGACCTTCACAGCAGCCTGCCCCTTTAACAGTGAGTTCCATAGCACCCCACCCCCTTGACAGTGACCTCCACAGGGGCCCGCCCCCTTAACAATGACCTCTACAGCACCCACCCCTTAACACTGACCATAGGTTACAGTCCCCTTAACTGACCACCATTCCCGGTCCCCTTGACTGAGACCTCCACAGCGACTGCCCCTTTAATAGTGACCTCACAGTACCCCTCCCCCTTAACAGTGACCTCCACAGCAGCCTGCTCCCTTAACAGTAACATCCACAGTGCCCAGCTCTTTAACTGTGACCTCCACAGCAGCTTGCCCCTAGGGTGGCCAGAGGTCCAGTTTTAGGCCTGACAGTCTGGCTTTCAGACTCCCTGTCCTTCGTCCTGCACAGGGCCTGGACAGACATGGGGATGTCCTTTAGAACAGCTCACTCTCAGACAGCAGCACTGTGCAGTCTGAGCATGAGCTGCAGGGAGAAAGTCACCGTCCCTCCCACCCCTGCAGCTGACAGAAGTTGATTTTTACCTTCATTTTTTCAATCCCTGTCGGCTGTGGAGTGGGAGGGGCGTGGTCTGACTTGGTCAGGGGCGTTTATTAGTGGGACCTGGGGGCGGGATTTTTAAGTCCTTCTTTTAAGGGTGGCCTGAATTACAGGTCGATGCCATAGTAATTTATGAGGAAACACAGTGGAGAGCAGTGAAAAAAAAAAAAACATCTTTTATTACTTTTGAACGGTAAATATGTGAAATTTACATTATATTAGGTAACGGTTGATGATGAATTAGTCTAAAACATAAGTTATATTTATGGTAACCGGACTACCCCTTTAACAGTGTCATCCACAGCGCACTGCCCCTTTAAAACTGACCTACAGTAGTGGAAAAAATGGCTGGGTTGTTATGGAAACCTGTTTATAAAACTGTGTGTATGTGGAGAGTAAGGTCCTGCGAGCTTCTATTGGCTGATAAGGGTCATGTGACCAGGCTTCTATTGGCTAATGCATTTTTTGGGAATAGCTCAGGAACAGTATATCCTAGAGAGCTGAGACCCAGTCTAAAACCTTCCCAGACACCTGATGTACCTGTGTGGCAAATTTCGTTATTGTAAATGCGACGGTGCGGATTCCTTTAGTGGACATACATACACTTTATATATTAGACTAGCTGAAGGACCTGGCTTCGCCCGGGTATATTTAATCTATTTTATTTAATGTTTGTGTGTGTCATTAAAAGATATCAAGAGTGACCTCTACAGTGCCCGCCCCTTTAACAGTGACCTCCACAGCAGCCCGCCCCTTAACAGAAACATCCACAGCGCCCTCCCCTTTAACTGTGACCTCCACAGCAGCTAGGGTTGCCACTGTCTTCACCCCAAAAAGCCGGACCTCTCCGGCCATTCCCCCAAATGTGAAGCAGCGCCCCCGGTCCTCATGAAGCCACACCCCTAAACATGAGACCACGCCCCCTGGCTCTGTGAAGACACGGAGGAGAAGCTGTCTGAGCGTGAGCTACTGAAAGGGTAGACATCGCGACGTCGGTCCAGGCACTGCGCCGGACGGAGGACACGGAGCCAGAAAACCGGACTGTCCAGCCTAAAGCCGGACATCTGGCCACCCTAACATCAGCCTGCCCCTAGGGTGGTCAGAGGTCCGGTTTTAGGCTGGACAGTCTGGCTTTCTGACTCCATGTCCACGGTCCGGCGCAGGGCCTGGACAGACACAGGGATGTCCACCCTTTCAGTAGCTCATGCCCAGACAGCTTCTCCTCCATGTCTTCATGGAACCAGGGGGCGTGGCCTCATGTTTAGCGGTGTGGCTTCAAGGGGACCGTTGGCATGGCTTCACGTTGGGGGGAGGCTGGACAGTCTGGCTTTCAGACTTCCTGTCCTCTGTAATGCGCAGGGCCTGGATGTACTCACGGATGTCCTTTTGAACAGCTCACTCTCAGACTGCAGCACTGTGCAGTCTGAGCATGAGCTGCAGGGAGAAACTCACCCTCCCTCCCTCCCCTGCACCTGACAGAAGTTTATTTTTACCTTTGTTTTTTCAATCCCGGTCAGATGCGGCGTGGAAGGGGCGTGGCCTGACTGAGTCGGGGGCATGACTTAGTGGGGCCTGGGGGTGGGGCTTTTAAGTCCTTCTTTTGAGGGTGGCCTGAATTACAGGTCGATGCCATAGTAATATAGGAGAAAACAGTGGGTAGCAGTGGAAGAAAACATCTCTTTTGACTACTGAACTGTAAATATGTGAAATTTACATTATATGAGGTAATGATTTATGATGAGTTATCCACAGCAGTTAACTGGCTAGGTTGTTATGGAAACCTGGTGTGTGTGAAGACTAACTGCCTGTGAGCTTCTATTGGCTGATAAGGGTCATGTGACCAGGCTTCTATTGACTAATGCATTTTTTGGGACCATCTCAGGAACGGTACGTCCTGGAGAGCTGAGACGCATTCTAAAACCTTCCCGGACACCTGATGTACCTGTGTGCCAAATTTCATGATTGTAGCTGCGACGGTGCGGATTTCTTTAGCGGACATACACACACAGATACATACACTCAGCTTTACATATTAGATTGTATTACCAACCGTAGTAGTAGTCAGGGCCGGCCTTAGGGGTGTGCGACCTGTGCGGTTGCACAGGGCGCTTCACTCCCGGCCAGTTAAGGGGGCGCCCTGCCAGAGCGCCCCCTTAATGGCCCGGCCGTGCCCTGCAAGTGCGGCGGTGGGGCAGAGGGAGATGAGCCCTTCCATTGTGGAAGCGCTCATCTCCATAGTCTGCCTTTGGAGATGCGGGGCAGGGGAAGGGAGAGGCGTCTCCCCTGCCCGTTCCTCTGATAGGCTGCAGGCCCTAGGCCTGCAGCCTATCAGAGGCCAGCTCAGGCGACGCGATGACGTCATCGCGCCGCCCGAGCCGTACAGCGCTGGACACAGGCCGGAAGAGGCCTGCATCGCATCGCTGCTGGAGGTAAGTAAGTGTTTATTTTTTTTATGGGGCATTTTATTGGCACAGGGGGCACTGGGGCATTTTTACTGGCACAACGGGGCACTGGGCATTGTTTTTACAAGGCCTGGGCATTTTACTTACTGGAACTGGCAACTGGCATTTTTATGGCACAAGGGGCATGGGCATTTT
>ONZH01002035.1:0-25000 GCA_900303285.1 Rhinella marina
CACATCCCAGACATACCTGTGTGCACTGTGTGTCTGTATTACATGTCACATCCCAGACATACCTGTGTGCACTGTGTGTCTGTATTACATGTCACATCCCAGACATACCTGTGTGCACTGTGTGTCTGTATTACATGTCACATCCCAGACATACCTGTGTGCACTGTGTGTCTGTATTACATGTCACATCCCAGACATACCTGTGTGCACTGTGTGCATGTGTGTGTGTGTCTGTATTACATGTCACATCCCAGACATACCTGTGTGCACTGTGTGTCTGTATTACATGTCACATCCCAGACATACCTGTGTGCACTGTGTGTCTGTATTACATGTCACATCCCAGACATACCTGTGTGCACTGTGTGTCTGTATTACATGTCACATCCCAGACATACCTGTGTGCACTGTGTGTCTGTATTACATGTCACATCCCAGACATACCTGTGTGCACTGTGTGTCTGTATTACATGTCACATCCCAGACATACCTGTGTGCACTGTGTGTCTGTATTACATGTCACATCCCAGACATACCTGTGTGCACTGTGTGTGTCTGTATTACATGTCACATCCCAGACATACCTGTGTGCACTGTGTGTGTCTGTATTACATGTCACATCCCAGACATACCTGTGTGTGCACTGTGTGTGTGTGTATTACATGTCACATCCCAGACATACCTGTGTGCACTGTGTGTGTATTACATGTCACATCCCAGACATACCTGTGTGCACTGTGTGTCTGTATTACATGTCACATCCCAGACATACCTGTGTGCACTGTGTGTCTGTATTACATGTCACCAAGACATACCTGTGTGCACTGTGTGTGTGTATTACATGTCACATCCCAGACATACCTGTGTGCACTGTGTGTCTGTATTACATGTCACATCCCAGACATACCTGTGTGCACTGTGTGTGTATTACATGTCACATCCCAGACATACCTATGTGTGCACTGTGTGTGTGTGTCTGTATTACATGTCACATCCCCAGACATACCTGTGTGCACTGTGTGTCTGTATTACATGTCACATCCCAGACATACCTGTGTGTGCACTGTGTGTGTGTGTATTACATGTCACATCCCAGACATACCTGTGTGCACTGTGTGTGTGTCTGTATTACATGTCACATCCCAGACATACCTGTGTGCACTGTGTGTGTCTGTATTACATGTCACATCCCAGACATACCTGTGTGCACTGTGTGTGTGTATTACATGTCACATCCCAGACATACCTGTGTGCACTGTGTGTCTGTATTACATGTCACATCCCAGACATACCTGTGTGCACTGTGTGTGTGTGTATTACATGTCACATCCCAGACATACCTGTGTGCACTGTGTGTCTGTATTACATGTCACATCCCAGACATACCTGTGTGCACTGTGTGTGTATTACATGTCACATCCCAGACATACCTGTGTGTGCACTGTGTGTCTGTATTACATGTCACATCCCAGACATACCTGTGTGCACTGTGTGTCTGTATTACATGTCACATCCCAGACATACCTGTGTGCACTGTGTGTGTGTATTACATGTCACATCCCAGACATACCTGTGTGCACTGTGTGTACTGTGTGTGTGTATTACATGTCACATCCCAGACATACCTGTGTGCACTGTGTGTCTGTATTACATGTCACATCCCAGACATACCTGTGTGCACTGTGTGTGTGTATTACATGTCACATCCCAGACATACCTGTGTGCACTGTGTGTCTGTATTACATGTCCAGGAAAAGCACTTTTTTTTGCAGGAAAACAGCTCCCAAGTGCCCGGCTCTGCTGCTGCTGTAAACCAGACTGATGAGGGGAGGGCTGCTTTAGCTGCTCATATCTTGGATTGGTAGCAGATAGTAAAATGGTTCTGACCGTCTTTGAAAGCTGGCATTCCGGGCTTTAAAATGATACCAAAATCACAGCATGATATCAGAAGATATAGCTGTTAGAAATCCAGTCGGGAGAAAAGAGAGAAAAAAAGCTGTTTTTAGTTTCACTTTCAGCTGGGCACCTGGGAGCTGTTTTCCTGCAGAATAAAAGTGCTTTTCCTGGACATGTAATACAGACACACAGTGCACACAGGTATGTCTGGGGATGTGACATGTAATACACACACACAGTGCACACAGATATGTCTGGGATGTGACATGTAATACAGACACACAGTGCACACAGGTATGTCTGGGATGTGACATGTTAATACACACACAGTGCACACAGGTATGTCTGGGATGTGACATGTAATACAGACACACAGTGCACACAGATATGTCTGGGATGTGACATGTAATACAGACACACAGTGCACACAGGTATGTCTGGGATGTGACATGTAATACAGACACACAGTGCACACAGGTATGTCTGGGATGTGACATGTAATACACACACAGTGCACACAGATATGTCTGGGATGTGACATGTAATACAGACAGTGCACACAGGCCTCTTCATAACATTGGCGGATTCTCTGCCAGTTTTAAATGTAAGACAGCTTCCAATCTGTCTTACATTTACACCTTTTTTTACACCTAAAACAGGCATAGGCAACTTTTGAAAATTGCAAAGAGGGACAATGTGTGTGGCACGCATCACGGAAGTTTTTTTCATACTAGGCCACACCTCTAACTCCGCCCAAAGCATAATTACTACAGCCCCTGCGGCAATTTTTTTGTTGCACGTCATTGTCCATATAAATATTAGCACATAAATCATTAGCTTATAGATATTTTAAGGACCCAATTGCACCAAATAATGAAGTTCTGGTCTAATTTATAGGTATAGACACTTTAGTAAGGAGCAATTTAGTAAATTTATTAATACACATGTATGCATTAATCCTCCAGGTCAAAAAGAGGGACATTTAAGGAGAAAAGAGGGACAGAGGGACATGGGTCAAAAAGAGGGACTGTCCCTCCAAAAGAGGGACACTTGGGAGGTATGATATAGGTATATGAGAATGGTTGTTAGGGCCTACCGGCCTGGCCCCTTCCCCGCCACGCCCACAATTTTAGACCTGGTGTGAGCGGGGAGAAGTTGCAGATTGCGGCATAACTAACAATTGCACCGCAATCTGTGCCTGAAATACACCTAATTTAGACGTATTTCAGATTGATAAATGACCCCCAAGTGCGTAAAATGTGGAAAAAATGTAAAAAAAAATAAAAATGTAGATTGTCAAACACCTATCCACACCCAATAACTTACTGAACTTATCTTTAATTCTGACCCTTATCTGTCGTATGTGGGATTTTCCCCCCAGTATTCTTCTTAAGCTCTATGTGGTTAACTATCCTAAAGGCCCCTTTACAATGAACATTTTTTATATCTTAGAATCTTAGAGTCCAATTTAATTGAAACAAGAGAAAGATTTATTCTTCTTTTAATATTTATGTTTTATTACTTAATAAAAGAAAAAAGAGCATACATTCAATCCAATCCCATTATCAACATGATCACAATCTCATTACATGAGAAAAAGTATACAGTAAGGCTACATTCACATGGCCGTTGCTTTCCCGGCCTCCGAGCCACATATTTTGCAGCTCAGATCGGGACCCATTCATTTCTATGGGGTTGCAAAAGATGCGGACAGCACACCTCGCGCTGTTCGCATCCGTTGCTCCCTACCGCGGCCCCACAAAAAAAAAAAATAGAACATGTCTTATTCTTGTCCGCAATTGCGGACAAGAATAGGCATTTCTATGACAGCCATGGCATGTGCGGTCCACAAATTGCGGAACGCACATGGGCCAGTATCAGTGTTTTGCGGATGCGCAAAACACAACGGTCGTGTGAATGTGGCCTAAAACAAACAAAATTCATACAAATCATATCATTAATAATAACATTTCCTCAAATCAAATACTTTCATCTCCTCTACTTTTCCCCATATACTATCATCCAAGCACCAATATCGTTAATATTTCCTTGACTTCTGACACGTTACACTCCAAAACCCATATTCCAAATACTCAAAATAAAATTATCCATTCCCCCCAACTACCCCCACTTATCCCCCTTCCCCCCTACCCTATTGTTAACGCAAGAGCCAACTGAGGTCATCCACTCGAATCCGGCAATGCACCATACTAGTGAGTTCATATCCATCCTGCCCATATCTGTCCCCATTGTCTAAGCTGTTTTTTCTCCCAAAATAATACATGTTCCTAATTCTTTATCCTGTTCATTACTTGTTTCCATTCCTCACAGTCTGGGTAATTTTCTGATCCCCATTTTCTAACTATTATTACTATTATTAACTCTCGCAATTAATAGCCCTTTCAACCACATTATATTTTTCTTCTTATACCCTTTGTCCATGGGGAGGAATCCTAATATTGCAACTTCTATTCCTACTGCAGAGGCCCTTTTTATATTTTTATAAAAATCTTTATAAAATTGTAGTGCATTCCTACTCCCCATCTCCCGTTCCCATTTATTCTCATTCTTAAACTTAATCATTTTACCTAATCCCTTCCTAATTACTTTATATATTTGTGACCTTGTAATCCTTATATCTTTGCAGTAATAACAAAAATATGTAAACTCATTGTCCCTAATCGTAAGATATCTCTTATCCTTTGTACAATCATATGTGTGTTTTAATTGTGCATACCTAAACTCAGTCAACTTTCATTTAGAAGGTTACTGTTTTTCCTTGTCCCAAGTGCCTAGATATTAAGGGCCGGCATCAGCATCCAACATACCAGAGCAACTGATGGGGCCCACTGCATCTTCTCACTCCAGAGGCGTCGCCAGGTCAAAACATTTGGGGCTTGAGCACCCACCCACATCATTAGTGAATACTACTAGTAGGACAGTGGAGGATGAGCACTATGGGCACTATAGAGAAATTACTAGGGGCAGTGGGGGGACATTACTATGGGCACTATAGGGACATTACTGTGGGCACTATAGGGACTATGTAATCTAAGGTTTAGATGGGAGCAGAACAACAAAAATACCGGAATTACCATGAGGGGGGCCACCGAGACTTTATTGCCCAAGGGCCCACATGAACCTGAGGACTGGCCCTGCAGATATTTGTTTATTGGGTGGTGAGCCCTTAAATATGATGTGAGTTTTAAATTGCCCAAATGTATATTTTAAGCTGCAATAATTAATCCCTTGAGGACTGGGCCCATTTTTTGTTTTGCCTTTTTGTTTTTTTTTGTTTTCTTTTCTATTTTCCAAAAGCCAGAACCTTTTTAGTTTTTGTTTACATAGTCATAATGAGGGCTTATTTTTTCTGGGACAAAGTTGTATTTTTAAATGGTAGCATTTAATTTACCGTATCTTGTATTCGAAAATGGTTAAAAATTCTTTGTGGGGTGAAAAACTGGAAAAAAATTCTTTGTGGGGTGAAATTTGAACAAAAACCACAACTCCGCCAAGGTTTTTTATTATTTTGATATTAGGGCGTTTCCTTTGTGCTAAAAATAACATGACATCCTTATTTTGTGGGATAGTACGATTATGGCAGTACCAAATTTGTGATTCTTATTATACAAAAACTTTTCTTTGCAACACCATTTTCTGACACCCATATTTCCGTCTACAGAACTATAGTTTTTATTCGTGCCACTTTTTATTAAAATTTTTTGGGGGATAAAGTGACCAAATGGCAACTGAAAATGTTTTTTCCATTATGCTGATTATACATGTCAAAAAAATATTTTGACATTTTAATAGTTTGGACATTTTCAGATGCGTCAATGCCTGTTTTATATATATGTTTTTTGGGGGGGGTTTGAAGAAAGGGGGGTGATTTGAATTTTTCATATTTTTGTAGTTTTTAAAAAATTCTTTTTACTTTTCAAAGTTTTTTTTTATACTTCAACTTCCCGACAATCGTCTTCTTCATCTGTAGGTGTAATAGGAACTTTACTGATGCACTGTACAGTATACTATCTCTTTGTAGGTTGTTGCTTTTGACTTTTTTATTACCTCCTCTTGATGTGGTCTGGTTTGTGGTCTGATCTATAGAGCTGTCTATATTGTATGCTGCCTATGTGGAAAACCTCATAGCTATTTCCATCGTTTATATCATTTTTTGTTTGATCCACTATGATGGCGCTGTATGTGCAATATACTGTAGTTTACTAAATAAAGTTCACATGTCTGACACTAAAATGGATTCATTATACCTGGCAAGGCTCCAATTAGAAACGGAAGCCATAATGCTAATGTGAAGAGGAGGCAAAAAAATACAATTACATTTTTATTTTATTATTTATTTTTATAAAAGAAAGCTAAAAGCAGGAAATCTAAGAAAAAAGAAAAGTCTTAGTATCACAATCCTATTTTTTTTATATATTATTTACATGTTCCCTGACATGCCGTATGTGAGTAACATGCTTGTTATATAAATTCATAATTTATATGTCATTGCAAAAACTGGTTCATGTCTGAGTTTCATTTTGACGATACTTCAGAACATATCTACAGTTATCTGACATTGTATCACATGATTGTCTGTTCCTGAGGAAATACTTTTGCAAGCACTCGTTTTGGGTAAATTGCAGCACTGCAGTCTAGCAGTAAATGATCTGAGACATCACTGTGTGTTGTTCAGATTTTTCACAGTAGTCTATTCTGCATTCTGCACTGCTTGTTCTGGCATCTGTCTTAGCAACACAAAACCAAAAGCTTGATGAATTAAAAGGGTTTTCCAAGATTTTTTTTTACTGATGACCTATCCTCTGAATAAGTCATCAGTATCTGATCAGCTGTTTTGAGAAGGCAGCGGCGCTCCTACAAGCACCTTTTGTTCACCTTTATGACCTTTTGTACCAGGGGCGGATTGGCCATAGACCTTACAGGGAAATCTCCCGGTGGGCCGATGCCCAGGGGGCCACCTGGGTCCTCACGGCCGGCCAGTGGAAGTTTTTGGGGAAGTATTTTGTGAAGGACTGCGGTATTTGCCTCTGTTGAGGGGGTATAATGTGCCACAATATGGTATTGCTGGCCCTGCCTTCCATTAATTTGGACCCGACTTCAAAATGGGGCCACTTTTAGTATTTTTTCCAGGGCCACTTTAAGTACCCAGTCCACCCCTGTTTTGTACAGACCCCACAGCATGGTCAGACCCACATTGGTAATCATACTTACCTGATCCCTGCTGCTGGGCTCTGACTCCGTAGGTCCCAGGTCTCCCCACATCAACATGGACTTCTGTCTTTTTTTAACTATATAAAATTATTTTTATTATTAATTATTTAATGAAAAATAAAAATATTTAATTAATAATAAAATAATTAATATTATTATTTATTATGTAAGTTAATTGTCTATTAGCTATGTAACATCTGGTTTGCCAGTGACTGGCCACAGCAGTGACATGTCACCCACACGTCATGTGTCCCAGTGACATGATGCATGGGTGACACATCACTGCTGCAGACAGTCATTGAGTGCAGTGGTCATGCAATCCAGGGTCAAATCAGATGTTGACAAGGGGAGACCCGGGACCTGCAGAGCTGGCGGGACAGCAATGCAACCAGAGCCCAGTGGCGGGGATCAAACAGAAAACAATAGGAGGTACTGAAACTGAATAGAGCAGTGGAATTTTTACCCCTAGATATTTTTCTTTAAATTATTTGTGAATACTACAAAATTCACACGGAAGAGAAAGGATTGGAGTTTGTCAGTACTCGAGAAACATCAGCATGAAGGGTAAAAATTGATATTCAGTGTGTATACTCCATTATGCGCATTGCAAGAAATAGACTTCTGGTATTAATAACACAGCATGAACCTTCCAGAGGAAAACAAAGTATTCAATATTCACGGCCTTCACAGAACCCGGGAGTGAATATATATAATGTCTCTGTACCTGATGACAGTTCAGGCAGGCTGATTTGCATATTGGCGTTTTGCATATATAAATACACACAGGAATGGACACTCTGCGCAATCAAATGCATACATCCAATACAGTAGAAAATGATGTAAGATAAACAGTAACAAACAAATGCATCAGAAAGTCAGTTTATAGAATTTTCTTTCTTTTGTAGTAAATGATAAATGTACAGTATATATAGCATAGAAAAAAATAGATGAAGTAAAAGTCTGTTTTTTATCAAGAAAACTATGAGCTATTGACTTTCATTACCAATATTCTCTTCCATTAATTTAGTATAATGATGAAATATTTGTCAGTTTTAGGCTACTTTCACACTACCATTTCAATTTCGCTATTGAGATCTGTCATAGGATCTCTATAGTGGGGGAAAACACTTCTGTTTTGTCCCCATTCATTGTTAATGGGGACAAAACTGAACAAAACGGAGTGCACCACAATGCATTATGTTCCGTTTGGTTGCGCTCGCATCACGGACAGAATAACGCAATGTGGTGCGGAGTCCTGTAAGTCAATGGGGACGGATCCGTTTTCTCAGACACGATAGAAAACGGATCCCCCTTTGACTTTCAATGGAGTTCATGACGGATCATTCATGGCTATATAAGGGATAATACAAAAGGATCTGTTCATGACGGATGCAGGCGGTTTGTAGTATTGTAACGGAAGCGTTTTTGCAGATCCATGACGGATCCGCAAAAAACCCTAGTGTGAAAGTAGCCTTAGTTTTTTCTATCACACCTACATTTAATCGATTTAAGGAGGACCTATCAGCTCTGCTAACTTCCATGTGTGTTTATGCATTCTCCATAAAAAAAGCAATTCTGCAGCAGCTATCCTTAGAACTTCCATTTGTCAAATCATATACAGTGGTCCTTCAAGTTACAATATTAAAGGGGTTGTCTCACTTCAGCAAATAGCATTTATTATGTAGAGAAAGTTAATACAAGGCACTTCCTAATGTGTTGTTATCTATATTGCTTCCTTTGCTGGCTGGATTAATTTTTCCATCCCATTATACACTGCTCGTTTCCACGGTTACGACCACCCTGTAATTCAGCAGAGGTCGACATGTTTGCACACTATAGTTAAAACCACCAGCTTACACAGTCCTGGCCACAAGAGAGGCCGGTGTGTTTCCTATAATGTGCATGCCACAGCTGATGGATTACAGGGTGGTTGTAACCATGGAAACGAGCATATATGTATAATGTGATGGAAAAATGAATCAAGCCAGCAAAAGAAGCAATATGGACAATCACAATACATTAGTAAGTGCCTTGTATTCACTTTCTCTACATGATAAATGGAATTAATTGGCTGAAGTGACAACCCCTTTACCGTAATTGGTTCCCGAATGACCATTGTATGTTGAACCCATTGTAACTTGTGTCCATACCTATGAAAAACTAGTAATTGGTTTCAAAACCCGAAAATGCCATTTCAAGATAAGACAAAATTAAGATTTAAGAAACACAAGCAGATAACTAAGAGAGACAAAGCATGTCCTTACATAAACCAGACAGGAATAGAAGCTGGAAGCTGTAAATGGCATTCTATGATGAGGACAGGAGCTTCTTCAGGGTCCTGTATAGGACACCATCTACAATAAAATCACATGGAGCCGCCTTCACCAGATATCCAAAGGAGCAGCTCATCCTACAGACATAGAGGGCTGTACTGGACATATACGTAGTACCGCAAAGAGGAACAACATGACAACCAATACAGGTGTTTTACCAGAGAAATGGCCATGTAGATTGGCTGGATCTGACTCTGAGACATTGTATATCGAGTCTGGTTTCAACTTACTATGGCCCAGAAAAGACTATTGTATGTTGAAAGTATTGTATCCTGAGGCCATTGTATCTTGAGGGATCACTGTATTCTCTTGGGTACCCTTAAAGGTGTTGTCTCATTAGAGACAACCAATTTCAAAATGCAGCGGCCATGGTACTCAAAGCAACATTTTTTGAGAGACGTCACTGCATCTTATGGGGCGAATAGTAATGAGCGCTTCCATTATGGAAGCCTAAAACAGGCATGTCAGGAGAGGTGAAAGGTCCTCTTTAACACATAGTACCTTATTCTCCTTATTTTCTAGTTACACTGCAGGAATGTCACTGGATATGGCCCTACGTTTGTCTTGATATTTACACTCTCCAATATCTCTTTTCTATATCTTGAATGCAATTCACACTTTCTTTTTATTCTCTAGGTTTTTCTACCCTGTAAAAAATGCTTCTTTGAAAGCTGAGAAAATAATGGTCGTTTACCACCATATAATAGCTTTGTTCAATGTGTAGTTCATGTATCATTTGATATCTATCGGACACTTGTCATAACAGTAGTGATCATAACATAATCACGTTCAAGTTTTACTAGTTTCCTAGTGTCAGGATTTATACAGTATGAAACCTCCATACCATATCTAATGAGAATATTGCTGTTTTTTTTCTTCTGTTACAATTTTTTTGTGCTCATCAGGAAAAAATACAAATAAGGTAATAACGCTGCTCTACCCCATTACCCCCTGCATTATTTAGCTGTTCCTCTTCAAGACAAAAGGCATAAAAGGGGTGACCACCTTTTAGATACTGATAACCTATCCTCTGGATTGGTCATCAACATCAGATCGGTGGGGTCTCTCACCTAATAAACTGTTTAAACCAGAACCCGCAGCCCACACAACCCGCTGCTGGACCGTAACACCGCTGATCACGGGATCTGCAGTGTTTCTGATGGGAGTGCAGCAGAGTGCCTGATCAAAGGTCCTGCTTCTGAACTCTAGCATATATTTAACCCCTCAGATGCATCTGGAAACTTAAAGACTGGTAGCGCGCGCTCCCGGCCGTGCACCAGCTCTCCCAGGCGAGGATCGGGGGATCCGAATGTAGTGTGCGGCAGCCTCTGTACTTGGTACAGGGCTGCTGCACATTAGTTTCTATTGAGCCCCTGCCTGGGAGGAATAACTATGGTAGCGATTAGTGTTGAGCAAATCGAGTTTCGAATCCAAGATGTGAAGTCAATTCACTCAAAACTTCGTTTTAATGCTGTACGGAGTCCTGTTTTTGAACTTGAAAACCATTTTGAGACAGGAATCTGAAGTCAGCTTTGGTACTGACTGGTACCTCTGTACTGGAGACAACTTTGGATCCAAGTTTTTAAATGGTTTTCAAGTTCTAAAATCGAAGTCCAAAGTTATTCACTGAAGTCCCATGAGGATCTATGGCAGCAAAAAAAAAAAAAAAATCATGTATAATGTTAGAATTTTGCATTTATGAGCATGGCTCCCCCTTGCAAACTGTTTGAATAGACACATCACTGAGGTTCACCTGATTAAAACTATGTTTTTCTGTTGTTGATCCGAGACTCTGTTCCTGAGTTATGATACTGTTTCTTAATATGCAATTTAGGCCTTAGGGTACAATGAGGGCATCAACATTGCCCTTGTTGCACCAAAGCCCCGCTTTTTTTCTTTGGCCAGTCCCTCTATTGCTGCATAAATTGACAAGACCAGGCAGTGTTAAAGTGGAGAGGGAAGGGCTGGCCACAGAAAGGAAGGGAGCGTGGGTGATGCTCTCAGTGCACCAAAGTCCTAATTTGCATATTAAGAAAAAGTATCATAATTTGGGAATGGAGCCTCAGATCAACAAAAGAAAAATAATTTGTTTCAAGCTGCATTCATTTCACTACAGTGGTGACTTAAAGGGGTTGTCCAGCACCAACGTGTTTTTTTAAATACTCCCCCCACCCCGTGGAACTGTGAAGAGAAGCATACTTACCTGCTTCTGCCGCTCCGTTCCAGCTCTGTGGGTCCACCACTGGCTTGGTCCCTGAACTTAAACTTCCAACATGGATGGGATCACATGTGTCGCTGCAGCCAATGTCTGGCCTCAGTGATGATGTGTCCTCAGGCGGCATGTGACCCAACAGTGAAGTACTATTTCGAACAGTGAAGTACTATTTCGAAACACATGACTTCTGAGGCCAGTCATTGGCTCCAGCGGTGCACGTGACGCCATCCATGATGGAAGTTTATACTAGGGGGACTGAAATGCACTGAAGACAGTGATTTACCGAGTGATGGAGGCAAGTATGCTTCCCTAGGGGTGGGGATGATATGTAAAAAACATGCCAATGTTGACAACCAGTTTAAATAACAGTATTAATTTAATGTGAGTCGAAAACATGGTAACAGTAGGTTCCAAAGCCCCAAAATAGACTCAAAATATGAAAAAAATTAAGATTAAAGGCGTTTTCTGACAGAATAAAATTTTTGGAAATGGGGTAGAATGGGATAGAAAAAAATCATTAAAAAATTACACATCTCAGCGATCTCCCACTGCTGTCAGTCAGATGTTTACCTGGTTCAGTCTCACAGGAAATAACAGTAAAGGCCTGCTAGCGAGGAGCGTTGGTAAATCCCCCCACAATGTTTTTCTGTGTTTTTTCCCATTGAAGTCAACAGGAAAGAAAAACTACATAAACTGGCGCAAGGGCATGTCTTGGTTAAAAATCTATGAAGAAAAAAAACATATATGGCCAGAACCTGCAGCAAGCTCTTCATAGTCACTGCCTTGTTTAGATACAGTCTCCCTGAGCAGAATTGCTGATGATTTTGAGACTACTGGATCCATGGGTCATATGTTATATTAAATCCCACTTGATGGCATTGCTGTTTTAACCTCTCACCTACTCTGCCTGTGTTCACAATGCTTCCTACTTCTTCATCTACCTTCATTTACCACTCTGTGGCTCCATACAGTCTCTGTTTGTACGAGACTATTTACTGGTTTAACATCAGCCATCAGTATTATGCTTCAGCCATGGATCTCTTGGTCGATGCTGTGTGTGCAATAAATTTTCTGACTGACAAACAAGAATGACCTCTTAGATCATTTACGTGAGCCTTTAAACACCACTCCATCGAAATTTCACTGCACACCCTGTCCATGGTGGAAGGCCGGCTGCTATTGTTTATAATGACACACTTCTGTAAGCTTTGTGAACACGCAAAAATCTTGGCTTATCTTAGCTTATTTAGTTTTTTCAATAACTTTAAAAAAAAATTCCTTAAGATTCTTCCCAACTATAATAAATTTGGATGCATTCCACAGAATTTTTCTTATTTTATGATGATCGTCATATACACCAGTCAGTCATAACATTAAAACCAACTAATTTTGTGTAGCTTCCCCATGTCCTGCCAAAAAATACCTCTGACTCATCAGAGGCCTCTGCCATCAAAATGTTAACAGCTTTCTACAGTAAGTTGCAAGGTGGGTTCTCCGTGGACAGGACTTGGTTTTCCAGCACATCCCACAGGTTCTTGATACAATTGAGATTTGGGGAATTTGGAGGACAAGTCAATATCTTGAACTCTTTGTCATGTTCCTCAAACTATTCCTGAAAAATGTTTGCAGTGTGGCCAGGACATAATCATGATGAATGGGGTCATTTCCATTAGGGAATACTGCTGCCATGATGGGATGTTTAGTACAATGTTTAGGTAATTGATACGTGCCACATTCATATAAATGTCAGGACCCAAGATTTCTCAGCAGAACATTGTCCAGAGAGTCACACTGCCTCCACTGGTTTGTCTTATTCTTGTAGTGTATTCAGATACCATCATGTCCCCGGGTAAGCCATGCACCTGAACATCCACAAAAAAAATGACCAGGTCACTTTCCTCTGTTACTCCATAGTCCGGTTCTGAGACTCACGTGGCGGTGTAGGTGCTTTTCATGGTAGACAGGTGTCAGCATGGACGATCTGACCGGTGTGTGGTTATGCAGCCTCATACATACCATGCTGAGATGTCCTGTTTTCTGGTACCTTTCAAGATCTACAGTAGCTCTTCTGTGGGCCTGGACCAAAGAGGCTAGTCTTTACTCCTAATGCACATCAGTTAGCCTTGAGCACCCATGACTTTGGTTCTCTGGTTGACCTTCCTTGGGAAATTTTTGGTAGGTACTAGCCACTGTATACTGGTAAAACCCACAAATACCTTTTGGTTTGGAGAGGCTCTGACCCAGTCATCAAGCAATCATAATTTAGCCCTTGTCAAAGCCCTTGCCCGTTTTCCCTGCTTCCAACACATCAACAACTAACTGTTCACTTGCTGCCTAAGGATACCGGCCAGTGTTGTTGTGTCATGGTTGCACCGTGGCCTCGTGGAGGTCGAGTACCACACAACCATATGGACACAGCGGGCTCTAATTAAAAGTTGGTATGCATTGTTAATGGCTGTGCAGCACCTTCAATGCGTGCGGCTGTTAATGCAGACCCTAAACAGTGCAGTCTTCATTAGTTTAGTTAGTTGCTGTGCCCGTACACAAATGTGGTACTCAACGGCAACGCGGTACGAACCTGTGGTCGTACCCTAATATATTCCACTAAATGACAGATGTCATTGTCACGAGAAAATAATTATCAACTTTACCTGTCACGATATCTATATCAATCATTTTCATACAGAACATTCACCAAGAAGCCTCCAATTTTAGAAAATGATTTTACCATTTTGAATCAGTGATATTAATAGCAGTAGTAGTATTGGCAGTAGTAATAGTAGTTTAGCTACTGCTATTTTGTGATACTAGAGATGTGGATTCTGTATGCCACGTTTGGTTTGGCACCGGTAGGACAGGGGTGCAGAGTAGCAGGTCACGGTCCCCAGCAGTGGTGTACATAGAGAAGTAAGGGCCCCAATACAAGGACCAAACCAGGCCCCCACACAGGACAGAAGGGTTTCTGCCTAAACCCTTTTCAATGACTCTTGGGCCATTTTTCCACTGCTTCATTTGCTAAAAGTTGTTCCTTTAGAGGGTAGAGTCCTGACCAAGTTTTCACCCCCAGTAGAAGAGGAGATGATCCTAACTAAGACTGGGCCCCCTCTTGCCCTGGGCTCCATAGCAGTCGCATGGTCTGACGCTATGGTAGTTATGCCCCTGGTCCACAGAATAGGCAACAAGAGTGAAGTCAGTAATGGAGATGGGAGGGAAGTCAAAATGTGACAGGCCAGAGGATGAGAGCAGAGTCAGATGACAGCCTGAAACAGGAGTTAAAAAAAGGGACCAGAGGAACAACCCCAAGGGTTAGACAGGAGCAATATCCAAGAACAAGGTCAGGGACCAGGATCACCAGCACAAGAATGAGAGATAAAAATGATTGTGAACTTAAAGGGAATCTGTCAGCTCTGAAACACCCTCCAAACTACAGTAAGCAGTGTATAGTGTAAGTGACATCGAGTCTGGTTATGTAATTTTTATTTTTATACTCACTTCCATTCGGATGCTGTGCTCACACAAACCTGCAGTAAAATGAGAGGAGCAGACTCCTGAGCTCACACACAGAATGGAGAGGACTCAAAAAAGAGTCCTCTGAATGTGTTTTACAGCCGGTTTGTGGGAGCACAGCATCAGAATGGAAGTGAGTATGAAGATAAAACTTACATAACCAGACTCGACGTCACTTACACTATACACCGCTTACTCTAGTTCAGAGGGTGTTTCAGAGATGACAGGTTCCCTTTAAATCAACAAATAAATCATGGGAGGCTGATTGTCTTGAAATGGGTCACCACACCTGATGTTATTAGCAAGTGCCGTTTGCTATTTTGTCCCAGAAAAGTTGCAGTTGCGTCTATAGCCATTTGCTGGGACTCAGCAATCAGAAGAGTGAGGTGAGGTAACAGTTACTTATAACCCTGCGGGACTGCACTCTGTAGAATACATCCATAACAAACTTATACATAGGAACAAAGCTGCATACAATTACTGGTGAACTAGGACAATTACCTATAGTGTGCAAACTTCATATATAAGGGGAGAGAACCCAGGAAATGTAAGCTAACGTTGTATTTTATTTATTTTTTTACACATTTTATATAGCACTACTATATTCTGTAGCGCTTTACAGATATTAGCATCAAGCTGTCTCCACTGGGGCTCACAATGGCTAAAATGGATGACAAATGTGCAGAACGGATGCTTAAAATATAGGAGCCATATTTTTCATTATTTTTCTCATCTTTTACTGGATCATAAGAACAGAAAAATAAACAGTGATGTGAACCCGGCCTTAGCCTGGCATCAGTGTAAAGTCTACAAAAGACTGCATTATGTTCTCTGGATATAAGACCCCTATTTGGATCTTACAAAATGTCAGCCTCTAGATGTTACAGCATCTAACTGGAGTCAGAAGAAGAAAAAAATTAGTGATAAAATATTCCTATGATATCCTTAGTAGCATTAGAAACATTTTTGCCAAGAAGAAATGTACATATTGTATACAGTGTAAGTTATGGACAGCATGTGATAAATCCTGCTGTGCTTATACTGTATTATGGACTGAAAGAAAAATCTCCCTTACCAATACAATAGCAACACATAAATACAGGTTTTAATTTTACTTAGGCCCCGTAATGCATCGTTTACAGCTTCATTTTTAAATTTCTTAGGCAGAGCTTGTGTTCATCTGTGTGGGGTAGGGGACATAATACAATTTCAAGCCTTGGAATATTTACGTCATCTGCTGCCACAATCTTGAAACTATATTGTGACAGTGACCATCAGCCATGTGTGCCCCAGACTCTTTGACTTCAGTGGGTCAACGATCTGTGAGATGTGGCAAAAAATAGAGCATGTTCTATGCAGTTACGTACATAGAGAAGTAAAGGCCCCACAGCAAGGATCAAACTAGGCCCCCAACCAAGAACGTAAAAGGTTTCTGCCTAAACCCTTTTTCAATGACCCTTTGTCCATTTTCTCCACTACCTCATTTGCTAAAAGTTGTTCCTTTAGAGGGTAGAGTCCTGACCAAATTTTCACTTCCAATAGAAGAGGGGATGATTCCAACTGGGCCCCCTCTTGCCCTGGGCCCCATAGCAGTCGTATGGTCTGCCGCTATGGTAGTCACTCCCCTGGTTCTATGTTTTGTGGAACAGAGCCACGGACCTGGAAGACCACAGAAGGGCTTCTGTGTGTTTCTGTGGGCTTCCAGGTCCATGCCTCCATGCCGAAAAAGATGGGACATGTCCTATCTTTTGCCGCATCTTGTGCATGGTGGACCAACTAGGCACACGGCCAGTGCCTGTATTTAGTGGACCCATGGTTTGCGGACTGTAACACGAGCGCGGTGGCCCCACAGTCATGTGCATGACGTCTAAAGGAAAGAAACACATACAAACACAAAGCCCTATATAATGTTTTTTTGTGTTTTTTTAATGAGATCTTCCTTTAAAGGGGTTCTCCAAGAGTATAAAATGTCCCGTGTGCCAGGCCCCCCACATGGAATATACTTACTACGCTCTCCATGCTGCTCCTGGTCCCCGCACCGCCGCTGCTGATGAAAACATCCGGTGTCATGGGGAGCGCAGCCAATGTCAGGCGGGGACAGGGACGAGCCTTCCTAGCATCATCCACGATGCTAGGGAGGCTCATCCCCGTCTGCCATTGGCTGCACCCCCTCGACATCCGTGTGCAGGGAGAAGCATCAGTGGCGGTGCGGGGACCAGTAGCGGCGTGGGGAGCCGGGTAAGTATATTCCATGTGGGGGGCCGGGCACACGGGGGGACATTTTATACTCTTGGAGAACCCCTTTAAAGAAGTCCTCTCACCTCTCCTGACATGTCTGTTTTATTAACTACAGTATGTGCATTCCCCATATAATGACAATTTTGGAGCATTTATTCTTAGGGTACGACCACACAGCACTGTCTTTATTTGTTAGCTGTGGCCTAATTGGGTCCTCGACCGAAGCATGGCCGCGCCTTGAATGTCCCACAACCGCACCGTGATCGTACTCTTATAAAGTCTATTACATAAATTGTGCTGTTCCTTTGCTATACGTACAACTGGTGTGTCCCTGCACAGTCTGACACTGGCAGCACTCATATGACTGTGCAGAAACACCCCCTAATTGGTAAAACTCAGTTGTACCTTAATTTATAAATTTGCTCGTAATAATAAGGCCTTATTCACATTCCCATTTGTCACTGACGTGTGTGGTCTGCATTTTCCACGGCCACAAGCTAATACCTGAGTAATGCTTCTTCACACAAACTATTTTTCCGCATTTTAAATGCTTATTAAAAAAAAACACCTTGAATATCTAACTTTTTTCATAGTGCTTTCCACAAGGATTTTTGGTGGTAAATTTTTATCAGTTACATTTGTAACATGAATAGTTTCTGGTGTTTTTTAAGTCCGGTAGAGCAGAAGAAAACCTACCATACCCTGGGCATGTGCCAAAAATCCCAAGGGGCATCTCTCTACACCAGGGGTAGGCAGCCTCCTGCACCCCAACTGTTGTGAAGCTACAACTCCCAGTATGCATACTTACTCTGCTCTTCTAAGAACTCACACAGAAATGAATGGAGCATGCTAGGACTTGTAGTTTCACAACAGCTGGAGTGCTGAAGGTTGCTGATCCCTGCCCTACACCATGGTTTTGGCATTAAAAAGTAACAAAATCAGGTTTTGTAACTTTTGAATGCCATTGCAAATAAATCTGGTCACAAGTAATGTTTTTACAACACCCTCGCCAGTTTCCATACAGGGGGTGAAGCAAGGGTGGTGCGTGAGCGGGGCCATCAGCCCTAGAACATTTATCATTTATGCCAGAAAATGACTTATAAATGACTATTGAAATCTATGCCAGCTACGAGTTGGGGTAGATTTCAAGACCCTGAGGTTTTCCTTTTTTTGCGTTTTTTGCACCCTGCCTTCCTAGAGCAATAATTTTTTTTTATTTTTCCATTCCTATATCCAAATGAGGGCTTCTTTTTTGCGGGACAACTCGCACTTTCTAATGGCACCATTTCATATTGCATAAGATGTAGTAGAAAGCTGGAAGAAAATTCCAAAAGCAGTGGGAAAAAGTGGCAATTCCACCATAGTTCTATGGATTAGGTTTTTACGGCATTTCCTATGCAGTAAAAATTACCTGCAACGATTATTCTCCAGGTCAATACAATTACAGCCATATCACATTTATATAGATTTTCTTATGTTTTAATACTTGGAAAAAAATTACAATCTTGAAAATATACTTTTTCTTTGCATTGTTATATTCATAACTTTTTAATATTTATGTTTACGGAGCTGTGTGAGGGCTCATTTATTGTGGGTCGATCTGAGTTTTTATTGATAACTTTTTTGAATGTGCATGACTTTTTGATCACTTTTTCTTCAATTTTTTTGGGGGGTTAACAATGAAAAAATGGCAAATCAGCTATTTTAATTTTTTTTTTACTATTATGGCATTCACTGTATGGATTTAATGAGTTTAGAATTTTTATAGTAAAGGCATTTGGGGATGCGGTGGTGTTAATGTTTTGTATTTTTTATTTGGTATTCATTTTTTATATTGTGAAAGGGGTGGAATTTGTCTATTTTTTTAAATATATTTACAAAAACTTTTTAAAAAAATTTTTTAAAAAAAAACTTTTTAAAGTCCCCCTAGGGGACTTAACATTGAATCCTCAGAACACTTCTCCCATAGACTGCAATGAATTACCATTGCAGTCTATGGGAGATTTTCTATGTTTCTATACTGTGGTAGCCTTGGATCCTTCAGAAGGATCGAGGCAGCCAGCGCAACCGACCAGCTCCCCCATCTCAATGCAGGACAGCCGTCTAGGCCCCGTGTGCAGAGATTTTCTGAAGGAATGACCTCTCAGTTGCCATGGTTGCAACTGACCACAGCATCTAAAGGGTTAAATGTCTGTGATTAGCATTATCGCTGTTCACAGATGCTGCTTCCCAGTGTCTGCTGTGTAAAATAGTAGGCAGTCGGCGGCTATGTCACTCACTCAGCTTCTGAACGAATGCGAACGAAGTTTAAACACCTGACTTCTGCAGTACATGTATGCAGAGGTCAGGAAAGAATTAATTTATGACAAGGCCTGCATCTCGTCATAAGGCCCCATTCACACGTCCGTATAATTTACATCCTGGAAAACGGTCAGTTTTTTGCGGATCCGTTGTTCCGCAAAAAACTCCATTTTTCCAGGACATCCGTTCCGTCTTTCCGTAAAAAACGGAAAGGATGTATCCATATGTCATCCGTTTTTTGCGGATCCGCAAAAAATGGAAGGATGAATAACATCTTTTTTTTTTCACCCCTCCTGGAACGGAATCCGCAAATACGGATGACACGTGGATGGCTTTCCGCATGTCTTCCGCATTTACGGACGTCCCATAGACTTGTATTGGGCTACGGACCGCAAAACAGGAGGAAAAGTAGGACAGGAGGATTTCTGATTGCGGATCCGCAAAACGTAACGGAACAGAGAAACGGATGCGGATAACATACGGTGCAATGTCCGCATTTTTTTGGGACCCATTGAAATGAATGGATCCGCATACTATCCGCATAAGGCCTCTTTCACACGAGCGTCGCGGATTTGTTCAGGATGCGTTGCGTTAAAACCGCGCGGATTGCATGCGGATGCAATGCGTTGCGTTGCGTTTTTAACGCACCCCCATTCATTTCTATGAAGCCTGGGCTGCGTGAAAAACGCAGAATATAGAACATGCTGCGTTTTTCACGCAACGCAGAAGTGATGCGTGAAAAAAAACGCTCATGTGAAAAGCCCCATTAAAATGAATGGGTCAGGATTCAGTGCGGGTGCAATGCGTTTGCATCACGCATTGCACCCGCGCGGAAATCTCGCCCGTGTGAAAGGGGCCTAATTGTCCGCAAATGCGGAAACGGATGCGGAGAGGATGCGGATGCAAAATACGGACGTGTGAATGGGGCCTAAATTAAATGCTTCCTCTGGCGACACAGTACCCATCAAGACGGATGTAGCACATACCCAGGGCTTATGTTTAGGTGCAACATTTTTTGACAAAAATATAAAACATTGTTAAAAATGCCAACATAAATGCTGTGAAAAATGCAGTAAACTGTGGGTAAATCCAGCCTAAAGGCCCTTTCACATGCAGTTTTGGTCCTGACAGTTTTTTGGGGCATAAAAGCCTTAAAACTGCTTGACTCGATCAGTATTTTTGTAGAATTTTTTCCTATATAGTGAGTTGCAACATCTGCCGTGTTAATGGCAAAATTTGGATGCCTAGCAGCCTAGCATCTTTTCGGATAAAAGTATGTGCTCCCCTGTAATGTCACTTCCGCTGTAGTGCTGTATGGGGGGAAAAAGCATTGGTTAAAAAAAAAAATGTCATGGTAAAATATCATTACAAAATTCCAACACACATTGCAAATGCTTTTTTGCAAAAGCTGAAAAAAATAATATCAAAAACAATGCCAGGCAATGAGAGAAGAAAACACAAGACCCAGAGCATGCTGTGATTTGAAAAAACAAAAAAAAAAACGCAGCTAATGCCACTAAATAAGCACCTCATGGGTGAAAATACTGCTGTTTGTCCTGCATTAAATATTTCTCATAGACTTCCATGCAACATCTGGAAATTGTATTTTGCCTAAAAATGCTAGAAACCAAACTATGTTTGACACCAACCTAAGGGTGGTTTGTGGCATTTTTGTGGTGTTTTGCTTTTTATTGTGCTTTTTTTCTGGCATTTTTTGCTGCATTTTTATGCAAGAAAGCCAGCTCCAGATGTTTGCTGAAAGTCTGTTGGAATTAGTAAATGCAATACAACTATGCTATTTTTCCTGTGGCATTTTTCTTCACTTAAGGGCTTGTTCACACGACCGTATGTATTTTGCGGAATGGAACAGCTGGCCCCTAATAGAACAGTACTATCCTTGTCCGTAACGCGGACAATAATAAGACATGTTCTATATTTTTGCGGAACAGAAATACGAACATACAGAAACGGAATGCACACAGAGTACCTTCCGTTTTTTTGCGGACCCATTGAAATGAATGGTTCCGCATACAGCCCGCAAAAAAACGGAACGGACACCGAAAGATAAATACGGTCGTGTCAACGAGCCCTAAGTTGAATCTTTTTGAGTCAATGATGTTTCCACAAATGGAGACTGTCTGCTACTTTTCACATATTAAACTGCCCTAAACTGTAGGTGAAATGGTACCTTTGTTTCCCTTTCCCAAACTTTGAAGTTATATGCTAATGAGCTCACAAGTGCCCAGGGGCGTTTTCCATTGCTGCATGTGCCCAGGCCCTCCGGCATTAGATGGTGATAACTCCTCGCCTTATGGACTCATGCACGCGGCCGTAGCTGGTCTGCAGTTTGGGGATACTCAAAACACAGATTCTGTCCGTGTGCATTCCGCATTTTGTGGAATCAAAAGTCCAGCCCTTTATAGAACTGTCCTATCCTATAGGACATGTTCTTTTTATTAGCGGGTGCCGTGGAACGGACGTACAGATGACATACGGTGTGCTGTCCGCATCTTTTGAAGTGAATGGGTCCGCATCCGATCCACACAAAATGCAGATTGGATATGTAAAAAAACAACAGCCGTGTGCATGATGTGTTAATGCTAGGTTGATCAGATCGTTATGTACCCGGCCAGCAGCTGTGAAGGGAAATTTCCCTGCAGGGTCTATGGCCAATCCACCTCTGTCAATAAGGCTTCATTCACATTCCGTATTTTTCTTTTCCAGATTTTCGTTCCGTTTTTTGCGGATCCGTGTTTCCGCAAAAACCTTTCGTTTTTACAAATTGTACATCCGCATCTGTTCCGTTTTTCCGCAAAAAAAAAAGGAAGGAGGAATATATGTTGGTAGGATATTTCTTTCTATTTCCTGGAAACGGATCTGCAATTGCGGATGATATGCGGATGACATATTGATGCATTCCGCATATCATCTGCGGACCCACTGACTATAATGGGACCACGGACCGCATATGCAGACAAAAGTAGGACAAGCTCGATCTTATTTGCGGATCCGCATAATGGAAAACAGGGAATGGTGCATGTGCGCAGTCCGTTCATTGATGCAGCTGCCCACAGTGCAGTGGGTATTGCATGGTGCATGCCCAGTCCCAGCGGTGATGTGCACAGATGTAGGATTTCAGGATCAGAGACAGAGATGAGCAGGACACTGGGCTGGCTTACAGTAAGACAGGGGAGGAGTTATCATTGTCTAATGCCCGGGGGCTTGGACACTTGCAGTAATGGAAACCGCCCCTAGGCACTTGTGAGCTCATTAGCATATCACTTCAAAGTTAGTTTTTTTGAGTATGGCCGCTTTCAGATGAGCGTAATTTGAAATCCGTCAGTATTCTGGCTCAGGATTCCTGATGATAAACCATCAGTATTGCTTCAGGATTTCATCAGGATTTACATGCGTATTTCTTCCTTTCTTCATTATTTATGCACTGCACAGACTGTAATGTGCATATTTGGAAACAAATCCGGACAAAACTCGGACATGCTGCGGATTTTAAATACTGGCGGAAATTATATGCCCATGTGAATAGTTCCATTCATTAACATTAGCAGCGGAATTTACATTAAATCCGGACTAAATACGCATTGCAAATACGCTTGTCTGAAAGCGGCCTATCACAGCCACAGTGCATTGAGATCTGTGTAATATGTGAAAGTAGTTGACAGACTCAATTTGAATCGCAGGCTGCTCTGGGTTGGGTATTTTATGCCTCCTTTTCTGGTGTTTTTGTCCCATTGATATCCATTGTTTTGTTGTTTTTTGGCCTTGCTTGAAAATACGCAAGTGGCACTATCTGTTGTTCCAAGGTACCACTTGGAACGGAACCCGAGTTCAGTAGAAATACATTTTTGAAGTTTTTACCCGCAGTTTCGAGAGACATTGTGAAGTAATAACTTCATCTCATCTTAGCCAATACATTCTAAGGGCTCATGCACACGGCCGTTGCCGTATTGCAGCCCGCATACAGCGGGTCCGCAATACACGGGCACCGGCCATGCGCAGCCCACATCACGGATCGCGGACCCATTCACTTCAATGGGTCCACAATCCAGGAGACGCGGAGCGGAGGCACGTATCAGAACACCACAGAAGCACTACGGTGTGAATGGGTCTGCGATCCGCATGCGGTGGCCCCACGGTCAGTGCCTGTGTATTGCAGACTGCAGCACGGGCACGGCCGGCACACGCTCATGTGCATGAGCCCTTATACTGTACAGAGTGCTTGCTCCCTACAGCATTCAAACGAAGTATTATGCAAACATCTGAAGTCGATTCGCTCATCCCTAATTATTGACTTGTCTGTTGCTATGATATTTATGACTGTGTGTACATGAACCCCTGAACCGTAAAGCCCTGCGAAATATGTTGGCGCTGTATAAGTAAAGATTATTATTAAAGATAATTGTTTTTTACAATAATCTTTATCGCAGTTTTTTGTTGCCAGTTTTGTTCAAACGTAACATTGTATAAAAAAGGCAAATACAAAGTGCACTGAACAATAAATGGTTTGCCAAAACAATGCTCATGTAATATGGTGAACAATTGCAAAATCCTCTAAGAGACTGTGTGTTGTGTTTTGTTTTTTTATAGCGATTTTACATTGCTATGTGGCTCTATATGGAAGTGATATCAGAGGGCGATACATACTTTCCTTTAGGCCTCTTACACACGAACGTTGTGTTTTGCGGTTCGCAAATTGCGGATCCGCAAAAAAAACGGATGCCTGTCCGTATGGCATGCGTTTTTTTGCGGATCCATTGTAACAATGCCTATCCTTGTCCGTTTTGCGGACAAGAATAGGACAGGTTCTATCTTTTTTGCAGGGCTGCGGAACGGGCATACGGATGAGGAAAGCACACCGTATGCTCTCAGTATTTTTTGCGGACCCATAGAAATGAACGGGTCCGCATTTTTCATGTGAAAAATGCGGATCGGAGCCCGTGTGAAAGGGGCCTAAAATAGCACAAAAAAGCAGCACAAGGCTGCAAACAAAAAAAAGGCAGTGTGGCAGCACCCTAATTGAGCCCACAAGAGCTGAAATATAGCAGGTACACAAAGCCCGGGTAGGAGCTAACCTGGAAATCCATTCCCAAATGATTCCTTCTGACGATATAATGACATATAACACTTAGACACATGAATATGTACATTTGTAGATTGCCCACATCCATCTGCATCACAAAACATAGATGCTGTAAAATGTAATGCTAAACGGCTGCAGAGATGTGTCTGGATTCTTCTGGAAAGGTGAAATACCACTAGA
>ONZH01002035.1:27500-377615 GCA_900303285.1 Rhinella marina
AGTTCGTCGAATGTTCGGCGAATAATTTTTTGAATGATTCGCTCATCTCTAAGGCTACTTCCACACTAGCGTTAGTACGGATCCGGCGGGTCCCTTCACCCGCCGGATCTGTACTGAGTAATACAACCTTGTGGATCCGTAATTCCGGATCCGGTTGTATTAGCGTTTAAACGGATCCGGAATAACCTCTATTGAAAGTCAATGTAGGACGGATCCGTTTACAAGTGTGTCCACACCAAACGGATCCGTCCCCATTGACTTGCATTGGGGGGCCATTCCGGATCCGTTTAGGTGCGGATAACTAGTACGGAGAGCAAACCGCAACATGTTGCGGTTTGTTCTCCGGTCTGAAGACTGAACGGAATGCTTTCAGGAGCATTCCATTGTCTTCAGTTCAGTTTTGTCCCCATTGACAATGAATGGGGACAAAACGGAAGCGTTTTATTCCGGTATTGAGCCCCTATGACGGAGCTCAATACCGGAATTCCATAACGCTAATGTGAAAGTAGCCTAATATATATATATATATTACCTGTAGTCTATGTCTTTGTTCTTTTGTGTTACAGTGGGTGGAATATCCTTATCACCTCCAACCCACATTTTGCTATCTCCCGGCCATCTGCCACATTCAAGAGATCTTTATTTCACTAAATTAAATCCTGGTTGTGTATTGTCAATATTACAATATAACAAGAAATATTATAAAATATATCCTGCTTTAAAACAGCAGTTTAATTCTTTTTTTACGTTTGTAGAAATACATTGTATCAGCAAAAAGTCATATTTTTTAAAATACATCCAACCTCCCTGCTACTGTTAGGCCCTTTTAAGTCATGACAATGAAGAGGCATCCTGAAACGTATCTGCATGTACGTCCTAGAGTGAAAAAAATCAATGATTGCTTACTAGGATTAAACAAAGGGTATAAAATGAATATTTGCAGGGGAATATAATAATGGCCAACTTACAGTGAGTTTTGCAGATTTACAATAGTAATCCGTGTTTTGCAGATCTGCAAAACACAACGTTCGTGTGAATGTGGCCTAATAAGCAAGAAGCAATGTTGTACCATATAATAAATAATAATATTAAGAGAAAGGGACGATGCCCGTTATAGGTTATCTAATATAATAATAATGTATATAATATAAGTAATATATAAGATGGGTGTAATACACCTTACCTAGAAACCTTACGATTCCACGCGGTTCTCAGCTCTAGAAAAAAAAAGTATGGATGACATGATAAGTTTATCTACATCTATAAATCTGGACCATCTACAAAGTGCTAAATGGTTTGTAGTCTTATTACTGAAGGACATTTTCATCGGTACAATCATTTACACATAGCAATGATCTTTATGCATGCACAATAAAGAATGATCAATGATAAATTAGAATTTTATTGATTTTTGATATTTCCTTGTGCATTTAGACTGGTACATAATTGTTACAACTGCTCAAAAAGTATTGCTAAATGTTAACTGCTTTTTTTGGTACATTTTTAATGTGTTTTTAATGGCATTTTTTAAAATACTACAGAGAAGCCTACTGTCAAAAGGCCAGAAAAAAAGCACGTTAAGGCCTCTTTCACACGAACATTGTGTTTTGCGGTCCGCAAAAACAACGGATGGCATCCGTGTGCATTCCGTATTTTGCGGAACGGAACAGCTGGCCCCTAATAGAACAGTTCTATCCTTGTCCGTAATACGGACAAGAATAGGACATGTTCTATTTTTTTCTGCTGGCCTAAGGAACGGGCATACGGATGCGGACAGCACACAGTGTGCTGTGCGCATTTTTTGCGGACCCGTAGAATTGAATTCATGTGAAAAATGCGGATCGGAGTCCGCAAAAAATACGTTCGTGTGAAAGAGACCTAAAAATGTAACAAAAAATGCTTGTGATACACGCCAAAAAATAGTGTGCGTGAAGAAGGCCTACGGTTGCCTTTATATAAATCAGGTGTAAAAGCCTATTTACATGTAACGATAATTTTATGAGCCACCATGAGCATACAAGTGGAGGTTTACTTCTAAAAAACTAGACCAGGCAGAGAGAAGAAGGCCCAAATGTAGCACAGTAACGCGTGCTGTGTAATAGATTTGGTGCATCTTGCTAGAGTGTTAGCCAACCCGTACGTTGGCTTAATTTAGACCAGTATTTTGGGTCAAAATGTGATGGATTTTAAGCCTTCACTAAGCCACTCTCTAGACACAAAACTTTCTAGTGAGGTACAAAATTGTCTAAAACAAATAATAAATGTGTCACAAGGCCTGTGTGAAAGTTTGTTTTCATGCAAATTGGATCAGAATTGTGGCCAAAATCACAAACCATTGCCACAGAAACATCACATACAAAAACAGTTTGTACGCAGGCATTTCAATAATTTCCTACAAACGTAAGGAATATCTGGTATCAGCTTTTTTACCTTACAAAAAAATGTTAAATCCCGGATGGTAAAGTTGCAAAAAAAAACATTGCAAAATGTGTATGAACGTTATTTTTTTCTTTTCCACATTACAAAAAACCACACTAAAAACGTAAGCAGGCATAAAACCATTTGCAAATTTTGTTAAAACGGAGGCAGGTAAAATGCTCTTAAAAACACCTCATCTAGAGCAGTTTGCACTTTGAGGTCCGTGGGGCCAAAAACACACACAAAAAAAGACAATCGTGACGCACTGCTTATTAAGTGGGACAGTCTGGAGCTTAGATGTGTGACGTGACAGCGGGTCTCAGATAAGTTGCATGATCAAAGGCAATCTAAGATCCTTCACATTTTGGTGCTCTCGCATTAGTAAATGTGGGCCAATATTTCTATTAGTTGTGTCCAGCTCAGAATGGGCCAGCGTAAAATGATATGTGTGAACGTGCCCTAAGGAAGCCATTAATACACAGATATTCAGAAGACATAACAACAATCACTTGTGTAATTATGTATCTATGGTAATAAAATTCTGTGAATCTGTGCAACATGCTGCTTTTGCTGGGAAGAATATAATGTATAATGTCCCATTCACACATTATTTATTTATTTATTTAGCATTTCTGTAATTTTTGTTTTTTTACATTAACATTTTTAATTTTTGTAAATTAAAATTTAGTTGGAGTGGGAAGACTTTAGCATTACATCTCATTTTAAAATCAACTTCCTAAAATCAGAAATGTTTTTGTTTTTTACAAGCATTCTAGTAAGTGGAAAAACACAAATTTCTAGTTACTTTTTGCCTTTTGAGGTATTTTTTTTAGATTTGATACATCTTGGGTTGTATTATTTTCAGATGCTGATGATATTTTGATTATGCAGAAACAGTTCTTATCATATTACCTAGAATTGCTCTTTTCAATAATGAACACCCACAAAATTGCATAGAAACTTTTTGAGACCCACTGTTTTCTTTGTGTGACGGGAGTGTTTCTGTCTGTATGAAAACATATCGAATGCATATTACATACATAATAGGTATAAATTTTAGGTATACTAGGTAGGCTTAATATGTAACTGATCTTTAGTTCAGTTTTTGATGCATTTTCAAGCCAAAGCCAGAAGGAGTAGACACTAGTGAGGATAAAAGAAATAACATTTAACATTTTTGTGACCTTAGGCTAGTTTCACATGAACGTTGTGTTTTGCGGTCTGCAAATTGCGGATCCGAAAAAAAAAAACGAATGTCGTCCGTATGGCATCCTTTTTTTTGCGAATCCATTGTAACAATGCCTATCATATCCATATATATAAGAATAGGACTTGTTCTATATTTTTTTTTTTTGCGAGCTACGGAACGGACATACGGATGCGGACAGCACACAGTGTGTTGTCAGTATTTTTTGCGGACCCATAAAAAAGAATGGGTCCACATCCTATCTGCAAAATATGCGGATCGGAGCCCGCAAAATATACTGTCTTGTGAAAGAAGCCTTACACAGTGTTTTGGATACTATTTCTAGTGGCATTTGTGTGATTGTATATTGGTGGTTTTCCAGACATTTTTGAAGCTCTACTTGAAGATAAACACCTGAAAAACAATTGCTTATCCACAGCATGCTACAAAGTGTTAAAAATGCACTGACCCCCAAAACAGGAGAGGACATACCATTGGTTGAATCTGTGTAGCTGCACGAGGCCCCAAAAGGCAAGGGGACCCATACCGCTATAAAAAAGTGCACCAAGGCTTCATGTGTGCCGGCCGTGCCCGTGCTGCGGGCCGCATATGGCGGGTCCGCAATAAACGGGCACCGGCCGTGTGCAGGCCGCATCACGGATCGCGGACCCATTCACTTCAATGGGTCTGCGATCCGGGAGATGCAGAGCGGAGACACGGATCGGAACACCACGGAAGCACTACTTTTTTGCGGTGCGGACCCTCGGATGCGGATCGTGGACGCCATTCAAGTGAATGGGTCCGCGATCCACATGCGGTGGCCTCACAGTCAGTGCCCGTGCATTGCGGACCGCAGTTTGCGGCCCACAGCACGGGCACGGCCGGCACACGTTCGTGTGCATGAAGCCTTAGGCTTCTTTCACACGACAGTATATTTTGCGGGCTCCGATTCGCATATTTTGCGGATAGGATGCGGACCCATTCATTTTAATGGGTCAGCAAAAAATACTGACAGCACACTGTGTGCTGTCCGCATCCGTATGCCTGTTACGTAGGCCGGAAAAAAAATAGAACATGTCCTATTCTTGTCCGTTTTGCGGACAAGGATAGGCATTTTTACAATGAATCCGCCAAAAAAACGGATGCCATACGGACGTCATCCGTTTTTTTTTGCGGATCCGCAACGGTCGTGTGAAAGAAGCCTTACTAATATAGCCTTTGTTGAAATTCTGGGCCTTTTTCTATATTTTATAACATATGCCCCCTTGTTTTCTAAGTTTATTGTGCTGTCCACAGGGAGGTCTTGTCCATAAAATGGCTGCTGATGGATTGTCATGTGACCAAGCAAAAGACAGTCTCCTGCATTCAAACACATTGCATGTTCTCTAAACTCCCAACAGTACAAGTGCAGACGGCAGGTGCAGTGTGTTTGAATAGAAGAAACCTCACGTCCACCCTCCATCAGCTGCCATCTTAGGCCTCTTTCACACGAACGTTGTGTTTTGCGGTCCGCAAATTACGGATCCGCAAAAACAACGGATGGCATCCATGTGCATTCCATATTTTGCGGAACGGAACAGCTGGCCCCTAATAGAACAGTACTATTCTTGTCCGTAATACGGACAAGAATAGGACATGCTCTATTTTTTTTTGCAGGCTACAGAACGGAGCAACGGATGCGGACAGCACACGGTGTGCTGTCCGCATTTTTTGCGGGCCCATAGAAATGAATGGGTCCGCATTTTTCATGTGAAAAATGCGGATCGGAGCCCGCAAAAAATACTGTCGTGTGAAAGAGGCCTTATGGACAGGACCTCATTTTGGAAAGCACAAAAGACTTGGCAAACAAGGGAGCATACCTTAACCCTTACACTCCCAGCGCCGTACATGTACGGCGCTGGGGCGATGCGGGCACATGGCGCCCGCTCGCAAGTGCGGCGGGCGTCATGACCGGCAAGTCTTTGCTTTTTCTAACAGCAGAGACTTGCCGCTACTTACCTGATCAGCGGCGTCTTGCTGGGCCTTTAGATGCCATGATCACACGTGATCACGGCATCTAGTTGCGTCTGAACCCGGAAGCGTACACTTCCGGGTGGTGTACAGACGCCCCGAGTGGCCAATATGAAAACTGTAATCCTCGCTGGTGAGGATTACAGTTTTCAAAGTACAATTCTTATTCTGGCCACTAGATGGCAGGCCAGGATAAGAAATGAGCAATTCTTGGATTTATCTCAGTCTAGTAAATCCCTGATTGCTCATAAAGAAAAAAACACAATATATTAGCTCATATTTGAGCTTTAAAATAGTAAAAAAAAAAATGTTAAAAAATATATAAAAAATATATAAAAGTTCAAATCACCCCCTTTCCGTATAATTAAAAAAAATACCTAAATAACAATAAATATAGACATCATGGGTATCACCATGACCGAAAACGCCCGTACTTTTAAAATATAAAAAAAAATTCCAATACGGCGAATTGTGTGGCGGAAAAAAGCATCCAAATGGCAATTCGCCGTTTTTGTCGCTTTTTTTTTCTAAAAAAAATTAAATAAAAAGTGATCAAAAAGTCATACACACCCCAGAATGGTATCAATAAAAACTTCAGATCGCCCCGCAAAAAAATGAGCCCCCATACAGCTCCGTACACATAAATACCAAAAAGTTATAGGGGTCAAGATTTGACAAGGAAAAAAAAAAAAGGGCAACTTTCTAATTATTTTATCACTATCAAAACGCAGGAAAAACTATACATATTAGGTATTGCTGGATTCGTACTGACCAGTAGAATGAAAGTAACTGGTCAGTTTTAATGCACATCGAACGCTGTAAATAAAAAACCAGTAGAACTGTAGCGGAATAGCGTTTTTTTTGCAATTTCACCCGATTTGGAATTTTTTTCCCGCTTCCCACCACACCATATCAAATATTAAATGGTGGCGTTGGAAAGTACAACTTGTCCCACAAAAAACAAGCCCTCATACAGCTATGTGAACAGAAAAATAAAAGTTATGGACCCACGACGCCGCTCCAGCGGGCGGCGGGGCCCAGTCGCCAGACAGCACCTCGCAGCCTGACGAAACCCCAGCACTGGGTCCCGCCAACCGCCAGAGCAGAGACAAAAAAGCCACCACGCAGCCACCGCACCATATGAACGGCTGTCTAAACCAGCTTGCTGGGGGTTGTGGTTCCGCGGCGGCTGGGGTGCCGTTTGGTGGGTGCACCTGGTTTAGACAGCCGTTCACATGGTGCGGTACTGCGTGGTGGCTTTTTGTCTCTGCTCTGGCGGGTTGGCGGGACCCAGTGCTGGGGTTGGCAATCGTCAGGCTGCGAGGTGCTGTCTGGCGACTGGGCCCCGCCGCCCGCTGGAGCGGCGTCGTGGTGTCGCTGCGCAGTGCTGCATCGTTTTAGAGTAGGTCCCACTCTGAGAGGCAACCTTGACGTGGTGAGTGGGCTTATGCTGTTTGATCAAATTGCACACCAATGCTCTAGTTCAGGGGGCGGTGCGCTGTAAATTGCGTTGGCTTAAGGCAGAGCGCAAAACGAAAATGCATAACTGAAAAAACCTCCGGGAGTGAAAGGGTTAAAGGAGAACTCCCACAAATATGTTTATTCTCTGAAAGGTACATGATGTAAACTATAGTGAATGTATTTGTGAGTTATAACCTTCCTTCTGATCCTTGGCTGTGTCATGTGACCAACACTCTGATCTCTAACTGACACAGGATAGGAAGTCAGTTCCTTCTCTATTCATTCCTATAAGACTGACATTGAGGCCCCCATAGGAATACATAGAGAAACAGACTTCCTGTCCACACATCAGAAGCTGTGTTATTTAGAAAGTCTGATTGCTGGTCACATGACACAACTGAGGATCAGAAGGGAGGTTATAACTCACAAATACAGTCACTGGTAAGATTACATTTAGTACAGATTACATCATGCACCTTTCTATCAGGTCAGAGAATAAAACTTTTTGTGGGAGTGCTTCGTTAAGAAATATAGAAAATGGTGCAGAATATAAACAAAGACTATATCAGTAAGTGCCATATCATGAGCAACCAGAAAGTTGACTACTCCTTTAGGTCTCGTTCACATTTCCGTGTCAGTGTCACATCTGTAAATTAAGTGTACGTGTTTCATCCGTGAAGCTGTCCATGAAGGATCCATGGTTCATCCGTGTATCCATTTTTACCATCCATGTATCATCTGTAATTCACTGACGTTGCTCAGCTGAAAATTAATTTCCAAAGAATCTCCTATTAGTCATCAGTGAAAAACGGACGCAACACAGACACAACACGGATGTGTGACAGTGATTTTCATGGAGCCATAGACTTCAATGGGCGTGCTTGGTCCACATCAAAGAGTAGTAGTGATTTTTTTACTGACTCAAGCTCAGTAGAAAAATACTGAAATGCGAACAGACACATTTAAATCAATGGGTGCGTGTGCTGTCCATGGAAAATGCAGACAGCATACGTCAGTGAAAAACAGAAATGTGAACGAGGCCTAATAGATTCTGATCCATTAGATGACAGAAGGACAATAGAGTCATAGTAAGGGATAAGGCAGTGGCATACCCAACAATGAGGCTGACCACGTGACTGTTATCTGACCTGGGCAGAAGGGAACCTGCTGTTGATCTGCTTCTCCTGTTCCTATAATAGATTCACAGCATTTTCCTACAGCTGCCACTAAGTAGCATTTAGGACATAGAGATTTTACAGCTTCCATTAAGTGTTGTGGTAACTATAAAGTCCTATGTACTGAGCTCCCCTTAGTGGTGGCTGCAGGCAGCCAATTTTGTAATATATTATGTGAGGGGAAGCAGTGGAGATTTATCAATTTATTTATGCCATGATTTATAATGTAAGTATATTGACAAATATGGTGTTTAGAATGAGTGCCATATTAATGAAGCACCTATTCCACTTTGCAATGTCCCACGCTGCTGCTTTCAGGTGTACCCAGACGTCAGCTGCGCATGCTCAGGTAGCAGAAGATCCTCTGCACTTGTGCCGATACTCGGAGCAATAGACTAGGTGCAAGAAATACAGAGCCTGGTGACATGCCTGGTGCTGACAATCAAGGGGGAGGGGATAACTGGCCCTTTCGTTGTCCCGGAGGCTCATTTTGAGCGAATTTGATTCATTAGAATACATTTGTTTATCTCTATCGTTCACTCTTGCTATAAACCTAAAACGCTGTGCGTGTACACATTTCATATTTTACTATACACTTCTAACTAGCATCAGGCTGCAGTGTTAGGGCTCATGCACACAACCGGATGAAAAAACGGATCCGCAAAAAATACGGATGACGTTTGTGTGCATTCTGTATTTTGTGGACCGGAACAGCCGGCCCCTAATAGAACAGTCCTATCCTTGTCTGTAATGCGGGACAATACTAGGACATGTTCTATTTTTTTGCGGAACGGAAATACAGACATACGGACATGGAATGGCACATGGAGTACCTTCGTTTTTTTGTGGACCCATTGAAATGAATGATTCCGCATACGGTCCCCCCCAAAAAAAACAGAATGGACACGGAAAGAAAATACGTTCGTGTGCATGAGCCCTTATAGCAACAGAAACTGCTATGTGTGAAAATGGCCATAGGTTGCATTCATTCACAGCATTCTGTGGTGTTTTTTGTAGCATTTTAGTTGGTGTTTTTAACAACAGTCTTTTTTGGTCAAAAACACTGCAGTCAAATGTTACATTAAAGAGGTTTTCCAGGAATACTATGGTTCTTTAAAAGACATGCTCATGTAGTTGCCTACCTCATGTACATCTTCTCCATTCAGGTTGTTTCCATCCTATATGTAACACTTCCTGTTCCTGTATCCAACCAAACCCATGATGCCCTTCTCCTTTCAATACCACAGCTTCAGAACTGCCCCTAACATCCAGCTAGTTTATAGCTCCTCCCACCCAGCTAGTTACATAGATACTCCCCTATCACTGCCCCTAACACCCAGCTAGTTTATAGCTCCTCCCACCCAGCTAGTTACAGACATTCCCCTATCACTGCCCCTAACAACACCCAGCTAGTTTATAGCTCATCCCACCCAGTTAGTTACATAGACATTACCATATCACTACCCCTAACAACACCCAGCTAGTTTATAGCTCCTCCCACCCAGCTAGTTACACAGACATTCCCCTATCACTGCCCTAACAACACCCAGCTAGTTTATAGCTCATCCCGCCAGTTAGTTACACATTACCATATCACTGCCCCTAACAACACCCAGCTAGTTTATAGCTCATCCCACCCAGTTAGTTACATAGACATTACCCTATCACTGCCCCTAACTACACCCAGCTAGTTTATAGCTCCTCCCGCCCAGCTAGTTACATAGATACTCCCCTATCACTGCCCTAACAACACCCAGCTAGTTTATAGCTCCTCCCACCCAGCTAGTTAGTTACATAGACACTCCCTTATCACTGCCCCTAACAACATCCAGCTAGTTTATAGCTCCTCCCACCCAGCTAGTTACATAGACATTACCATATCACTGCCCCTAACAACACCCAGCTAGTTTATAGCTCCTCCCACCCAGCTAGTTACATAGATACTCCCCTATCACTGCCCCTAAACAACATCCAGCTAGTTTATAGCTCCTCCCACCAGCTAGTTACATAGACACTCCCCTATCACTGCCCCTAACAACACCCAGCTAGTTTATAGCTCCTCCCACCCAGCTAGTTACATAGACAATCCCCTATCACTGCCCCTAACAACATCCAGCTAGTTTATAGCTCCTCCCGCCCAGCTAGTTACATAGACACTCCACTATCACTGCCCCTAACAAACATCCAGCTAGTTTATAGCTCCTCCACCCAGCTAGTTACATAGACACTCCCCTATCACTGCCCCTAACAACACCCAGCTAGTTTATAGCTCCTCCCACCCAGCTAGTTACATAGACACTCCCCTATCACTGCCCCTAACAACACCCAGCTAGTTTATAGCTCCTCCCACCCAGCTAGTTACATAGACACTCCCCTATCACTGCCCCTAACAACACCCAGCTAGTTTATAGCTCCTCCCACCCAGCTAGTTACATAGACACTCCCCTATCACTGCCCCTAACAACACCCAGCTAGTTTATAGCTCCTCCCGCCCAGCTAGTTACATAGACACTCCACTATCACTGCCTCTGTTGCTGCTTTGACATGGCCATGGAAATCACAGAAGAGCTGCGTGGACCCGGTCATGTGATCACAACCCAGAAAGGAAGATTGCAGCAATAAAGGTAGAAAAAATACATTTCAAAATTACAGTTACCTTCATAAATTATTATTTTGAAGGATGCTGATGCAAACTTGAAAACCCCTTTAAAGTCTGTACTGTCAATTTGTGAGTGCACCTAGATTTTAGAGTAATTTGTGGCATAATTTGGCACATCAAGATTTAGACAAATTATCTGCACCTAAATTATCCACAACTGCGGTACAGTTATCTGGCAGAAAATTGACTATAATGGGTATTCGGCAGGGATTCTGTTGGTTTTCAGGCATGAGCGCCAGGTTTTGGCAGGACAAAAACAGGTTGCACGCACAGTATTTTGTCTAGCCAAAGCCTGGAGCTCATGTCGGAAATCAGCTGAATCTGAATCCCCACCAGATCCTATTATAGTCAATGGGGTCTGGCAGTGAATAGCAGTATCCAACTAAACCGGATCTGGTGAACTCCGGTAGGCTGGAACAGACTACCAGATACGTAGCTTTACACCAGAAGAGGAGTGTGCCCATTAACAGTACTATTTAAACCAGCTTTTTATATTGAGACTACAGGTAGGTCTCCTAATAGGAGCACCGCCGTTCCATTTCTGAAGTAGGTGAGCCACCACGTTTAGATATATTATTTTTACGTAGCTTTACCACAGGTGTGGAACTAACCTAACACAACAAGTGGGAGTGGCTAATAATTTCTTTAAATTTAGGCAAAGATATCTAGCCATGCATCAGAGTTATCATCCAGCCTGAGCCACTGTGATAAACTTGGCGAATATACTGTATATATGCAGCCTGTCTGAAGGCCTTTTACACAGGCCGAGAAACGGGACAATTATTGGGAAGGAGCATTGCTAGGTACAATAAATGTGCCACCAATCACCCAATGAACAAGTGAATGCTCGCTCATTTTTTACGTGGCACACAGAATTATTATTTGCTGACAGCAGATCTCCCAGTATAAACATGGATCTGCTCCCAGCAATGAACCTGTAAGGGGATGAATGATCTTCTTCTCATACAGAATGTTATATTGCTGCATGTAATGCAGCTTTCTTTTCTCTGCTTAAAAATGGCCAATTATCGTAAACGAACAGAATGTTCCTGATAATTGTCAGTCTGCCTATGAGGAGGGACCTTAGCTAAAGGATTAGTGAATATGCCCCACAGTGTTTTTGTGTTCTTGAGGTTTTGTAGTTTCTCGCATTTTTTTCAAAATGAAGCATCCTCTGGGCATTTTTCTGCCAATTTTCCAGAACTTGGAGAAACCCTAGTACTTCTAATTAAAGCACTTTCAGGTATTTTTTCAGAATAAGCTGTTGGGTGTGCACATGTAGATTTTTAGCAGTTTTACACTCGATCCGTGATGCGGGGTGCACACGGCCGGTGCCCGTGTATTGCGGACCCGCAGTATGCGGGCCATAATATGGCCATGGCCAGGCAACGGCCATGTGCATGAGCCCTAATGGTCAGTGCTAGTGGGTGCAGACTCACTACTATGATGTCTCCCATTGAGTGCACAGAGAGAAAACAGGAGATTCTTCACAATGTTTTCTCATCCACTCAGAATCACTCAGAAGCAACATAGGAGTCATAGGAGTACTGAACAGTATTGATGTGAATAAAGCACTTGGGGTGAGATAGAAGACTCACAATTAGCTGCCTCTGTGTCCCTCTGCTTGTTTCTCGCTCTGCAGCTCACTTCTCCTCTCTCCCTCTCAAGACACTTCAATGGGAGCTTCTAATCTGATCCTCCTGTGGTCTGACAGTCCATTTGGGTCTCTGAAGATGGATGTATCACAGAATTTAGAAGGAATGTTAGTTTAGGATAGTGTGATGGGGTTTGAGGAAAAGAGCTAATAAGTGAAGAAAAAGGCAGTTTCTTATATTTGTCTGTACTATGGGTTTGTGCAAAGGTTGATGAAAGTACAGTGACCATTTAAAAAAAAAAAAAGGTTTCATGAAAGTAAAACAGTATACAGGATGCCATCACCATCACCAAAAGACAAAAAAAAAAAAAAAGGATGCTGTGTTTTGTTCTTTTTAGGCTACTCTCACACTAGTGCTTTTGCTGGATCCAGCAGGGTTCAGCAAAAACACTTCCGTTACTGATAATACAGCCGTCTGCATCCGTTATGAACGGATCTGGTTGTAATATCTTTAACATACCCAAGACGGATCCGTCATGAACTCCACTGAAAGTCAATGGGGGACGGATCCGTTTTCAAGTGTGTCAGATTGTGTCAGAGAAAACGGATCCGTCCCTATTGACTTGCATTGTGGCTCATGACGGATCCGTCTTGCTCCGCATCCCAGGACGGAAAGAAAACCGCAGCATGCTGCTCTCAGGTAGGAGAATGGAAGGGAATGCATTTTGGAGCCCTCAGTTCTGTTTAGTTACATTTTGTCCCCCATTGACAATGGATGGGGACAAAACGGAAGCGTTTTTCTCCGGTATTGAGATCCTATGACAGAACTCAATACCGGAAAATATTATGAAAGTAGCCTAACATGATTTTTTTTAAAAACACAAAAAAAATATACAATTCTAAAATCTCAAATATTGTCCACATTGTTCAATACGTTTTGACCAGTGTACCCTTGATTGTGGACTGAGAATCGGACGCAATACGGACACAACACGGATGTGTGTCAGTGATTTTCACGGACCTATAGACTTCAATGGGCGTGCTTGGTCTGCATCACGGATAAAAGTAGTGCATGTCTCCGTGACCCACGGTCAGTTAAAAAAATACTAAAATGTGAACAGACACATTTAAATCAATGGGTACGTGTGCTGTCCGTGGAAAATGCAGACAGCATACGTCAGTGAAAAACGGAAATGTGACATGGCCTTAGTTCAGGAGCAGGACACAACTGATATTTCTGTACTGCACTTCAGTGTACAGGTGTGGTGTCTACAGATAGCACGCAGCATTTTGCTTTCTGGCGCTATTTGACATCCGGCATCAAAAGAGATGTTCTGGATGTATGTAAATGATGCGTTATGGGGAACTACGGGATCAGTTCTGGCTTTAGTTCCCCTTTAGCTTTTTCTGCACAAATGCCAGACGGGCCTAAGCAGTATTCCTGACCAGAAGATATGCACGTGTGCTAGATTCATTGCTGAAATTTCTGGGACAGTTCCATACATATGAATAAGGGCTCATGCACACGACTGTTGGATGTTTTGCTGATCCGCAAAATACGGATGACGTCCGTGTGCATTACGTATTTTGTGGAACGGAAAGGCTGGCCTCTAATAGAACAGTCCTATCCTTGTCCGTAATGCAGACAATCATAGGACATGTTCTGTTTTTTTGCGGAACAGAAATACGGACATATGGAATGCACACGGAGTAATTTCGGGGGGATTAGGTTTGCAGCCCCATTGAAGTGAATGGTTCTGCATACGGGCCCAAAAAAAATGAACAGAAATGGAAAAAAAAATTTGCGTGTATGAGCTTTAAGATTTGTAAAAATCCAAGCACACATGTCAGAAACATCCCTATTCACATGTGTGGAGCTGATCGACCACATGTATATACCCAAACAATTCAAAATATGTCACTTAATTGTATACAGACTGTAGCCATATGCAAAAGATAAAGATATAAATACCTCCTAACAAAGTGAAATAAGTGAACAGTGCGAATTTGCCGTGATGCAAAAGCAAACAAACACAAAGTTGCAACAAACACAGATGCATCCAAGCGTGTAATATTTTTATTATTTTCAAATGCAATTTAAAGTAACAAAAAATGTGACGTTTGCATATATCATAGCGCTGCAGAGAGCTGTGTCATCTTTGTGTTTGGCCTTATTCACACGACCGTATGAAAAAACGGATCCGCAAAATATACGGATGACATCCGTGTGCATTCTGTATTTTGCGGAACGGAACAGCTGGCCCCTAATAGAACAGTCCTATCCTTGTCCGTGATGCGGACAATAATAGGACATATTCAATTCTTTTGTGGAACGGAAATACGGACATATGGAAACGGAATGCACATGGAGTACCTTCAGTTTTTTTTTTGCGGACCCGTTGAAATGAATCCGCAAAAAAACAGAACTGACAGGGAAAGAAAATACGTTTGTGTGCATGAGCCCTTTGTCTGCATTGTTTGCCTATTGCAGACATGGCAACTGTCACTGAGAGGACTCGCCCCTCATGAACCATTCTTACACCTACAGCTTAACCTTTAGTATAAACTTTGTCAAATCCCCAAAATCATAAAATATGCCATCATTATTACCCAGCCACTGGAATGACTCTAATAATCTACCATTTGAATTAAAAAAATTCTGTGCCTTTAAGAGAGGACGAGGAAACGTGGAAATGTAAAGCGCTCCCTCTTGTACACTTGACAGTACATGCTGAGCTCTGCTGAATACAACGCCGCTAAAATATAATCTTCAGCCGGGAAGCTGGATTTCTTTGTTGTGTGCTATGCTTATTGTCCGTGTTGAGGCCTTATATTATGGCTGTGGGTTTCGTCCTTCGATATGTTCATCCTTCGATGAAATTTGGTTTTGTTTCCCAGTAGGTCGCACTTGATACGTTGCAGTTCCTCGCAGGCCTTGGGCCACGAGTAAACCCTATCATTTTTTTCGACAGCACAAAGGCAGGGAGAAATCTTTCATGAAAACAATGACATTAATACGTTACAATTTCTTACTGTCTACCCGTTACCAAAGAGACGATAACAAATGTAAAAATGAGCGGGTTGCTGCTCAGCCAGGACAAATTACAGCTAATTAGCTTGCATTTTGGTAACCGCTTTACGATAATTAAAAAATAATCATCATTTTCAACCCCGCAATCTATTCCTTCTGTGTGAGGAAGATAGATTTTTCCCATATACCACCTTGACAAGGAGAAAAATCAGTGTTCCCCTCTTGTTAGTGTAATGGGAGAGAGATTGCTCGGTTTGCTATTTTAACTCCTAAGGCCCCCAGGAGTTATACAGCACATGCTAATCTAATCAGAACTAGGCCCCGTCCATCACCATGATAGGGAAGCACAGGGAGACAGCATGACATTCACCAAACCCGTGCACCTCTAATTAAACAGATGGCCATTCTGACTGACTGTAGCATTTCTGGAATAGCAGCGCTTTATGTTACGTACTCAGGAAGAATGCCACATCTCATATATTCTAATTGCATATCAGTAAATTATGAAGGGAATCTTTTCGGGTTATGAAGAAATTATTCCTATGAAGATGCAGCATCCATGCTGTAACTGCACTGCACACAGATAGGCTTCCGTCACGATGCACAACGCAATTGCTGTTGTATGCCTAAGGCCTTATGTATTATGTGGTCCGCAAAAAAAACGGATCCGCAAAAAATACAGATGACATTCATGTGCATTTCATATTTTGAGGAACGTAGCAGCCGGCCCCTAATAGAACAGTCCTATCCTTGTCCGTAATGCGGACAATAATAGGACATGTTCTATTTTTTTTTGCTGAACAGAAATACGGAAATGGAATGCTCACGGAGTACCTTCCGTTTTTTTACAGACCCATTCAAATGAATGTTTCCGCATGCGGTCCGCAAAAAAACAAAATGGAATGGACATGGAAAGAAAATATGTTTGTGTGCATGAGCCCTAAATTTGTGACTTTTTACACTTTTTCCATCATCCTCACCACTTTTACAAAATGTGGGTGGAGCATGAGTGGGAAGTGGCGGGCTGCTTGCATTTACACATTTAGTAATAAGTATGGCAGAGAAATGGCGCACATTACACGTAGCGCTCTCTTGCTGGCGTAGATTTCATTTTCTGCGACATGGAACGCCTGAACATGCACCAGAATGAATACCTTAAGACTAGCGTAAGAAGCACCACTCAATACTTTCCCCCGTGGTATTTTTTTGTGGCATTCTTTTGGAAATAAAATGTAAAAAAAATTTTTTTACAAGTGTTTATTTTGGTAGCATTTTTTTTAGTAACACAATTTTTACATGCTTTTTCCAGCAGTTTGTTTCCTAAGGGTGCCCTCTTCACATGGCTGAAATTTCTGCAACAAAATTGCAAGTGTGGATTTTAGAAAGTTGCAGGTTTTGCTGAGGATTTTCCACAGAACAGGATGGGTATTTTCTTGGTGAATCTTGTTGCGGATTTCTGTGAAATGAATGGAAACATTCAGGTACATGAACTCCACAACAAAGCATTATTTGCTCTGTGCCACTGGCAAATTAAACCCTTAAAGACTGGACCTATTTTCATTTTTACATTTTTGATTTTTCCTCCCCATGTCCCAATAGCCATAACGTTTTTATTTTTCTGTTCACATAGCCATATGAGGGCTTATTTTTTGTGGGACAAGATTCATTTTTTTAAGGCCACCACATAATTTACCATTATTATTTTAAAACGGGAAAAAAATTCTTTGTGGGATAAAATTGAAAAAAAATTCCGCCAAGGTTTTTGAGGTTTCAAGGTGTTCAATGTGCGCTAAACATGACATGATGTGCTTATTCTGTGGCTCAATACAATTGCAGCAATATCAAACTTTTATAGTTTTTATTTATTATAATTATTGGTACCATTTTTGTGGCATGTACGGCTTTTTGATCGCTGTTATTCAACTTTTTTTGAGGGAACAAGATGACAATAAAATGTCGAATCACGTGTTACAGCATTCACTGCGCAGGAGATTTTTATTTTTTAGATTTTAATATTTCGGCCATTTTCAGACATGGCGATAATTAATATGTTTTTTTTTATTGTTTATATATTTTTATATGTAAAATTGGAAAAGAGGGATGATGTAAAGTTTGAATATTTTGGTGTTTTTTCTTTTTACTTTTTATTTATTAACTATTTTGCTCCCTTGTCCTATTCACCCTAATAGAGATCCATTAGGCCTCGTTCGCATTTTCATTTTTCACTGACACATACCCATTGATTTAAATGTGTCTGTTTACCTAGCAGTATATTTTTACTGACTGTGGATCAGTAAAAAAATCACGGGGACATGCATTACTTTGATTGGTGATGTGGACCAAGCACGCCCATTGAAGTCTATGGGTCCGTGAAAATCACTGACACATATCTGTTGTGTCCTTGTTGCGTCCGTTTTTCACTGATGACTAATAGGAGATTCTTTGAAAATTAATTTTCAGCTGAGCAACGTCAGTGAATTACAAATGACACACAGATGTTAAAAACGGACACACGGACCAACCACGGATCCTTCATGGACAGCTTCACGGATGAAACACGTACACTTTTTTTTACGGACGTGACACTGACGCGGAAATGTGAACGAGGCTTTAGGGTAAATAGGATTTTTAAACTGTCCATGCTGAGCTATGCCTCATGCATAGTTCAGCAGGCAGCTTACTATGGCCGGCCTGGAAGGTTTCAGCAGTGCCCAGGCTGCCGTGGTAACCAATCGGAGCCCCGCGATTTAGGCATCCCTCTGCCTAACTCCACAGATGCCGCGATCAGCGTTGATTGCGGCATCTAAGGGGTTAAATTATATGGATCGGCGTTTTCCGTCATTACGGCCGTGTGCCAACTGCACGATGCAGCTGGCATTCGCCCCACATGGAGCGGATTCACCGCGGCAGCCCGCTCCATGCAAATGTGGGCGCATAATGCCATACATGTACAGCATTCTGCGTTAAGGGTTAATATTCCACAGCAGAACAGACTGCAGGTACTGACACTTTTCATCCCCATAGGCTAACATAGGGGATATCTTTATGTTACAGATTGTATTGCGTAGAATTTCACCATGTGTGAGGGCACCTTAAGGGTACCTGTATGCAGAAAACCACAAGAAATCCACACAAAAAAACGCACATAAATCCATGCTATTTATCATGTTTTTCGTACAATTTTTGTTTGGGTTATATTTTTTTTGTGTTGATTTTCAGTTTATCTTAACAACCCCATTGAAGTCTATGAGGAAAACCACTCTACAGAAGGCAAACAATTCACATGCTGCTGGCTTCAAAATCCGCACAGCAGGTCAATTTCCTCACAGAAGAAAAAAGCAAGGTGTACATGAGGTATGTCTTATCTCATTCGCTTTACTGGTACTGTATTACACTGTGGTTTGAAAATCCGTGCTGAAAAAACGCACGTAATCTGCATCGTGTGCAGTTACCTTTAGAGAGAAGTCTGAAAGAAAATGCCATACCCAATGCATGCTGCAGTTTGAAAAAAGAACATAACGCAAGCGAAAAAAACGCCACAAAAACACACACTTGCAGTGCATTTCATACTTTCCTGTTGACTTACAGCAATCATCTGGCCACAGGGTTTTTCCAAAAAAAGACAACAATAGAAATGTATCAAGAGGGGAATTTTTGAAGTCAGTTTCCTTGAGTTTGCACTGCTGTATTTTGCGACAAATGTCGCACGTTGGTTGATAAATTTGGCGCACTTTTAAGCATGATGCTTTTTGTCTAGAGATATTAGGCTTCCTTCAAACACAAATCTGTTCTGGAATATCTTTTACAACAAATGTCATAGAAACCACTTGCAGTTTTTCTATAACACATGAATTTTTATGGCTTTTCTAGTGTTTTTTTCCCCCCAAAAAAAACTGCTCATTTTGCCCATTCTGCATCCATTTGTGTCATTTCCATCAGAGATCCGTTATTTTTGATGGAAGAGAAAGTCCTCCTGCCGGACTTTTTCTCCCACCCAAATAATGGATTTCGGGCGGAACTGACATAGATGGATGCAAAATGAGCAGAGATGATGCTTAGGATCCGTTGTTTTTTTTTTTGTTTAATTTTTCTGCTGTTTTGATGAATCAGAAGAACGGGATATAAAACGGTGATGTGAATGCGGCATGTGCACAAAAATGCTGAAAAACGCCACTAAAAACCTCTGTGTGACTCCACCCTCGATGTACACATTTGCTTGAGGCCTTTTTTGTATTCAAACCTCCATTTGCTTGTATGTTCAGCTCCACACCCCCTCAAAAAGGCTGTCATTTTCCATTTTTTTTTGTTTTTTTTCGATACTGAAACAAACCTGAAGAGTGAGCACCACTAGTTACAGTATATACTAGTACAAGATCACCAGATGCCTGCCGATATCTAACGACTGGGCATGCTGCAGTTATTTATTAGGCCTTGTTCACACATCAGTTATTTGATCAGTTATTTCCATTACTGATTGTGAGCCAAAACCAGGAGTGGAAGCTACACAGAGATAAGGTACAATGGAAAGATCTGCACCTGTTCTGTGTTTTTGACCCGCACCTGGTTTTGGCTGACAATAACTGATGGAAATAACTGATCAAATAACTGACGTGTGAACAAGGCCTCACACATAGGGTTGATAACTAGAGATGAGCGAGCATGCTCGAGTGCCATTTTTGCGTATTTGCGTACGCATTTTAAAATTCGTACGCTATTCATACGCATATTTTAATCTATACGCAAATGCGTACGAATAGCGTACGAATAGCGTACAAATTCAATTTGTACGCTATTCGTACACATTTGCGTATAGATTAAAATATGCGTATGAATAGCGTACGAATTTTAAAATGCGTACGCAAATACGCAAAAATGGCACTTGAGCATGCTCGGCCGAGCATGCTCGCTCATCTCTATTGATAACATATTGTTGCCAGTGCCATACTGTTTAGTGATTGTCTATACGTGTGGCTACTTATACTTTATTCTGTACTGGGAACAGATCTGTGTGTCCTACTTGTCATCCTATGCAATCCCTTTTGTGGTAAGCATTTGATACAATTTTTAAATGTTTTTAACATTGTTTTGGTCTGTGTCATTATATAACTTTTTGACTGTAATAAAAGTGGTAATCCTATATATGCGTGCAGTCTACACTTTTTACATGCTTTCTCTTTTACAATCTTTCTCTTTGGAGTTGTTCCGTGATATTGAGAGTGTTCATTATTTAAAGAATTATAAGGATTGTTCCTAGAATGATTTCTAAACAAAACTTTAATTTCAGTCCTGGATATAAAATCTTTATGCTTTCATTATTTTAGTTTGCACTTTACTTCACTGACGTCTTGACTACCACTACAAATGTAAATGCCATACCCTGCAGTGAAAAAAATGTATCAAACCCATACCCCAAACCCAAGTCTAAATACAGCCTGATACATAAGGAATACATTATGTGACTGGCAATTCCTATTGTCCCCTTTGCCAACGTGGCTGTGGCATCTTTTAAACACACACACAAAAAAAAAATCACAAAAACATAAGAACCACAACATGACCAGGGCTACAGGAAATACTTCTTCCTATTATAACAAGAGTGAACCAGACAAGCTTGGCGTTTATTCCTTTAGCTGTCACCCAGTTTTAGCTCTCATCAATAGAAGAACACTTGATAAATTATTATTGCGCTTTTAATTGTCCATGAAACAATAAATTCAGGTTTATTTTTGAAAAATAAAGGTTTTGAAAATCAGTTTTATTCATAGGAATGTTTTTTTTTTGGTGGCATGTGAATTTTTGCAAGCTTCATTCAGGACTCATGCACACGAATGTATTTTCTTTCCGTGTCTGTTCTTTTTTTTTTTTTTTTTGCAGACCGTATGCGGAACCATTCATTCCAATCGGTCAGAAAAAAAAAACGGAAGGTACTTTGTGTGCATTCTGTTTCCGTATTTCCGTTTTGCAAAAAAAAAAAAGAACATGTCCTATTATTGTCCGTATTACGGACAAGGATAGGACTGTTCTATTAGGGGCCAGCTGTTCCACTCCGCAAAATACGGAATGCACACGGACGCCATCCGTATTTTTTGCTGATCCGTTTTTTGCGGACTGCAAAATACATAGGGTCGTGTGCATGAGCCCTCATATGAATGTTCTTTTTTTGGTGGCAAGTATGTGGATTTTTGCAAGCTTCATTCAGATGAACGGGACAGATCAAAAAAATGCTGTGTGTGACTTCTCCCTAAGAAAGTGCAAAGAACGTAATACAAGTATCTACGATAATTAGGTAAAATTATAGATCTCCAGACAATAAAACTGTTAATGTGTCTATGCCTGTAGAAAACTATGAATTATTATTGCCATTATCATTGGCATCTAGACAATGAAGTTAATGTTTAATCTCCTAATGACGTGCATTAAATGATAAAATGTAAATGTATGTGTAAACACCGAGCAGGATAAGAAATCATTGTCAATGCGCATAACAATGGATCCTCCCTGTACAGTAAGAATATCAAGTGTCTGCTGTCATTGAGAAATAATCCGTGAATGTGATATAAGAGGTTGGTTTATGGAAAATGACCTTTATACAATCTGTCCTATAGCTCTTTTATCAGTTTATCCGCAAATGATCCTACATCTGAACAGTACATTCTCCAGTCACCAAGGCTGCGAGTAAATGGAAATAAATAATGAAATGTGAAAGATCGAGTGTAGAGTAGAAGAGAAATTACTATAAATTGTTACACAATAAACCAAAATCCAATAGCTACGTTCAATATGAACGTAGTAATTATAGACAGGGGTGGCTGAAAGGAACACTAAGGGACAGATGTTGCGGTTTATATAAACTGTATCATGTCAACTTATGCTGCAGCTTTCCACCCTGGATTTCACCCTTTGAATCAAACCACGGCAAAATACACTGCAGATTTTAACACTGCAAATTACATCTCATGGGGACGTAACCTGGAAATATAGTCACCCTCGTGGCTTGTCAGTCTGCAGCGTTTTCTACAAGATCCTGACACCAACAGTCTTGTAGAAATCCTGCAGAGAAGACAAGGGTTAATCTCCTGCTGATCTGCTCCATCTTTGTTCTAGACCAACATTAAATGGCTGATAGCAGAAAAAAAAAAAATCAATTGCATTAAACGGCGTATCCTCTTGTGAGGGTCGGAGACTCTGTGTCCCTTTATCTGCAGGTCTAAGATGTTGTAAATGATAAATGTCATGTAACGTTATCTTCTTCATATCTTCTTACTTCAGGTACCTTTACACGAGGCGATGAGCGATGAACAAGTCATTTCTTGGTGTAGTGAATATTTCAAAATCGTAAATTCGATCGCATATTCCATCGGTTGTAAAGCAGACAGTTGCATTTACACAAAGCGATAACCAATGAGAAATCTACCGATTGTCGGTTGTCGCTCTATCGTTCATTGCGTTTACACTGCTCGATAATCGTGTAGTTTCACTGAATTTTACATGATAGTCGGCTCTTGTAAAGGTACCTTCAGCCACAATATACGTTGCAGTTATTTACAGTACATGAAAGGGGTTGTCTCATCTCAGATAATGGGGGCATGTCGCTGGGACCCACACCTATATTGGGAACGGAGCCCCGCAACGAGGAGGCTGGAGGACTCCGGTCCAGCCACCATCAAGCGCTCTCCCTATAGAAGTGAATGGAAGGGCACATGACCGACCACCGCTCCCATTCACTTCTATGGGCCCATTCAATTCCATAGCTCGGCTATTGTCGGCAGCTCCATAGAAGATTAATGAAGGGCAGCTTTGTGTGTGCAGCGCACTCTCCACCACTTTCGGTCTCGATATAGGTGCAGGTCCCAGCGGTGGAACCCACACCTATAAGACAGTGTGACAGAACTGGAACTGACTGGGCCCACAGCAACTCCCATCCTCCCGTGCAACCCTCACTCTTGTGCCTAGTCAAGATCACTCTCTCAGACCAGGCCTGGCAGCTGCTCCATATATACTGTATGTCATGTCACTGTATATAATGTCATTGTATAATTCCATTGAGGGTTCTCTGACAATAAAATCTTTCAGGGTAGACCCCTTCTGAGTTCGGGCCCTGTGGCAGCTTCTTCTTCTGCCTCTACTATAGTTAAGCTCCTGCTTCGACACTTACTTATAAGCCAGGGATCGGCAACCTCTGGCACTCCAGCTGTTCAGAAACTACAACTCCCAGAATGCTTCATTAACTTCTATGGGAGTTAGAAGAACAACCGAGCATGTTTGCATCCTGGGAGTTGTAGTTTCACAGCAGCTGGAGTGTCAAAGGTTGCTGATCCCTGTTATAAGCAGTTATGATCCCTTTGACTATAACTGGATATAACTTTTATTCAGTTATATATATCTTATAGTTTAGGTAAATGTGCATATATTGTCTTACTGTTTAGTTAAAGGTTTTTTTCTGGAAGAATTTATTTAAAAAATAAAAATAAAAAAAAAACATTATTTACCTCCACCGATCCTGCATTGCTGCTGTTCTGATGCTTGGCTTTGGTCCCTGCTGCTCTCCATTTCCTGTGTGTCGAGGGGGACACGAAGCGCAGAGCAGCTGTGACAGAAGCAGCGTCCGAATGGCAGGACGGATGTTGGGAGTATAAGGCTTGCACAGTAAAATATCGATTTTTGCAGATGACACTAAACTGTGTAAAGTAATTAACACAGAAGTGGACAGTACACTGCTACAGATGGATCTGGATACACTGGAGGCTTGGGCAGAGAAGTGGCAGATGAGGTTTAACACTGACAAATGTAAGGTTATGCATATGGGAAGGAATAATGCAAGTCACCAGTACATACTAAATGGTAAAACAATGGGTAAGGGCTCATGCACACGAACGTATTTTCTTTCCGCGTCCGTTCAGTTTTTTTTGCGGACCGTATGCGGAACCATTCACTTCAATGGGTCCGCAAAAAAAAACGGAAGGTACTCCGTGTGCATTCCGTGTCCGTATGTCCGTATTTCCGTTCCGCAAAAAAGTAGAACATGTCCTATTATTGTCCGTATTACGGACAAGGATAGTACCGTTCTATTAGGGGCCAGCTGTTCCGTTCCGCAAAATACGGAATGCACACGGATGTCATCCGTTTTTTTTGCGGATCCGTTTTTGCAGACCGCAAAATACATACGGTCGTGTGCATGAGCCCTTACACTGACATGGAAAAGGACCTAGGAATTTTAGTAAACAGCAAACTAAGCTGCAGAAACCAGTGTCAGACAGCTGCTGCCAAGGCCAATAAGATAATGGGTTGCATCAAAAGGGGCATAGATGCCCGTGATGAGAACATAGTCCTGCCACTTTACAAATCACTAGTCAGACCGCACATGGAGTACTGTGTACAGTTCTGGGCTCCTGTGAACAAGGCAGACATAGCAGAGCTGGAGAGGTTTCAGAGGAGGGCAACTAAAGTCATAACTGGAATGGGTGGACTACAGTACCCAGAAAGATTACTAGAGAGGGGTCGTTGATGCAGGGAGTAATTTTGATTGCCTGATTGGAGTCGGGAAGGATTTTTTTTCCCCTATAGTGAGGAAAATTGGCTTCTACCTCACAGGAGTTTTTGCCTTCCTCAGGAACAAATTGCAGGAAAACAGGCCGAACTGGATGGACAGGTGTAATTTTTTGGCCTTATAAACTGTGTTACTATGTTACATTGAGCCTGTGCCATAGCCAGGTGTGACTGCTGTGTTACACAGTTGATACAGGTGGACAGTATCCCTGATCAGAGATAATTTGGAAAACACTTAACCCCTCAGATGCCATGGTCAAGAGCAACCATGGCATCTGAGCTAGCTGTAAGCCAGAGGGAGGGACTCCTTGTGACCCAGAACCACCATCTCGTGTGCTGCATCTTCCTATACTTAATTAGCTGATCAGAGAAAGTGTAAGAGACAGGCCTGCTGCTGTTCTATGCGGTGAGACATGGGTGCCAATGGCTCCCTGCCCCTGTCATTTGCTCTCATAGACCACAAGCCACTAGGCCTGAGGCCTATGAGACAGTAGACCAGAGCAGGCTGTCGCAAAACGATGACATCATCATGATTGCCTGTGGCAGGTCTCAGGCAGCGTCAAGATTTCATTGCATGCCTGGACCAAGACACAAGTGGCACTTTGATTTCATCGTGTGCACCTGGACAGAGAAGCTGACAACTCAAGCCACAAGACACCTGTGGCCTGCAGACAGCTACATGGAGTCAGGTGAGTATTGTGGTTTTTTACTCACTTTTTGGGGGAGGAGCTACCAGGGCACTATTTGGGGGCATTATAACTACAGGTGGTTACTATATGTACTAAGTAAGTAATGGGGCCACTACAGGGGGATACTCCTTAAAGGGGTTCTCCAAGTTATATTTATTGATGACCTATTTATTGAGCCGCCCCATTCATTTCAATCGGACGGCTCGTTCCCATACACTTGTATAGGAGCGATGCGCCCCATTGAGAAGAATGGGACGGTTAGATGTAATTACACCTGCTCACCGCTACTGATGTTATGGTGAGCAGGTAAACAATGAAGAGGAGGCAGCGCTGGCACGGTGCTGATGGGCGGAGGTGCCGGGTATTGGACCCCCACCGATATGATATTGATGACCTATCCTGAGGATAGGTCATATCAATAAAAAAAAAAAACTTGGAGAACCCCTTTAAGACCTGCCATTTGTGGTTGCAACCTTCGAAAAAACATTTTTTTTAAACCAAAGTAACGGCTCATGCATCCACTGACTATAATGTCAGTGGTTTTCCACAGTCTGCGAGTCTGTGGTGACACCGTGGAAGCATGCCGTATTTTTGTCCGTGATTATGGATCCCTCATGCACATTATAGTCTATGGGTCTGTGAAAGTCAGACACGCAGACACCTTCACAGATGACCCACTGACCATCTTGTCAAATGTCATCATGGATATGGAAAAGACCTAAGTCTGATGTAAGGCACAAACTTGGAGTGAATGAAGCAAAAAGATGTGCAGATTCCTGCAGATGTCTCCTTATTTTTAAGGATTTTTCTCTAAGGCCCAGTTCATGATCTTGTATTAAATACTGCTCCAAAATGTATTCCCATCTCAACATTTAAGGGAATGTGTCATCAGAAAATGACCGATTGTTTAAATCATGTTTTTATGTTTAACATATTTTTAAAGAATTTTTGATTGTTGTTTTTAATTTTCCATGTCACTTATTTGTCATCTATTATTATAGATATTGAAACAATAACTATAAATTACTATTTTTCCGTTCACATAGCCACATAAGGGCTTGTTTTTATTTTGGTTTTTTTTGTAGCACAATTTGTACTTTCAAATGGCACCATTATATCACATATAATGTAGTGTAGTTTTATGAGTTTCATTTTTACAGCGTTCCCTATGCACCCTGACCTATTCCCATCATTCTCTGGGTCAGTACGATTACAGTGATACCATATTTAGAGTCATGGCTGAACGTGTTGGCACCCCTGAAATTTTTCCAGAAAAATGAAAGCAGTATTTTTTCTCCCAGAAAATTATTGTCCTTACACATGCATGCAATTTTATGCACTATACACATTTATTTCCTTTGTGTGTACTGGAACAAAATCAAAAAAAAAAAAAACTGAGAAAAAAAAAAAGCAAATTGGACATAATTTCACACAAAACTCCAAAAATGGGCTGGACAAAATTGTTGCCACCTTTTCAAAATTGTGGGTAAACCAGGGGCGGATTGGCCATAGACCTTACAGGAAAATTTCCCGGTGAGCCACTGCCCAGGGGGGCGCATGGGTCCTCCTCATGGTCCGGCCAGTGGAAGTTTTTGGGGATGTATTTTGTGATGGACTGTGGTATTTGGTTCTGTTGGGTGGTATAATGTACCACAATATGGTATTGCTGGTCCTGCCTTCCATCAGTTTGGACCCAACTACAATACGGGGCCACTTTTAGTATTTTTTCCAGGGCCAGTTTAAGTTCCCAGTCCGCCCCTGGGGTAAACAACTTTGTTTCAACCGTGTGATGCTCATTCAAACTCACCTGTGGCAAGTAACAGGTGTAGGCAATATAAAAACTACACCTGAAACCAGATAAAAAGGGGAGAAGTTGACTCCATCTTTGCATTGTGTATCCATGCGTGCCACTCTAAGCATGGAGAACAGAAAGAGTAGAAGAGAACTGTCTGAGGACTTGAGAACCAAAATCGAGGAAAAATATCAAGAATCTCAAGGTTACAAGTCCATCTCCAGAGATTCGGATGTTCCTTTGTCCACTGTGCGCAACATAATCAAGAAGTTTACAATCCATGGCACTGTAGCTAATCTCCCTGGACATGGACAGAAGAGAAAAGTTGATGAAAGGTTGCAACACAGGATAGTTCGGATGGTGGATAAACAGCCCCAGTCAAGTTCCAAAGAAATTCAAGCTGTCTTGCAGGATCAGGGTGCATCCGTGTCAACGCAAACTATCCGTCGACATTTTAATGAAATGAAAGGCCATGGTAGGAAACCCAGGAGGACCCCACTGCTGACACAGAGACATAAAAAAGCTAGACTGCAGTTTGCCAAAATGTACGTGAGTAAGCCAAAATGCTTCTGGGAAAACGTCTTGTGGATAGATGAGACCAAAATAGAACATTTCGGTAAAGCACATCATTCTACTGTTTACTGAAAATGGAATGAGGCCTACAAAGAAAAGAACATAGTACCTACAGTCAATGGTGGAGGTTCAAAGATGTTTTGGGTTTGTTTTGCTGCCTCTGGCACTGGGTGCCTTGACTGTGTGCAAGGCACCATGAAATCTGAAGATTACCAATGGGTCGCAATGTAGGGCCCAGTGTCAGAAAGCTTGCTTTGCGTCCTAGATCATGGGTCTTCCAGCAGGACAATTAACCCAAACATACTTCAAGAAGAACCTAGAAATGGATTGGAACAAAGCTCTGAAGAGTTCTGAAGTGACCAGCAATGAGTCAGGATCTAAATTCCATTGAACACCTGTGGAGAGATCTCAAAATTGCTGTGGGGAGAAGGCACCCATCAAATATGAGAGACCTGAAATAGTTTGCGAAGGAAGAGTCGTCCAAAATTCCAGTTGAGAGGTGTAAGAAGTTTGTTGATGGTTATAGGAAGCGATTGATTTTAGTTATTTCTTTCAAAGGGTGTGCAACCACATATTAAGTTGAGGGTGCCATTAAATTTGTCTGGCCCATTTTTGGAGTTTTGTGTGAAATTATATCATTTATCGCTTTTTTTTCTCTGTTTTTTTGTGTTGTTCCAACAGAAAGGAAATAAACACGTGTATAACAAAACGTGTAATTGCAATAATTTCTGGGAGAAATACTTCATTTTCTGGAAAAATGTCAGGGGTGCCAACACTTTCGGCCACGATTGTATATAGTTTTTCTTATGTTTTAATACTAACTAAAAAACTAAATTCTTTGAAAATAAATCATTTTACCTTTTCAGCGCCACCTTTTCTGACCCCATAACGTTTTTTATATTTACATCTACAGAGCTGTGTGAGGGCTCATTGTTGTGGGGTTTTATTGGTACCATTTTGAGGTGCGTTTAACTTTTTGATCACTTTTTATTATTTTTTTTTGTGGAAGTGAAGCAACAAAGATTAAAAAACAGCAAATTAGCCACTTTAAAATACAGCCACAGGATAAATACATTTATATTTTAATAGTACGGATATTTTGGGACATGGTGATAACTATGATCTTTACATTTTTATAATTTTTTTTTATATGGGGAAAGGGGGAGAATTTGAATTTTTATTTTATTTTATTTATTTTTTACTATTCACTTTTTTAAGTCCCCCTATTCTGCAATGAATTACCATTGTAGTCAATGGGAAGTTCACTATGTTCCTATAGAGCCCTGCCACAGGACATAGCTGAGCCTGCAGAAGGCCTGAGGATGTAAAAGAAACTGAACGGCTCCCCCTATCTCAGTGCTGGAAGCCCTTTGGGCCCCTGCCCTCTCAGATGCCAAATCACAATTGACCACGGCATCTGAGGAGTTAAATGTCTGTGATCATCGCTGTCGCCGATTGCTTCCGAGCTGTAAAACTAAGACTTGTGCCAAAGATGTATAGCTCTCTCCCTTAAGTAGTTAAATCCCGTTTTTTGGAAAAGAAACATATTTTAAACATAAAATAAAGAAATAAGTTTTTGTTTTTTTTACATTGGCCATTGGAGAACACATGATGGCTTGATATTTCCTGTTTTCTGCAGTTCACTAGTAGACTGGAAAAAAGTTAACAGCATGCAGAAGAATTACAGCTCTATTGTACTGCTGGAGGCCTAGATAAGGCAGAATACAGTATACACATATATAAGGCCCTGTGTATACTACTACTGTCACTTCCCGGCTTTGGGAGCTGAGCACCATCACTTCCTGGAGTCATCTGACATTTCTCCAGGGGCGGATTGGCCATAGACCTTACAGGGAAATTTCCCGGTGGGCCGATGCTCAGGGACCATCCTGTGCCCTCCTCATGGCCGGCCAGTGGAAGTTTTTGGGGATGTATTTTGTGATGGACTGTGGTATTTGGCTCTGTTGGGTGGTATAATGTGCCACAGTATGGTATTGCTGGCTCTGCCTTCCATCAGTTTGGACCCGACTACAAAACGGGGCCACTTTTAGTATTTTTTTCCAGGGCCACTTTAAGTTCCCAGTCCGCCCCTGCATTTCTCTGTTAATTAACTCCCATTCCCGCATCTACTACACACCTCACTACACTGTCTATACAAACAATATAGGAATAAAGGGGCACATTTATTGAAACTAGCATTTTAGATACCGGTCTTAAGGCCCTATGCTGGCGCTGGCCTCTTCATAACTTCGGAGGATCCACCATTACCTCTATATGCAAGTCAGCTTCCTAGCTGTCTTATATTTAGACCATTTTCTATGCCTAAACCATCTTAGTACCCAAACAATTTGGGGGGTTTTGTGTATATTTTATTGAGTTATTACACTAGAGGCGCTGCCTCTGTGTTTTCTTCTTTTCTTTTACATTCTGGTAGACTATCAAGAAAAATCTATTATGTGGCCATACACATTGGATAAATGGATGGTCTATTGACAGTGGCGTAACTAGAAATGACTGGACCCCACAACAAAATTCAATGGCCTTCCCCCAGCAACTTCTTGGAACCCCCTACTCCCATGCAACCCCCACTCCTGTGACTAGTCAACATAGCTCTCTAAGACCAGGCCCAGCAACCTCCCGTCTGTTTCCTACACATGTACACTGTATGTAATTTCACTGTATATACTGTTACTGTATGTAATGTCATTGTACAATACTTTTGAGGGGGCCCTGACAAAAAAATCTTTTAGTCCTCCTCCTGGGTGGGCCCTTTCTGAGGTTGGGCCCTAAAGCTGCCACTTCCCCCGCTACCCTTACAGCTACTCCCCTGTCTATTGCTCCCATAACAGCAAAAAAAAAAAAGATTGGGCATTTTGGATTTCAACATTCTTCTTCCCTAAGCTGCTGCCAGTCAAGTCTGAAGAAAAACACCAGGGCCCTAATTTACTAGTCCTGTAGATAGTATAAGCTTAGATGGACTGTCTAGACCTGCACCAGATTTATCACAGGGGCTCAAGCTGAATGGTACCACTATTGAGACAGATTTTTAAGTCAGAATTGTGTCTTAATTTTGGAGAAAAACGGCCCTGCCCCCTTTCCCCACAAAGCTACACACAGGCATAGGATTCAGCCAGTTCCCTCAGGTTCTTCAGATCCGGTTGTTAAGCTGGCTGCTTACCTGCATCTCTGGAATCACTCGGCCCAAGCTGTCTTCAATACTGTGCTTCCTCACCAAGTCTGGGCTGGAAGTGCTGATTTGCGCTTGCTGTAAGGCCGTCACGTGCCCTGCCCATCCATTCTAGGCAGCCTGTGCCACGCGTTGAGCATGTAGCGTAGGGATGGCGCTGGCCGGAGCAAGATTTCAATAGTGCAGTCGCAGTCAGTCCGTCAGTGCTTGATGGCAAGGGGCAGGGGTGCACCTAGCCTTTCTACTGCTTCAGGCAAAAATTTAAATGGTGCTCTCCCATGCCAAATTCTCAACCCAACCCCTTCCCTCCAACACTACTCTTAAGGAAATATGTGGAAAACATTACATTCAGCTCTGCAAAACATACATGGTAATACAGCACAACATACACTCACCGGCCACTTTATTAGGTACACCATGCTAGTAACGGGTTGGACCCCCTTTTGCATCAGAACTGCCTCAATTCTTCGTGGCATAGATTCAACAAGGTGCTGGAAGCATTCCTCAGAGATTTTGGTCCATATTGACATGATGGCATCACACAGTTGCCGCAGATTTGTCGGCTGCACATCCATGATGCGAATCTCCCGTTCCACCACATCCCAAAGATGCTCTATTGGATTGAGATCTGGTGACTGTGGAGGCCATTTGAGTACAGTGAACTCATTGTCATGTTCAAGAAACCAGTCTGAGATGATTCCAGCTTTATGACATGGCGCATTATCCTGCTGAAAGTAGCCATCAGATGTTGGGTACATTGTGGTCATAAAGGGATGGACATGGTCAGCAACAATACTCAGGTAGGCTGTGGCGTTGCAACGATGCTCAATTGGTACCAAGGGGCCCAAAGAGTGCCAAGAAAATATTCCCCACACCATGACACCACCACCACCAGCTTGAAACCGTTGATACAAGGCAGGATGGATCCATGCTTTCATGTTGTTGACGCCAAATTCTGACCCTACCATCCGAATGTCGCAGCAGAAATCGAGACTCATCAGACCAGGCAACGTTTTTTCCAATCTTCTACTGTCCAATTTCGATGAGCTTGTGCAAATTGTAGCCTCAGTTTCCTGTTCTTAGCTGAAAGGAGTGGCACCCGTGTGGTCTTCTGCTGCTGTAGCCCATCTGCCTCAAAGTTCGACGTACTGTGCGTTCAGAGATGCTCTTCTGCCTACCTTGGTTGTAACGGGTGGCAATTTGAGTCACTGTTGCCTTTCTATCAGCTCGAACCAGTCTGCCCATTCTCCTCTGACCTCTGGCATCAACAAGGCATTTCCGCCCACAGAACTGCCGCTCACTGGATGTTTTTTATTTTTTGGACCATTCTCTGTAAACCCTAGAGATGGTTGTGCGTGAAAATCCCAGTAGATCAGCAGTTTCTGAAATACTCAGACCAGCCCTTCTGGCACCAACAACCATGCCACGTTCAAAGGCACTCAAATCACCTTTCTTCCCCATACTGATGCTCGGTTTGAACTGCAGGAGATTGTCTTGACCATGTCTACATGCCTAAATGCACTGAGTTGCCGCCATGTGATTGGCTGATTAGAAATTAAGTGTTAACGAGCAGTTGGACAGGTGTACCTAATAAAGTGGCCGGTGAGTGTACATCTTGCATTCAATGATGTCTCCTCTGATATGGATGTTCTCTTTCTTCATCTTCTCCATTCGGAGCAGACCACCATGATGGTTTCTTTTAGCCATATCTTGTCTCTGCAGAGTTTGACAAACAGAAATCTTAGCTTCCTACTTTTCCGTCATCCTCCCACCTTCTAAATACCCCATATTGTGCCTGCTCTGTTCCCCAATACTATACTGCAGAAACAGTACCGCTGAGAATACTAGTACCACACAGACAGTGCTCCTTCAATAATTATTGGCACACAGTGCCCGAAAAAATTACTGCCCCCAGCAAATAATGTCTCCAACACGAATAGTGTTGTAAACAGAATGTCCCTCAAAAATAATTGTGCCAGGGTGCGCCCCACAGTAAAGACTCATTCACACATCAGTATTTTGGCCAGTGATTTCCATCAGTGATTGTGAGCTAAAACTAGGCTTGGAACCTCCACAGACATAAGATATAAGGGAAAGATCTGCACCTGTTCTGTGTTTAGAGCTGCTCCTGGTTTTGGCTCAGAATCACTGATGGAAATCACTGACCAAAATTCTGACGTGTGAATGAGGCATGATAGTGCTCCCCAAAGCCCCACCAATAGTAATAATGCCCCCATTGTGCCCTTACTAGTTATCATGTTCCCCATAGTCCCCCAGTAGTTATAATTCTTATAATGTGTGCCAGTAGAAAAATGCCCTGCACTGTGTATCAGTACAAAAATACCTCCTTATGATATGTGCCAGTACAAAAAAAGTACTCCCTTAGGCCTCATGCACACGAACGTGTGCCGGCCATGCCCGTGCTGCGGGCCGCAACGCACGGGCACTGACCGTGAGGCCACCGCATGCGGATCCGCATCTGAGGGTCTGCACCGCAAAAAAGTAGTGCTTGCGCTACTTTTTTGCGGTGCGGAGGCACGGCCAGAAACACCACAGAAGCACACCGTAGTGCTTCCGTGGTGTTCCGATCCGTGCCTCCGCTCCGCATCTCCCGGATCGCGGACCCATTGAATGGGTCCGCAATCCGTGATGCGGGCTGCACACGGCCGGTGCCCGTTTATTGCGGACCCGCCGTATGCGGCCCGCAGCACGGGTACGGCCGGCACACGTTCGTGTGCATGAGGCCTTAGAATGTGTGCCAAAATACCCCTTTATAATATGTGCTAGTGTAAAAAAATGCTCCCTTATAATACATGCTACTGAAAAAATACCGTTAAAATGCTTTCCAATGCAAAAAATGCCCGTTTATAATGTGTGCTAGTACAAAAATATGCCTCTTTGACGTGCCAGTACAAAAAATACCCCCTCTTAGTGCCCCCAGTAGATCCAATGTCCCTACAGTGCTCCCCCTTATGTGTGCCAGTACAAAATGCCCCTATTTAGTGTCACCAGTAGAAACAATGCTCTTAATTGTGCTCCTTTCAAACCAACCCCACAGGCACTAGGCCTGAAGCCTATTAGAGGAAAAAGCGGGGATGGGAGACATCGCTTCTGCGCCCTGCCACAGCATTCAACTATATTGTCGTCCTGAGGACGGAGATACGGTTGGATATAGAGAGATGAGCGTTTCCACAATGGAAGTGCTCATTTCCCATGGCCCTGCCACCACCCAAACTTGCCTCCGGGTCACGCCAAGGCTCGTGAACCCAGTCACAATTGCGACTGCTGCAACCCCTATAGTTATGCAACTGTGTCTGTGATCTCCATGGGCGGCTCACGTGTCGATTGCCTTTAATGTATATATTCACACATCGGTGGTTTTCCACTGACCTGGGTCTGTGGTAACACCATGGAAGCATGCCCTATTTTGTCCTCAAGCACATTATGGGTCTGAGGAATCTTTGTTTGGTCCATGATTTTCACCGATCATTGGAAGGAGATGCTCAGGAAATAAATTTTTAGACTATCAGCGTCTGTGAAACACGGATGACGGAGGGGAAAAAAACGGACACAAAGACAAAACATGGATCCCTCATGGGCATCCTCGCACATGAAACACTGACCACAGGGACGGACTGGGATCTTAAAGTGGCCCTGGGAAAAATACTAGAAGTGGCCCTGTTTTGTAGTCGGGTCTAAATTGATGGAAGGCAGGGCCAGAAATACCATATTGTGGCACATTATATCCCCCAACAGAGCCAAATACCACAGTCCACAAAATACATCCACAAAAACTTCCACTGGCCGGCTGTGAAGAGGGCCCAGGCGGCCCCCTGGGCATCGGCCCACCGGAAAATTTCCTTGTAAGGTCTATGGCCAATCCGACCCTGACTGACCATCTTGTCACAGAGGTCATCACCAAATGAGGTCTAAAGAGTCAGGATTAGTGTTGAGCGAACTTGTAGTTTCAAGTTTAGCGTACAATATTCGGGTTATCCAAGAATTCTGTTATGGATTCTGCTACCACAGACCGTAATTTATAGTCCATGGTATAGAAATCCATTATAGACCTTGTACGCCGAATTTACACACACTCAACACTAGTCAGGATCCAAGAACAGCAGCCACCTAACCCCTTGCTTTCATTTTTATCCCTTTCTCCCTACTATGCACATCAGAGCTCTGCAACCTGTGGCTCTCCAACTTCTGTTAATCCACAACTCTCAGGAGGCGCCGATAATCCGACATGCTGAGAGTCGTAGTGGCAGGGCTCCTACTCAGATGGTAGCACAATAACCCTGTGACTACAAGCAGGCTGTGAGCCGCTGTCAGCTGGTCTGGTCACGTGGTGCGGGGTGGAAGGTCGGTCGATCACAATGGAGCTGTCGGAGGACTCGCTGAGGGGATTGCATCGTTTAGCGGATCCGGCCCAGTTTAGCCTTAAAGCTTTCGGTGCTGTCCTCCGGGCGGCCTTCCAGAGCCTGAGCCCGGACCAGGCCGCACATCCTGCCTTAGGTAAGGGAGAGTGGGGGCAGGGACTCCGCCTGCTGCTGCTGCCGCCGCCGCCTTTGTGCCCGCTGTGAGCGGTACGGGCAGAGCCTGGCACCGGGCAGCCGCGGTGTGCCGCTCGCGTTACTGCAAGCTTTTGTTCTTGGTCTGCTTGGTGCTGCGCGGCATTTCTCTGGCAGACGCCCGAGGAGGGAGGGGGCGATGGGTGACAGGCAGGCCGGCCTAGTAGCAGCTGGAGGGACACACCGCCTGGGAGTAGAATGGAGGGGATCACAGGGCAGGTCGCGCATTACGGGGTCTCAGGGGAGAAGGGCAGAAGCTGGTGACACTCTATAGACCTCCTGGGTTGTAACTGTCCGAGAGAAAGTAACCCCGTTGCCCCTAGCGACCACTTTTCTTTAGAATGCGGTTTATAAATAGAGGCTGATGCTGATTGGCTGCTGCGGGCGGTCACTGGATACAAAGTAACGATTGTGAATGACAAGTGATAACCCAGCGTCTGTCACAAAGGTGACCACAGGGTCCTGTACCTTCCCAGCAGTGGCTTATAGAAAGGGTTTGTGGCAGTTTGGACTCACACCCCAGAGTCATCATTGTCACCATCCAGAGTACTTTACTATGAGGCTGAAGTCCAGACACTGGATACATTTCTAGTCTACTTTTAGGTCTCTTAGGAGTTTTCAGCCTCTGAATGTGATCAAGGAGACTCCCATTCTCTCACAAGAGATCTTGAGAAATTAAAACAAAGTGTATAAAATATAAATATTCCTACATATTCTATATAAAATCCTAGATGTGCCTTATTTACTTCAGTGGATGAGGCCTTTGCAGAGAAGAAAAGGATAATTTTTCATTCTGGTAGCTGTGTCCTGGTGATTACATCTGGGCAGAAATGAATAAATAGAGGTGTACAGAGCATTATCAGGATCTGTTCACACAGGACATCACATCTGGTGGGAATGTTTGAAGCATCCGGATATATATTTAAAGGGAACCCGTCAGCATGAAAATGCAAAAATAGCTGCATGCAGCAGGAGGAGCTGATCAGATTGATATGTTGTTTTATGGGAAAAGATTTAGTGAGCTTTGTAATTTATATGTTTAAATCCCTGCTTATTTGGGGGTTTGGAGTCCAGGAGGCGGTCCTATCAGTGACTGACAGCTTTCTCTGTATACGTAGTCATAAAGGAAAGACTGTCAATTACTGATAAGACCGCCTCCTGGACTCCGAAGCCCAAAATTAGCAGAAATTTACAAGTTAGGCTACATTCACATGACCTTGTGTTTTGCGGATCTTCACAGTGTGCTGCCTGCATCTTTTGCAGCCCCATAGAAATGAATGGGTCTGGATCTGAGCCGCAAAATATCCAGCTCAGAGCCCGCAAAAACTACTGTCGTGTGAATGTAGCCTTATACTGTTTAATTTCCCATGACACTATATATCGATCTGCTCAGCTCCTCCTACTCTATAACATGTCTAATGTGACAGGTTCTCTTTAAAGGGTGCCTACCACCAGTTTTGTGACAGATGTCATAAGCAAATCGCTTGGTCACTTACTGGAACTGTTGTTTTGCTAAAATCTGCATTGAATGGCTCCATCACTGGGGCTGTCCAATAGGGGTTTTAGGAAAACCACTGGGTCAGATCCAGAGAGCGACCCAGCATTTTACTCAGGTTATTTGTCACTAGTTTATCTGCTCTCAGAAGAATTCACTTTCAGGCCACTTTCACACGGTCAGTATTTGGCCGGTATTTTGCATCAGTATTTGTAAGCCAAAACCATGAGAGGAATTTATAGAGAAAAAGTATAAGGGTACGGCCACACGGTCAGGTTTCCTGATGCAGTTTTGGAAGCCGAAACCAGTTGTGAATTCAAAGCAGAGAAGTTGTATTTGTCCTTTATGATCCACTCCTGATTTTAGCTTCCAAAACTACATCTAGAAACCTGACCGTGTGGCCATACCCTTATGGAAATACTGACCATGTGAAAATGATGCCCCTACCAGTTAATTTGCATATTTTTTCTCATGTAGCATTGCCTGAAAATTAGTCCCCATACCAATGTCCCTTCAATAAAAAAACACTGTAATTATATGCCTGTAAATTGCATACATCGACCCATGACTCGCTTTGAAAGGACCCAGCATGCTTTTTTTTTGTTCTGCATACCATAGTGCCCAAAAGTGCTGTTACATGCTATTCTCCACTAGAACTTTCCTCCCATGAACGGTTTAGAGCCCACTCTAAATTTCAGCCATTATTTGAAATTATAAGGGCTCACTTTTAACGCTTTATGACCTCTTTTTGTGCAATAGAGGAAGGTTTAGAGTTGTCATGCAACAAAGTTGGGTGTAGGCAAGACCAGAATAGGCTCTTATTGTAACACATATTATATTATCATTGCATTTTTTTTTAAATTTTGCAAATAAAGCAGGTAAGAGTATGTTCACACATGCCGGATTCATACAGAAATTTCTGCAACTGTGTTTCCTTGTTCCATGCATCTTGAATGAGGAGATTTCTGCAGGATGTGTCTGATTTTTACGAACCACCTTCATATATATGAAATAGATTTCCTTTGTAGAAATTTCTGCCCTTTGAATTTGCCATGTATAAATATAACCATACATGTGAAACCGCCCTGATACTACCGAAATAAAAAAATAAACTTACAATATAATAAACTATAAATAAAAAAAATCATGTAGCACTAGATCTAGTGCATGTTATATATTGAAATAAACATGCGGGGTGCACGTGTTAATTCCATTTTAGGCTTCTCTAAATTAGTTTGAATTTTAGAAACAATTTTATAAAACCAGGTACAATGACTGGCAGGGCTGCCCGAGCCCAATTACAAGGATACCTAGTCCAATGCAGCATGCCAGAGGTAAAGCACCTTTTCTTACTATACAAATGAGGTCTAAGGTTGGGCCCAAGCCACTATGTGGACCCCAGCGTCTCTGCTCAGTGGACCCTAGTATCTATGCTTTGTCAGCCACACTCCCCTCGGAAATGCTATATATCAAAAACATGTGCAGTAATTATCCCATTCTGTGGATCCCCCACTATCCCCTACAAGGCCGCTGCAGAAGCCTGAGCTGACAGTGGAGCAGACCTATCATCAGCCCTTGGGGGTCTGTACAGTATATTCCACAACTGCATCATATAATGATAACTGATCAGCACCAACATGAGCCAACCAGGAATTTAAGAAATTCTCTAGCAGTTACTACCAATGGCCACAGCTATTACATGTGGTCACTGATACACAAACATGGGAATTTATCTTAAGGGAAATTTATGAAGTCCGTTTTGCATTGTCATTTTTGTGTCAAATTTATCAAATCTCAAGTGTTGTTTGCCACATTTTTAAATATGTGTAGCGTTTTTGTTATCCCCACCTGCTGGAGTGACACTGTAACATTTGTGAGACTTTCTAATTCTGACCTACACCTCATTAACATAGCTAACTCTGAACACTTTTCAAAAATGGTGTAAGATCACAAAAAGAAGAATATTTTTGCACAAATATATTTACAAAACCAAAATAAACAAAATTTATAAGAAGAAAAAAAGAGGGGTTTTCAGTCAGCACATCCCAATGCGCAGGTGCACGTTGCTATGGCTGATTGCAATGAAAAGGAAAATACATACAATGGCACACTGCTGACCAGATAAAGCACAAATGCCATAGTGATATGAAGTATTCTGGAGCTAATTAGAGATTCTTGGCAAATATATTTTGTACAAAATTATCTGAGCCCGTTCACCAAATCGTCCAGGTGATCTCTGTAGGACGGGAACCTAACAGTATTTCCTACCTGTTATGTGCCAACCTTGGCTTCCGTATAATCAGAGGGTGTTTGGTTAGCAGTGTGCCGTTGCATTGTATGTATTTTCCAAATTTATAAGAAATCCAGAAAGTTGTAAAAGCTCTGTGTGTCCTTTCAAAGCCTGAATTCTGGAGTATAAGGCTTAATGATAATGGCCCCCCTCACCCATGATATTTAAAGGTATTGTTTTAAATTCAATATTCATAGAAAATTTTTGGACTCTTTTTAATTTTGGCAGCACTATACCATTGAATATTAAATACATATTGTTCTTCTGTAGCAGTCAGCACAAGGAGATTTACTACTATTGTAAGAGGACTATGTTATCTGTTAATATAATAGTAAATTGTAGACTTTGGATGACAGTACGACAGCTCTATTGTATTTTTAATAAGCCACAAAAGAGCATGGCACTTATCAGTGTAAGGTATGATGCTCTAAGGCAGGGATTTCAAACTCGTGGCCCTCCAGATGTTGCAAAACTACAACTCCCAGCATGCCCTGGTAGCCGAAGAATGTCCAGGCATGATGGGAATTGTAGTTCTGTAACAGCTGGAGGGCCAGGAGTTTGAGATCCCTGCTCTAAGGCTAGCTTCACATATATCACTTGTATCCAGCCAGCTACTTTAGGCCAGGAGCCGAACACAACTGATATATGTGTACTGCAAGTCAGTGCACAGATCCAGCATCTATACTGATAGCGCCGGACAGAAAAACTGAGCATGCAGCATTTTTCTGTCTGGTGCTATTTGACATCTGAACTGATGCCTCGGATGCATGAGAACGTAGAAAACTATGGGCTTCAGCTCAGTGCCAGTGTTTTCTGCTTCAAGCTGGAGGGGAACTGAACCGGATCACCTGATATATGTGAAGGGACTCTAGTTGAGTCACTCATTCCCCTTCTCTCTCTGGTTGCAGTGATGGCCTAACTGATAAAGTCAAGTAAGTGGGGCTGTCTGCTGTACTAGAAGTCCAAACAAAGAGGAAGTTAAAGAGCCAGGACAGGAAGTAGAATACATGGAGTGACTTAAAAAAAAAAATAACATCCAGAAAAGCATCCACCCAGTTTTTGAACAAAATAAATACATATAATATTCACAGACTGTTAATATGTGATTATAAAATCAAAAAACATGTTGATGGTAGTGTCCCTTTAATTACTAAAAGGAAAACCGTATCAGACAATGCTGAAGGGGGAGTCTGAGGTAAATGAGCTGCAAAGGGCTGGGCTGGGTCTTTGCTGTCTATAGCACAGCTTTCATTTTATATTCTTCTGTTGAAAAATGAAAGCCGTGCTGTGATTTGTTGACCTGTCGGAGCAGATGTACTAAGCCGGGGTGTTTCATACTAGTATTTAGGTGTTAATACATATTGGATGGGTCGATGTTTTTATATGTTTATTTCTAGCAGAAGGGGCAACGTTTTAAAGGCATGCTTCAGCAAGGCATAAAAGAAGAGATACTCTACCAATTTCCCCTGCCACTGCTTTTCTGACACTACCCAGTTTCCCGCTGCTGTCCACTTCCGGCTCCTGTCTCAACCAACAAGAGATGCTGAGAGGACATTTTGAGGCGTGTCTTCCGTGTCGAGACCAGAGCCAGAAGTAGAGGGCAGCAGGGGTTTGGACGGTTCAGAGCAGCAGCAGCAGCAGGAGGTAAGTGGAAGTCAGTATAGAATTGGACTTGGTAGTTAGATTTGGAATTTGGTTGCTATGGGCAACTGTTAAATTTTTACCTTGCACTAACTTATATATATATATATATACAGTTATCTATTTTAATTTAACCAGTACCAGCAAAGTGTATGAGATTAGACAAATCTTATGTATACCTTGCGCAGAAATCGGATTTTCTGTTTCTAAACCTGCATTTGTGTGCAGGTAGCCTAAGGCCAGGGTCACAAGTGACGGATTAGCTGCGGATTTGCCTTCTCAGACTTGCAGCTTTGTACAGTACAATCAAAGTGGATGAGAATTTTTAAATTCTCATCCACACGCTTTGTAAAAAAAAAAAAAAGAAAAAAACGCAGCAGAAAAGGTGCAGCACAGCATATATAAAAATCCTCAACATGTCAATTTATACAAAGGATTTCACCCTTTGCAATGGAGATGGAGAGAAATCTGCTGGATTTTCCACGGCAAAAACTGCATGTAAGGGCTTGTTCACACTTCAGTTATTTCCATCAGTTTTTCTGAGCCAAAACCAGGAGTGGAGGCAACACAGAGATAAGGTATAATGGAAAGATCTGCATCTGTTCTGTGATTTTGACCCACACCTGATTTTGGCTCACAATAACTGATCAAATAACTGACGTGTGAAGAAGGCCTTATACATACAGTTTTGTTGCATTTTTTTTGTTTCTTTTGTGCTGCGGAAACACACCAAAACCCCCCGCAGAGTTTTCCCCTGGATTTTCAGTCATGTCTGAACCCAACATTAGGATATACTGAAAATCAGCTCAGTTCATCTGACTGCACTGCATGGATTTCTACAAACCTCATTCAGGGGCAAGGGAAAGTTGCAGAAATAAATGCAACAAATCTGCTGTGTGTGAATTTATCCTAACAATCTACTTTCTTTATACTATTCCAAAACTGAAAGACTTACTATACCTTTGTACAGTTTTGTCCTGTAAAAATGAAGAATCCTTGGTCTTTGTAATGGTGAATCCTACAATAAATTCTGGAACTAGGGGCTGGCTGTCTACTTTGTAAAGTAGAATAATGTTGTTTATAATAATTACTAGAAAACTAAAGAGAAAGTAGCTGCTGTGATAACTTCACCATGTCTGTGATTATCTGCTTCAATGTACCAAGACCTTACTGTAATCACTGGAACAGGGGCTTGAGAAACTGATACATATCAGTGAGCCCATAGTCAATAACCATAATGATTAATATCTTACTAAAACAATCAATTAAATAAACATAATAAAAATACGTTTTTAACCTGTTCATTTTTGTTTGCTGGGTTATTGTGTTTGGAGACAACAGGAATATTTTATGATGTCTTGTGATGTGGCTATAAGCCTGAACTTCATTTCTATATTGGTCAGTTATTGGATTTCTGACGATCTCTTTGACTTCTCATTCTTTGAGTTACTTTGTATCTGAGAGTGGCCATTGTGCATTACAATTTACCTTGATGATAATCTAATCCCAGTTAACTAATAAAGTTTACCATTTATGTGCAGGAGGTTACAGAATGAAATTAATTTTAAATGTCGTTTTAAGGGTATATTGTGCTTGGTAGGGCAGGGATAAATCTGGCCTGCAAAGAATGTATTATACACTGCACAAGCAAATGTATATAGTGAAAGGTTCCACGTACTTGTATTTAATCATGTGCATGAAACATATGTCAGTATTTAAAGAGATGGACATTAAAGGAAACTCGTCGGTTCTGCTGCAGTGAGAACTCTTCATCTCCCTCCTGTCCTGGGAACATGAGGAGAGCACAGGACTAATGTTATCCCCACTACATATAAACCACTACTGAGTACTGTGCAGAGAATAACGAAAACCCCAGCCTAATCCACCCTCACAGTTTTATTGTGCTTAGAGTTTTCTCCTTTTTTATACAGGAACTTATTATATAATGAATCCTATTGAAGAAAAACGAACCTAAATAATGGACAAGATTAAGACCAAATTGTCATGGGGTTTCCATAGAGTGAAAAGCAACCTTTACAGTTTTAATGCATATGGTTGTGAACCTCAGTTATGAAAGCTTTCTATATCATACCTCTCATATTTATTTATATCTATATCATATCTATGTATTTGTATCATACCTCTCATATTTATCTATGTATATCTATATCATACCTCTCATATTTATCTATATTTATCTATATCATACCTCTCATTTATCCATGTATATCTACCTATGTCTACATCATATTTATGTATCTATATCATATCTATGTATATCACATCTATCTATCTATATATATATCTATTTATCTAATTATATATCTATATCATATCTATCTAATACCTCTCATGTATCTATGTATATCTATCCATCTGTATCACATCTATTATCTATGTCATACATCTATCTGTTATGTATCTAATATATATATATATATATATATATATATATATATATATATATATATATATCTGTTTCATATCTAACTTCCATGTATCTAAATCCATATAAACCGATGTGAAGTGCCCTAATGGGGTTTATTTAAAAGTTGTAGTAGCCTATTATTCTTAGTATTCTCATCATTATTTACTAAAGTGTATGTCACTAATATATTTGGTGATATATTTATCGTTTAGGTCTCATCTCCAGATACCTAAGCAGGCTCTCTGTGTATAGGTTAGGGATTTGTGCTGTCTTCATAGCTTTCTTACATTACATTGTGTACATTCATTTCTTTCTTGGCCCTGTCTTGTGCACTGAGATGCCCGGTTCTCTTGTTTGGTTCCTGAATATAACAACATGCTGGGACCTATTTGTGCCCACACTGTGGCTGTTTTGGTTATTTATAGCTAGTGAGGACTCTCCTCCTACAGAACATATTTATCACCACACATGATGTATGATATTCATAGACCACGTCTCATGTTTAAAGAGAGTAGCTGTGCATGTGTGTGTTATATATGGGGAGAGTACTTCCTATATAAATGTAGGTGAGCTAGGTCCCTGTCAGATGGACATTGTGTGGCTGGCCTGTCTGCTCCGGTTGAAATGGGACTGGATATTTCTGTTTAAGTCATCTCTGATCAGTACTATACAGGGTGGTCATAACGTTATATGGTTTTGGTTGCTGAAGCTGTACACAATGGTATTAACTTGGAAATTTCACTAGGATTGGATGTACAGTGGACATTATTGGGATCATTTATCAAACTGGTGTAAAGCAGAACCGGTTTAGTTGCCCATAGCAACCAATCAGATTTCATTTTGACAGCTCCTCTGGAAAATGAAAAGTGGCATGTGATTGGTTGCTATGGGCAACTAATCCAGTTCTACTTTAAACCAGTTTGATAAATGACCCAGTATGTTTTTTTGTTTTTTTTTTTGTGTTCACACTTGTTTTTTTTTAAGTTGTATATAAATACATGAAAATGCATAGACGGTTTATGAATAGTAATAAACTGATAGACTGGTACACAGTATATACATGCAGACATATGCACATACATATTCTATATAAATCTATGCATATGTGTATGTATTTACAGTGTTTGTGTAATTGCATCGATGTATAGCTGTTATGATGACGTGTGACATTAGTTTATACTGATGACGTGTGGCATTTACATGCAGCCTGCTGTTTGGATCCTGGTTTTGATTTGAGAGCTGGGGGGGGGGGGAGTACAGTTGTGGGCGGCTGCAGGCAGTGCCGGGAATTCTCCCTCTTGTGTATGTTGGCCTTGCAGTAAATGGCCTCTCATTAGCGCTGACACTCGAGGAAACTGCTCATTTGCCAGCACCAGATAACTTATCGTCACATCTCTAGTGACAGCGTAAATGTATGCAACTGACCCTACACCCGGATCCCTTATCCTATTATAGGAGTTACTTTATTTATTGGGATTAAATTAACCATTTATGATAGATCAGTTCATTTATTGTGATTTTATGATCGTTCTGTGGCCATGTATCTATCTATGTATCTCATATCATATCTATCCTATCTGTGTATCTATCTATCTATCTCCTATCTATCCTATCTGTATATCTATTATCTATCTCCTATCTATCTATTATCTATCTATTATCTATCTCCTATCTATGTATTATCTATCTCCATGTATTTATCTATGATCTATCTTTCTATTAATTATCTGTATAATTATCTATCCCATATCTATTATGTATCTGTCTATTATCTATTCTATCTATATGTATTTATGTATGATATGTCTATCTTTCTATTAATAATCTGTCTAATTACCTATCTGTCTAATATCTAATATCTATCTGTCGGTCTGTCTATCTATATCCATGTATTTATCTATCATCTGTCTATCTTTCTATTAATCTATCTAATATCTATCTATCTGTCTATCTCTGCTGTCTATTGGTGATGATCCTGTGACCTCATTAATCCCTGTATGTTTCTGTTGATCTAGATGACACAGTGTTTCAACATATCCCCCCGTGTCACATAAAATCGTGTCAGGCTGCAGCCACTACCTGTATACTTGAAGCAGTAAGGAACAATGTAGACAGAGCGGCTCTCAGGTACCTGCTCCTTATCTATAGCCTGCACGTACAGAAATCTGGAGGGTAAAGAAGCTGATTTCATTCTGGGTGTCCTCTTATTGCTCCTCTTCCCACAGCACATTCCTAGAGGACTGCAGATTCGATAGAGAGAGGACGGAGCATTTCTGGACAGAATACCAGGTTCCCATATTGGGCTCTTTTATTCATTCTTTATGTTCTAAGTATTTTCGGTCTGTTTTCTATATATTCAGTGTAATGGTTTTAATTGGTTTCTGCTATATTTCAGAAACACAGAGACACTCTGGAAATTCTTCTAGAAAAGTGAGTGGTTTCTATGTCCAGAACAATCTTTAGTGATCAGATAGCTTTATATATAAGCTTTACTTTTCACATATATGATTTTAACCAGTGAATATTTGCTTACCCAGCATAGGCAGAGCCCCTCCACATGTATCAGATGTGTCCTGGCGTCTAGCCTATGAAATAAAGGTGACTTATTTAGTATTATGTGTTATGTGTACACTCGGACACTATATATATATATGTACATGTATAGAGATAATTGTTTTCTCCTACAGACCAACCAATTGTACAAAACCTACAGACCTTCCTACTTGGTGAAATTCAATTTAGAGGTAAACATATATTGAATCTTATATTGGTTTTATATCATGACTGGTTCTCACAGTGTTTCTTAAACCTAGTTGCCTCTTTGCTTTGTAGTCCCCGGATACAAGCCAGGCCCAGGACATTAGTTTTAATTGCTCAATGGAGCAACTACAGGTATATTTGAATTTGCATATGTATACTTCCACTACGATTTTGGTATATCTACGTGTATATTTCCAATAGGATTATTGTGATAATACACTCAGTAGCACCCACCCTAACTAAAATAAAAATGATTGATAGCTATAGTTATATAATATATAATAGTAATATATTTCTGTATTTGGTGGGTTTTATACTTCAGCACACTTGAGGAGATTCCTTAAATACCAGGTTATGCAGTTTGTCTAAGAATGTGATGTCTTTATTTAGTAATGTACAGCAGAGTGTGTAGGAGATAGAGAATCTATGTATTTGATTACATTACTTGTCATTGTATGCCTTAAAAATGTGGCTGGACTACATCATTTTCTGTAACTCTCTCTTTGGGTTTTTCATATTATGAGTATATTATTTATTATTATTATTATTATATAACCTTGGTTTCCTACATAATATGTATCATTCAGTATCTGTATGATTATTCCTAAGAGTCAGCTGTGACATTGTGGGAATGTATCATTCCATAGTGTGAAGAAACCCACATCATTTGAAGGCACATTCTTAGAAGGCACACAGTGCTGGTGCAGTTTTTTCCAGCCAAAGCCAGGAGTGGATCCAACCATAAGGCTATATAAAGATAGATAGTGAGAAATTAGGTATATATATATATATATATATATATATATATATATATATAATGAAAAAACTTAGCAGCACTTAAAACAACAGTTGTAACTAGTAGGGGCGCTAGCCTTTTAGCCGGACAAAGGCAAGTATACAAAATGCAAAAATATTGGCAGCACACCCATAAAATAAAACAAAATACTTGAGAAAGGCTCTAGTATATGAGCTGAAACGTTGCAGTCCCACGATATGGGTAAATAAAAGGGCTATTTTGTTTTATTTTATGGGTGTGCTGCCAATATTTTTGCATTATATGTATATATTTATTTATTTATATGATAATGAGATAGATAGTGAGATATTAGATAGATATGAGATAGATAATTATATAAATAAATATGAGATGATGAGATATGAGATAGTGAGATATTAGATAGATATAGACATGAATAATTATATAAATAAATATGAGATGATAGATATAGTGAGATATGAGATAGATATGAGATAGATAGATATGAGATAGATAGATATGAGAGCGATAGATATGAGAGCGATAGATAGATAGATAGATAGATAGATAGATAGATAGATAGATAGATAGATAGATAGATAGATATTAGATCATCTCTCTTTGGAATCGGCTCCTGTGCTTGTCTTACGAATCACAGCACTGCACTACATGTTCCAGCCATGGTAGCAGTCCAGTGTGTGTTACCAGTGACTACATATTATATACAGTTAGTCTCTGTATATAACACTATGCTTTACTGTTTTTGTAGGATTTAGTGGGGAAACTTAAAGACGCAGCCAAAGCTTTGGAAAGGACATCCCAGATGTGACAACACAACTCCCTGTGTCCACAGAAGAAATCATTATGTTTACCTAGAGACAGTTTTATATACCACGACGTTTCAGTGTGATTTAATGACTTATTGTATGGACTACTTTCAGATTTCACATCTTTAATACTAATTCCATATCTGCCGCCTACCATTATTTTGCCAATGACAGTTTCCCGCACCCTGAGCTCTCAAGACCTGGCCAACCCAACCCCCTCCCCGAATGGATTTACCGTGCCCATATTTTGTATGTCACTTGTCAGCACAAAATAAATATTATGATGAAAGCAGATTTTTGTGGTTTATTTATGTGTCGTGTGTCCAGTTGTTAGTGTATCAATGGTGCCATATAAATCAGCTACCAAACCTCTGGTGGTGTCCTTCAGATCCATGTGGAAGATAGGGGGTAATTGTGGACCGTCCTTATGCAGAGCAGTATGAAGAGACTACCAACACAGACTTCATGGTAATATATATATAGAACTTTTGGGGTTTTGTTACATTTTCTTTCCTGATAAAATGTTGCCAGCACAGCCTCACTTGAAGAGCATAGGGAAATAATAATGTAATGAGGGGAACACTGAATATACTACAATTCAACACGAACCCATCCCATTCCGTGCAGTAAATGTGCAGGATTCATACTTAAAAATATTAATACTATCCAGGAATGCACTGAGGTATTAGCCTCCGACTATACTATGGGATGAACGCAAAATGAAAATATGAACTGTGCAATAGGAATATTATAGTACAGAGATGTAATCATTAAAGCTAAGTTCTGCTCTTTGGTTCTGTCCTGAAATGTAAAATACGATGATTCCTACAACTATTAGACTATGGAGTAAAGTCAGGAATATCTGTGACATTACAGCTTCCAGTGATCAGCGGGGAGAGCCAGTAGTGAGCTCTGTAACCCGCACTGCTCCCCCACTGCCGGGTACACATTCCTGCCCTGTGCCCAGAACGGGCGGCGCCTTCTTCAGGGGGTCACAGACCACCAGCGACTAACTGCAGGCAGAAGAGGCGTGAGATCAGATCTGGGATCCAGTAGAAGAATGTCCTCGCTGCTGGTGCATAAATCCTCTGTGCTGTCATGGAGTCAGATAACTAGGTGCACGTTTGGAAAAGGGAATTCAGATTTGACTGATGGATTTTTCAAAAATATACATTCGTCTGTTTGTACACAACAGCCTATCTATCATTCATCTATAGAACCCCTATATATAAAGATAATTAAAGAAACCACAAAATGTTCAGGATAGATAACACGTAGATCTATATCCTCTATAGGCATACAGCTGTGTCTACCTCTCCGTACACTGCTGTCCTCCATCTCTACATAGCATGGTATATATATATAGAGAGAGAGATGCGATGCGATCTCTCTTCTTTACATACTAAAACCAGCATCTCCGCATAATACAGAAAAGCTGTACACATATACACAGCAGTGCTCATCGCTGTACACATATACACAGCAGTGCTCATCGCCGTATACATATACAAGGCTGTGCTCATTGCTGTACACATATACACAGTAGTGCTCATCGCTGTACACATATACACAGCAGTGCTCAACGCCGTATACATATACACAGCAGTGCTCATCGCTGTACACATATACAGGGCTGTGCTCATTGCTGTACACATATACACAGCAGTGCTCAACGCCGTATACATATACACAGCAGTGCTCATCGCCGTATACATATACAAGGCTGTGCTCATTGCTGTACACATATACACAGTAGTGCTCATCGCTGTACACATATACACAGCAGTGCTCAACGCCGTATACATATACACAGCAGTGCTCATCGCCGTATACATATACACAGCAGTGCTCATCGCTGTACACATATACAGGGCTGTGCTCATTGTTGTACACATATACACAGCAGTGCTCATCGCCGTATACATATACACAGCAGTGCTCATCGCTGTACACGTATATATGGCAGTGCTCATCGCTGTACACATATACACAGTAGTGCTCATCGCTGTATACATATACACAGTAGTGCTCATCCCTATACACATATACACAGCAGTGCTCATCGCTGTACACGTATACATGGCAGTGCTCATTGCTGTACACATATACACAGCAGTGCTCATCGCCGTATACATATCACAGTAGTACTCATCGCCGTATACATATACTCAGCTGTACTCATCGATGTATACATATGCTCAGCAGTGCTCATCCCTATATACATATACACGGCTGTGCTCATCGCTGTACATATAGATATACAGCAGTGCTCATCGCCGTACACACATACAGTACACGACTTTGCTCATCGCCGCATACATATTCACAGCTGTCCTCAAGTGTCACATCATCTCGTTCTGACATGTTTGTGGGACAAAATCGCTTTCCAGTGATATCGCGACAACTGCAACAAGTCCCGCAGCTCTATAGATGAAGGACTCTCCTGCTGTAAGTCTATGGTTACATTTAGACTAGCTCTGCGGTTTATTCCTGCTCCTCTCACTCTGGATGATCGGTCACCTGGATAGCTTTAGTGACTAGTGGTGGTTAATCTAGCTTGTCACTTCTAGCACTGGTTGATCTAGCTAGTCAGTTCTAGTAGTGGTTAATCTAGCTAGTCAGTTCTAGTAGTGTTTAATCTAGCAAGTCACTTCTAGCACTGGTTGATCTAGCAAGTCAGTTCTAGTAGTGGTTAATCTAGCAAGTCAGTTCTAGTAGTGTTTAATCTAGCTAGTCACTTCTAGTAGTGTTTAATCTAGCAAGTCACTTCTAGCACTGGTTGATCTAGCAAGTCAGTTCTAGTAGTGGTTAATCTAGCTAGTCAATTCTAGTAGTGGTTGATCTAGCTAGTAACTTCTAGTAGTGTTTAATTTAGCTTGTCACTTCTAGTAGTGGTTAATCTAGCTAGTCACTTCTAGTAGTGGTTAATCTAGCTAGTCAGTAGTATAGGAGTTTATTCTAACTAGTCAGTTCCCTGTAGTTCTCTAGTTCCCCTCTCTGTATCCCGTCCTGGTTACTACACAGTTTATATATTTGTCCCCTCCTCTATATACAGTGCACTGCGGCTGTAAATATACGTCTGGTTATTACCCTGTATTACATCTTATTTCACCCTGGCTATTCCTGGTATATAGCCGGTACACTGGCGGTATATCAGAGTGGTTAGTGCACTGTGTGTAGTTACATATGTATAGGGTATAAATATATAAATGCCTATATATAAATGGTCTCTGTATATCCATACACGCTTGTCTAGTAGAGGGAGATTATACCTCCTCACATCTGGTCAGTACACTTCAGGTATATCTCCTCTCGTTCAGTCACTGTCATTAGATCTGTGTACAGCTGGCTCTTACAGTATACAGTGGGTGTACAGAGGTTACATACACTGTAGTCATATATAATAATATATCCTCCTGCTTGTATCTATACAGTACACTACATAGACCTACAACCTCTATTAATCTGCCTAGTACATGTAAATATACCTGTACTCCCAGTTACTAGACGGGGGGGTATTTTCGTTACTTAATTGGTTAGCAAACTAAAATTCTTTCTGCACACTGGGTACATCCAGTACTTACCTCTCTAGTAACTACCTATCAGGCTGCAGGTATATCGCTGTCTGTACACTGTGTGTATATATATACACACCAGTAAGTACCCCGCATTTTATGTGTATGTGTCTGCTTTGTCGTCAAGCGATTGCATTGCTGTCATTATAGGTAAATCTAATGGATGTAATAATCGCTGGTGATATCGGCGCCCCTCTAGCACCTACATTATCGCCGGATCCACCCCTCATCTCGACATATCACTGGACTCCACTGGTTATGCCGCTAATATACCCCCTCCTACAGACGTCACCAGACGTATACCTTCGCCGGTATGTAGCTATGGCTGTGCCTCATGCTTCCTTTATTACAAATAGAGCGCGAGGACCTGCAGCTTATTCTGCACACAGCATGTCGTGACTTTAAACCACACTCGTGCACTGAGCAGTCTATCACGACAGCGGCGGCTGAACAGGGTTCTGTTCTTTGTCTAAGTCTAGATCTGCTTCATTATTTTCTTGTAACTTCGGTTCTGTGACATGGTCGTTCGCACGAAAATCTATAGCTTTACAATTTTTTTTGCATTTTTTTAAGAATTAATCAACTGGACGTTTCTCGTCACATCCAGATGAATTCCTAGGATTTAGTTATATATGTATATCTTCACTTGTCCTCTATGGGGATTGTGCCCAATCCCGTGTACACTGCTGTTTTCTAGTGATCATTTATGGTGGTAACTTGTCTGGATACATAGATAGATAGATAGATAGATAGATAGATAGATAGATAGATAGATAAATAGTAGACAGATATATATTTAGATGGATAGATAATAGATATGTAGAGAGATAAATAGATAGATAGAAAATAGACAGATATGTAGATAGATAGATATTAGATGGATGGATAGAAGGATCGATAGATATATAAACTAATTCTCCTTTAGATGATCCGGAATAAGAAATGAAAATAATTGCAGCCTGGCACAAGTCTTTGCCGTTCTGATGTATAGGTGTGTACAGGAGCTTAACGCACAGGCTGTGTACATGCAGCAGACAGGAGTGTGCACAGTGCGTGTGAGAAGAGTGCACACACAGCAGTGGTGAGCGTGTAAACGATGTGAGTGTGCACAGTGTGTACTCTAATTCCCAGGCCGCCCTTAAGGAATGAGACCACGTGACGTTGCGGGGCGGGCGGACTCTGAGCCATTTTGGGGACGGTGTCAGTTTGCAGTGTGAGGCTCCAGCGAGCGGAGTGTCCTGGCACTGAGGGAGCCAGAGAGTGCGGAGATCGGGGCTGTGAGATCGGGGATCTGTGCTGGGGGAGAAAAAGAGTTGCAGGGCCAGGCGGTGCAAGACGAGGAGCGGGAGCACTGTGCACAGGAGCAGGAGGACAGGACAAAGCGCTGAACATGGTGTAATCTGCCCGGATCCGGCGGCAGGAGGCGGCAGCGGTTGCACGGCTGCAAAGCACAGGAAGCCGGCGAGGTATCGGGGGACCTCCCACTCTCGGTTTGGCTTTGGCTGGAGAAAGGGGGGGATGAACGCAGTCCCTGCACTGACAGCGTCTGCAGATCAGCTCAAGATGGCCGCCCCTGGGCTGCTGCTCATCCGCTGAGCGCCCCCCCGGACACCGCATTGTCCCCGGACCCCCCAGCGACAGTAGCCAACCCAACGAGAAGCTCACGGTAAGTGCACGGTGCGCTCTGGGCGCCCTCCGTGGTGGGGGGTTGGTATCTGTGGTGGTGGCGGGGGGGAGAGTGGGTGTTTGTCTGGTTGTACGTAAATAAAGAGGAGGGGGAGTGATGGGGGTGGGGTGTGAATGTTGGAATTCGGTAAAAGGGGTTTATACAGGTAGTTGGGGGGGAGCAGAGGATATTTGGGGGGTGGGCAGAGGGGAACACGTGAGAGCAGAGGTGCCATCTTCTGATTGCTCATGTGCTGCCCAATCTGAGTCGTGGTGTTTTCTCTCCTAACCCCTGTATATAGACATGCCCCTTCTCCTCCCACCCCTTACAATCCATGTCATACCTTTCACCCTGCCACCCTTGGAGGTTCTGTGTACCATCGCAATATTCTCATCTGGAGATGTCCACAGCTGGCATGGCCTGGGTGTAAGGAGGAGGACATGCGTGCAAAATTGTGGATCTTCCATTTGTGGGAACAGGTTGCAGTTGGCAGTATGGTTTAATACTCATATCTACTGTGTGCTTATGTGTATGTATATTGGCATGTTGGGGAATTCTGAGATGATATCGAGATGCATTTCCCACTCGTGTCCTGCTTTGTAACTGCTTGGTGTCCAGCCCTGAGCTTGTGACAGTAAATCACTATTGGCAGGGGAGCTGTGCTGGCCTTCTCTGGGTTATTACCACAATGGTATAGAAAACATGTGGGGTTAAAAGAGTTTGGGTTCAAGTAGAAACTCAAAAAAGTACAAACAATTCGCTTTGAGTCTTGATCTCATGTTGCCCACCCTGTGACAGAAAACCCTGAGCTCTGCCAAGACGTCAGTGTTGATGGAACTACCTAATACAATATTTTCATTGTACCAAGAACATTTGTCGGGTGTTGCTGGGGTCTTTTATAAATTCTAGAACTTTTACACCATTGGAAATGGAGGTCCACAGCCCATGTGGACCGTAGAGGAAAGGTTTCAGATTGTACTAGTGGCAGTAACTGTACTGGCGGTGTGTAAGTATACCGACTACACAACTTTCTGCACTTTAACCCTTTGTGTATGTGGTTTTGTTCTTCAACTGCACTCCATTCTGCAATCTACCTTTACTTTTTCAGTTGATCATAAACAGGCCTCTAGCAACATTGAGTTGTGTAGCATGCAGAATGTGATCTCAGGCGATATATTCCTGTATGCTGTCATTGATGTGTACATGCCTGACCACCTTGTGGGTTCGGCATTTGGAAGCTGGACATGACACCTAATGGAGATGTCAGTATGTGATAAACGGCAGTGTCCCCAAAAAATAAAAATAAAACAGATTATTGCTGGGTGCATTTAGAGGATCACATCAACACACTAGATCCTTTGTTATAGGAACGTTTCTAACCTGTACAGCTGCCTTTGATAAAAGCCTGGAGATAAATTAGCAGACCTGAATGAGATGAGATTTTTGTATTGTTTGATCTGACAGTGGTGATGGTTGGTGAAATAGTTGTAATGGTTTACTAGCATGCTGTCATCTCTAAATTAGATGCCTCCCATTGATTACATTGGTGAAGGCTGCTGACTTTTATTGAATTCACCGGTCCTCATCCACACATATGACCAGTTGCCATATCATACACCTTTCATCATTGATCTTCCAAGTCTGCATAATAGGAGCTGACATTGGGGACCAGGCATCGGGGTTTTTTTTAAACAAATACTTGCAAAGGTTTGACCCATAGATAATTGAGCCCGGCCGAAAATTGAAAGCACAACGTCCTACTTCATTTCCATGGGAAGGTTGTTTGCCAAAAGTCAGTGGCACTTTATCATCAGGCTGAGAAATAAAAAGCCCTTCAGCCATGGCACTGTGTGTGTGTGTGAAAGGAGCACGTGCTTGGATATCACTGATTGCTCAGGTGACTTGGGGGAAAACTGCCTGCCTGTCATAAAGGTGTGGGGCATGCGGGGTGCCGGCTGGAGTTTCTGCCGGACTTTGTATAGCACTTCCAAGGTTAGTGTCCCTTTAATACGTGTCGGACTTCTTCTCCCCGGTCACTTGGCAAATTTACAAACCAGACTCTGTATTTTATAAGTGTCTGCGAAGTTTTATTACAGAATTATGAAGGATCTCTATTCCTATAGCGCTATAAATGATTGCAGCCCGACTCCCGACGATTGTGTCGCTATCAGTGCATTCGATTAGAGGCAGATTTGCTCTTGCACCCACCCATTCCCTGTGATTTGCAGTAGATGGCCCTTGTTTCCAATGTGCAAGGACGCGAACCATTTTTGGGTGATTTAGATGGGTAGGGTTATTAGTTTATAGCCATTTATCATTGCCTTATATAAAAAAGCGCTGATTTCTGATTGATTATAAACAAGGTTGAGATTGGCAGTTCCCTTGGTGGTGGTGGGTTTTGTATGGGGATCCCCCATTTTCCTCCAGCCCCGGCTATGTGCAGGCTGATGTGTGACCCCGGCACTTGGTGTGATTTCTCGCCTTCCTTCCCTCCCTCTCAGCTCTTTGTCTCTTCCCTGTACAGCGCTGGGTGCCTCTCGGTTTCTCTGCTTTCCCTCTCTCTCTCTTTTCCTCCTGTCCAGCTCTCTTTCCTCCTCCTTCCACTCTTGTGTTCACCTCCCCCGCCTCTTGCACTTGAGATCGCGGCACAGTATTTGTTTTTCTAGATTCTCCCTATATTCCTAGAAGGGGAAGCCCTGCTTGCTGTTAGGAACCATAGGGTGGTGATCCCTCTCACCCTTTAAGAAGCTCTTTCCCTGGACGTATATCTGCTTAATCTTCCTTTCTTATATGTACCGGTTGTCAAACCACAATCGCTTTAGTCCCTAGCTAGTGTCTTAAGAAAGAATACTTGTCTAGAATTGATTTCTTCCATCGTTAACCAGCTGGTTGTTGGATCTAGTGCCATAAACTAGTTGATTGCACACGTGGATCTATTATTTCCTCTGGGTTACCATTACCAATTTGCACCCTGTATATGCATGTCTGCCATTGGTTGCGCAAAGGGGTTAATTGGTGCCCATAGCCCCTCAGGTTAATGGCTCCCCCAGCACCTCGTGTAACTCCACTGCTGGGTTTCCTCCCCATCTCCAGGCGGTGGCAGGATGCCAAGTGTAAGTGTATGTTGCTATAGTAACGGGAGGATTGCAGCCTGGGCACCAGCGCACGGCAATGTGCTTCTTTCATCAATAAAACCAGTCTGTCTTCCTGGTTGGCAGCTACAGACCCCTGCTTCCTCCACCCTTCATATAAGCCCTTGTTATTTTGGGGTGCCCCATCTTCTCCTGCCACTCTTATATTACATTGTGGGCATATGGAGACCGGGAGTTCCCCATCTTAGTCCAGCCGAGACAAGCCCCTTGGTTTGTTCGGTTTTGCACCTATAGACATATGAGTGAGCACCGGTTAAATTCACCATTTTTATGTTTTTTTTGTACTTTATAAAGCCCTAGTCCGTCATATACAGAACATGGCTTTCTCATTACTACTGCCCTTGCTCATTACATCAGGGAGAGGTTTGGGGACACTACTGGATAGATGTGTACATGGCTTTATTTGCCATCTGTGACTTATCGACTGTTTCTTTCAGAGAAAGTCCTCTTCTACTGTCACCATGCATCGGACGACCAGGATCAAAATCACGGAGCTCAACCCCCATCTGATGTGTGTCCTCTGTGGTGGATACTTCATAGATGCCACAACTATCATTGAGTGCCTCCATTCTTGTAAGTTGCTGCCATGTGCACTATATATATTTAGGTAATACTGGCAGAGTGTATTAAGATGCCGCTTGTATTTGGGGTACCAAATAGCGGTAAATATCGCTGAATGTGCACAGGTCACCTTTCATTTGGTTTGGTTCATAGAAAACGTGCTCTTGACTTTCTTCATTTCGTTATCCAGTCTGTAAAACCTGCATCGTGCGTTATCTGGAGACCAGCAAATATTGTCCAATCTGTGATGTCCAAGTGCACAAGACCAGACCTCTGCTGAATATCAGGTGGGTTATAGCACTTGGATTTGAAGACTGGGGGTCCATTGTCAACCTAGCAATGAGCTATCTTCATCATGTAAATAATACAGCCATGGTGAGGAAGGGGCCTGTCGTGTCTCCGGCTATTTAGAGTGTTTTTTTCACTTTTCCAGGGCGGACAAAACTCTCCAAGATATCGTGTACAAGCTGGTGCCAGGACTGTTTAAGAGTAGGTATTAATTATCGATGTATTTTTGTCTTATTAATCCACACATAAATACACAGTGTTTTAAAGAGGGTGTCTCTTGCAGATGAGATGAAAAGAAGAAGAGACTTCTATGCAGACCATCCTTCTGCAGATGGTAAGGACCCACCGATAATAATGCCTCGGATCTAGACTCATTTTATGTTTGGGGCATGCTTTATTGCTGCCACCAAAGACACTCATTTGCACTGAACCGGTCAAGCAATTGTTCTGCTATGGATGTGTTTCATTTCTTTTCATAGTGACAAATGGCTCTAATGAAGACAGAGGAGAGGTGGCCGATGAGGACAAGAGGATCATAACAGACGATGAGATTATCAGTTTATCCATTGAGTTCTTTGATCAGAACAGGCAAGTCCAACGAAAATGGTCAAATAATATCCAAAGCACTAATATAAAGTGCCTGACATAATCATCATCTCATCTTCTTTATAGACTGGACCGGAAAGGAAATCGGGAGAAGGAAAAATCAAGAGAAGAGGTATTTATAAAGTCCTGACCAGACCCTATACCTGTCTATTCCTGGAATACTTTAGTAGGAAGCAGCGAGGCAAACACTCTGCAGCTGGTAATACCTATAGGTTATACATATCTATATACTTTCTCCTAGCAGGCTAATGACAAGAGGTACCTGCGCTGTCCTGCTGCCATGACTGTAATGCACCTAAGGAAATTTCTTAGAAGCAAAATGGACATACCTAGCACCTTCCAGGTATTCATTATAACATGAATGCATCCAGGAGGACAGTTCTGTCTCTCAGCTGGCCTGCCATTATTCTTCTTGGGTTTTTCATTGTCTTCAGTTCTACAATACACAGACATTAAAAGAGAAAGTAAGTGACCATGTCTTATTGTATTCCTTTTAGATCGATGTCATGTATGAAGAGGAACCCTTAAAAGACTATTACACATTAATGGATATTGCTTACATATACACCTGGAGAAGGGTAAGCATCTAAAGGATATATATATATATATATATATATATATATATATATATATATATATATACTGTAAATAGGAGTGCTCAGTTCCTGATCCGTGTTCTCTCTCCCTCTCCACAGAATGGGCCGCTGCCTTTAAAGTACAGAGTGAGACCCACCTGTAAGAGGATGAAAATCGGCCACCCTACTGGAAGAATGAATAACATTAGTGGAGATTTGGAAAGTGACTCTGGCAGTGACAAGGCAGGAAGCCCATCGGCTGGGGTTGCTTCCACTTCCTCGTGCTTGCCAAGCCCCAACACCCCAGTCCAGTCCCCGCACCCACAGTTCCCTCACATTTCCACCACCATGAATGGGACCAGCTCCATTCCCAACAGCAACCACCATAATCCTTTCGCCAACAGGGCAAGGAAAATGTCACTGAATGGAACAGCAGCCACTTCATCTGGGTGAAAAGAGGACTGGAGGATACCAAAAGAGACAAGCACCCTGATCTATAAACCTGTTCATGCCATTACAAGCTTTGTAGATGCTAATACATGTGACTGTCCAAATTGCTTAATTTGTAGTGAAAACTTCAAAGTGGCGATTGCGGGACTTGGCAGTGTTTTTGTTTTTTTTTTTTTTGTTTTCTTTTGTACCTGAGGATTTGATGGAGAAAAGGACCCATGGTGTGTTTTATTCATATTGGACTACTGGAGATATACAAGCTATAAATGGGGCTTGCTGGATATAATGGACCTTTACCTATGTGGATATAACCTCACCTACACACTTATGATGAAAAGCCTTTTTCTCTTGGGTTGTGACCTGATGGGATTCATACATGGCATGCTGACAAGTGTCAGATCTGTCCTCCTAGGAGCATTTGCTTGGACTAGTCTGGATTAAACGCCTAAATGTCCCGAGGATTACTGAAAGGCTTTGGATGTATTGTGATGAGGGCTCCTGCCTTGCACCCATTTATTGAGATTGTCGTGACCTTGGATATATCATTAATGGATGGACAAATGAAACCACAATCTATCTTGTTTCGGTGGTCGTGGGCTATTAGAGGGCACTGTCACCTACTCCAATCTAAGTGCTTTATCATCCTACCAAAAGGAAAATACATAGACTCCTTTTTATGTAGCCATTTCACTGTGAATAGTGAATAATGTTAGCTTTCATGATTTTCTGGTCTCCATTTGGCATTACTGTACCTGTTTGCTACCGGAATAATAGGGTTACTTATCCATTCACCTGGCATCAAAGAGTTCACCTGCACAGAATCGATCAAAACCTTAGAAAAAAAACTAATTTTTTTTTTTTACACAAATCCTTTTGTCTAAAAAGCGGGTACAACAATATATTTTACTGACTTGTTTAAGTGATTCGCTTTTGTAAGAATCAGTTGGCATTATGCTGGTTGTAAAATGCCATATTGGTATATATGACATAACAGGAAGACAGTATTGTATGATATATTTATAAATACTATAAATGGAAATTTTGTGTTTTCATGCACTCAGAAATGATTGTTAAATGATTGTTAAAATCCCCCCATTACATAGGATTATCCCGGTGCCATCAGCTCCCTGTAGAGGATTTCTTTCCGCCTCTAAAACCATGCAATAATGGTACTGCATTTCTTCTTTGTATTACTTTTATTAATGAAATCTTTGGTGGGGAGAAGGTCTGGTGGTTTTTACCGGTGGTAACCTGTCCAGTATATAAAGTGGTGCATCAAGGTGGAAAGGCAAGAAGAAAGCAGACGCCTCCTTTCCCCAAGGTCGCCCCTTTCACCTGCATTATTACTTTTATTTTGTCTGTTCACGTTTTACTCTTTTAGAAATGTTTTAATCTCTGTTTTGGGGGAAAAAAAAGAAGAAAAAACCCAAGTGGTTAATCATTTCATTGTCTCAAGTCTGCAGAAGAAGCACAAGTCTATTGCTTTGTCTTGCTTATAGTCATTAAATCATTACTTTTGCATACAAGTTCTCTGTTTTTATTTTCTACTTCTGTACATGTGTATGCTGTAGAGCAGGTATCATGGTTGAAGTACTGGTATTCCCTATACATGTCCTTTCAAAAAAACCTCAGCTGAAATATGGTCTTAGGGAAGGAGGTTATGACATTGAGATCCAACACCTCCCCTTTCCCAATATATCTGATCGGTGGAAGCTACACTTCGCAAGAGGATACCCAGCATTATGTGGACTCCTACCCAGTTTAACTAGACCAACCAGTCAGCCGATTCTGTCGGGTGTCGACATCACACACTCAGAATCGATCTGTCTACTTATCAAATACTAGAAGGACTATGACAATGCAAGCCGTGGTCTGTTCACAACCTGCGATTCTCATTTCACCTACAGTATATCTGAACAACAGTGTGAATATGGATGTAAGCATGCAATGTCTCCTCTATCCTGCTGCGGAGACAGGACAGGTGCACGGAGAACTGGCCAGCCACAACAGTCCTTATAAATATCGCATTCAATGTGTATTGTGGTGATTGATGAGTAATTACTGTGTGGTGCACTGCTATAAATATGCGCAGCTTGAACATATTTTTGACTTATAGATTCCTACATACACTCAGTTCACCAGGTCTTTGATGTAAAGTGAGTTTTAGTGTCACTGTATGGTATCTGTGGGTCTAGGGAGCTTTTGCTATTGCATCCTTGCACAGTTCATAATCATAACCAACTTTGGCTACTGGGAAATGAATTAGGTGCCTGCCGACAATTATTGCTCGTACAAATACAGAAATGAATATTTTTTTTATAGCTCAAGACACCTGCCGGTTTGAAGAAGATCATTAGGACGGTGCATTGCATTTGGATGACTGACCCTGAATGAACTTTACAGAAGCAGTGCACCATAGACAAACCCACTTCCAGCCTATCCCCCATCTGTTATATATGCTACATGCTCCTGCTTACTCCAGCCCTAGGGACCGAAATTGAAGACTGTTACAGATCAAATTATTAATGTTTCGGCGATGATAAATTGTGCCCCGTGGGTGCTTTTAGTGGTCGGTACCCTAGAGTATCTTGTCCCCGGGGCTCTGATACGGGGTCCTGTGGATCCGACATCCCTAGAAATGTTTACAGCGAGAAGTGCTTCCTGTTTCCGCCTGTAATACTCAGCACTTGCTGCTGCTATACTTTATGTACTACTAGCGGATTTCCTCTGACGGCTGCTCTCCCTGCTCATGGTTCTCTCACAGCCTGCATCCAGGAGGTTTCTGCTCGGGTGCCCTGTGTTGGTGGAGGTTGCCTCTATTGTGGCTATACTGTATATGTTTGTTCTTTTACCATGCACACAGTATGTCGCAGCACCATCGGTGGATCCATCACGGTAAACATTTCACGTCAATATTCGGCTGTGAATAGACACCAGACCTATAGACCCATCCGGCTGCTCTCATCTTAATCCGGCAAATGGGAATGCCATTGTTCCCGATGCACACAATAGAGCCTAGATTAATAACGGAAGACCTTGAAGCTGGCAGAAGAGAGGACATGGTGACTATCACGACACGGGGTGCATCGCCCCGGCTTCACACAGATGTGAGGTGTGACTCGAAATTGTGTGATATAAACATAGGCGGTTGTGCATCTTATCACAGTCACCCTCGTTCTTTGTGAGAACATGAACAGCATTCGGAAACGATGTGGTCTTGGGTTATACAATAGTTATTGGTGTATAGAAGGGAATCGTCTTTACTGATAGAAAGGGGGAAAGCAGTAAACGGGAGGGACGGTGGAGCGGGCGTCACTTTGCAGCACAAAGCAGTGTGCGGACGGGTTTTGTGTGCAGGTTGTGTGTCTGCAGCAGCCATCTTGCGCCTGCGCACCGTCGCCAATTGTGCTGCCCTGACTTCCTATTCTGCTGTGTGTCCCGCCAAGTAGAAAGCTGTTCATACATCGATTACACACCGTGCATAAGAAGCCACGGAGAATCCATACACAGGGACAAGCCTCGAACCAACAAAGGCAGCAAATGTCAGCGCTGAGGAAGGCAGAGAGAGAGAGGAGACTGCCTCCAGCCATAGGCAATAATGCCTCCTGACTGGACACCCAGGATTCTGCACCTAGGACCGGTCACAGGGATCTATAATAAAGATACCCGCCTTTATCTACTCAGCACACAGCCTGACCGCTCGGGACATCGATCCTATAAGTGCACTGTATATAAAGGTCTGTCTGCACCACAGAAATATATAGGAAGTCTATCTTTATGTAAAAACAGCCTACACTGTGCACAGCTTTTTAGACAAGCGACCCCTTAAACCAATTATAAACCAAACGCTACATTTTACCTTTTCCTTATGCACATCACATACCAATGTTCTGACCTGTGATACATCAAAGGCATCGGTAGGAAAAATACACCATTTCCAAGATCACATATGATCTAAGTCTATCAGCTAAGTAGTCGTACGAAAGTAGGCCCTGTATGACCGTCTGAATGGGAGGAAGGTGTTAAATCTTTTGCGTATTATATAGAATAGGAAGCTTTTATGAGCATAATGTGTGTGTGTGTGTGTATATATATATATATATATATATATATATATATATATATATCATAAAGCCATTGTATGGGAGTAAATACACAGAACTGGAGTCTCCATCATTGTAGTGTAAAAAATAAATAAATAAAAAAGACCAAACCAGAAATTATAAGCATAAACCAATAAACTTTCACTCAGCAGCCCACACTGAGATCGGGGCATTGACCAGGGTCAGTTATATCTAATGTTAATATAGCCAGTAACAGTAACAATATGTACAGAGAATACAGCAGTATTACTACAGGCCACGGCAGGAGCTGCTGGACTGCAGATACTCTGACAGACAGCACAATGACACTTTCTGCTTTTCCTTGTGAAGCAGGAAAGATAGAAGTGTCAGGGTTTGACCCTGCACATTACATCCAATAATGGCTACTTGAGGAACAAGCATAGGTCACTGCTACTTAGAAATGTGTTTTCTAACACGAAGTCAATTATTTGGCATGACATATATGACACCTCTGCTCGGGCTGGACGGGTACAACTTGGCACCAAGGAAGGCGATTTGATAGAATAACTGGAAATCACAAACGATTCTATGAGACAGAGCAGGTCTGGCCCCCTACTCTGCCTTTACATTTAGGGGATATCGATCTTCATAACGCCTAAGTTTGGAATGTAAATGATACTAGAGCCATTGTAACAGGCTGCCAGAACTCCGGTCAAATAATAATACTACTAATAATCTAATGACACCACATTGTAGAGCTCTGGACGGAGGGCCCTCACATGTCACTGCTCTTACCATCCATAATAAATGTGCAGGACAGGAACAGCATGAAAAATCGAGATGTGTGATTTGGTCACTGGGTGATTAATTTCTACAGCCTCCTTGCAGTAATGAGCAGGGAGGATCACAGCGCCAACTCCTTCAGGTACTTCATTGTAAAGATTACTAGTTCATATCGCACTCTCATCTGTGTGACAGGCATTGATCTCAGGCTTTCTTCCAGTATCCTCCCTCCCCTCAGTCCCCCTCCCCCTTGTGTTTCTTGACAGTTGTCTCTTTAGTCTCCAGTCACCTCCACCTCTTAATCCTGCCCACTACACCTTATGTCATTCATTACTAAACGGATTGGTCGCACTCCTCCATCGGTGACTACTTATGGTTTCCTTGTTTCTAGCTGCTGGAAAAACCCCATCCCCCATTCTGTGTACACCGCCCTTCCCTGCATAACTGTGTGGCCTTTGAAGGAGAGCACAGACACACCAGCCCTGCTTCCAGGCGGCGGTGGTGGTGGCGGCTCGCACTGGCCCCACGGACAGATCGAGTTTCACTTTCACAAGTGCTGCTGCTGCTGTGGGCACGGCGGAGCAGACCAGCACAACAAGCCCAGTGCACTGTAGTTGCACCTTATCCTGCTTCGTTTCATTTCCAAGCACGGCTAGCTGTCCCACCCCCAATTTCCGAGGCAGTTGCCAGGAGCAGGCTCCCAGTGCCTAGTGCTGCTCAGCTGACCTGTCGCATACAGTAGGGCTGAAAGGTTCTGCCAAAACTTTTTCTGGGTAAAATGGGAATGGGTATACCCAATAAAATACACCTTCACATAGGCAGGTACAACAGTGTCCCAACTGCACAGGCGACTATATACAAATGTTCTGTATATAAAGCGATGCAGAAATGTTTCGCAAATATATATGAAAAATTGCAAGTTGGATAAAGCGGTGATCACTGGGCAGTAGTTCTTGCTGGGAAGAAATGGGAAATAGTGACACTGGGATTAAAACTATCTCACAAGTAAGCGAGTTCCCTGGAAGATTATGCCATAGGTTACCCAAATCCACCGAAGACTAAAGGAAAAAGTTCTTTTCTATAATGCAGGAACCCCGAAAACACAATCCACATATTACATTCCCGTCCAAAAATCTGGCATGTACTTCTCCCATCATAATTAAAGCGAGAAGCAGCTCTCTGCATCCTTCACATATGGAGCAGCTGGAGCTCTGCTAGGAATGGCAGCAAGTGGATGCGGTTCGCAAGAGAAAAGGAAAACTTTAGCCACAGTCTGAATACAGAGCAAGTCTGCATGCTGTGTAACACAAAGGAGCAGATTCTGCAAAACCAATGCAAAGCGACCAAACATCAGCTGTCATCTCTCCCAAGTTACAGTATGATCGGTTGTTACGTGTATTTCCTCCACTGTTGCCTTGCACTGGGTTTATTCATTCCAATAGATAAGGACATAAATCGCCTACAGATTATGGAGAAATGTCGCACAGGATGGCTGCACTACAAGATGTACGTCTGCAGGTGCCTTATATCCGAAAAATAACAACAAACACAAAAAAAGTTAGGAGCTAATCTTTACCTTGACTTTTTCTTTTACATCATCATTAGATTCACTTGGGAAGGTATGAAATTCCTACAGAAGTCTCTGTACCAGTTACTGATATTTGTCACACAAAGCGCATTTACTGTAAGTTTTATGAAAATCTCCATGACTCAATCACTTTAGTGCAACCTAATATCCAAAAAGTGCTGTGACACACCAGCCTTCAGAAAAACCTGCCATTTGTGATCTGCACCACATAGTGCACTAATAATAATCAGAAATGAAATAATAAATATAAATGACTATAGGTGGATAGGCTTTGTTCTTAGGGCCTGGACACATTGTCTTGTTTCACGAATAATAATATCCTTTTAACGCTTTATTTGCCACCTGGTTTCATTATTTGGTTACATTGGGCCTAAACTGTGAAGTACATCCCTCCCAGGACATCAGACCAACTGAAGTAATATACACCTGATACATGTTAATATCTGCCTAAAAATGTGTTACTACTGTAAAGACTGAATAAATAAAGACAATGTCACTGCGGCTGTCATGCTGCAATGTGATATTCAGTGAGAGGGATGTATGTGCCTATATCTGGCAGTCCTCTGTATTTCAGGGTACTATAACATGTTAATACATGATTATTAGCGCCAAGTGTGATTATAGTTAGGACAGTATAGATGACTCTGAATGAGTCTGGGTACTTCTATACACTGCAAACAGCACACAACCTACAAATCATGTATTTGCACGTTTCACTATTTAAAAGCGGGTTTACCGGCCTGATAGAGAAGGCGATGGTCGGGAAGGTAATGGGCCTTTTCTGCCTGGTGGGAAAATATTGTGATTGAAGTACTGAAGTCACGCCAATTGCTATTTTAGATCGAGGACAGCTTGACACAGTGAAGACATCTCCTATAGGTAGTATGAACATACAATGCTAAGTATAATGCCATAGGCAATCATGTGCCTTATATCAACCTCTGGGTTCACATCATGTATTTGTACAGTTAGAGCAACTGGAAGGCAGGCGCATGCGCAGAGGAGACACTGCGGCGCAACACTTCTATGCAATATGTTTAGGTTTCTGAGGTTCTCCTGCTCCACCTGTGTGTGATGTAGAGGAGGTCACTAGAATGTGGGGCTCCTCCGTGTACACGTCTGCATGGTCTTCAGTCACCTGCAGAGGGTTAAGTAGTAATAGGACCCTATGCTTTAATAAAACTATCCAGAGAGCTTTTATATATCTAGCATACTTCATTCTCACAGCTCTCTCATTTCTGTATATATATATATATATATATATATATACACACTACACACAGATAAGATAATCATTAAAAGGGACACAGCTATATACACGCACTGGTATATCTGTGTCCTTATTAATGATTATCTATCTATCCATCTACCTATCTATCATCTATCTATCCATCCACCTCCCACTTAGTGATTATTACATACTACAAATCCTGGGGGTCGGTGCTGTGATATCTCCTAATACGCAGTCTGACATAATTTCATTCCCCCCAGAGATCTAGAAGGCGGATATTATGCATAGACTCCTTTATATCTCAGCCTCTGGCAGCGGAGAATCTAATTATAGGAGGCAGACAAGGCTGAATGTGAACTTGGTGTTGTGTCTGTAGACCAGTCAGGACTCCAGAGAGAAGGAGGACACGGGCAGCTTCCTACCTTCCTCCTGCCATCAGCCGCACACACTGCTCGCCCACTTTGTCGGGGTTCTCCCATAAAATCACCTTAATGGTCCCAGCAGAAGACTATCCCTCCTTGCTTTCTCCTTAGGGAGATACTAGGGAATAAATTCTGAAGGGACAGAGACCGGAGGGTCCAAAATGAAAAACCTCTTTCCTCCAGAAATTTTCACCAAGCAGACAACAATTTTAACATAAGTCCATAGGTCGGGTGTGAGCTGAAGTTTGGTTTCTACTTTCCTGCTAATGGTATACTAGCTGCCTATATATATATATATATATATATATATATATATATATATCCATATAATACACACGCCACTTCCCTGTATCTTAGTGGCCCCTCATCCATAAAGGAATCTCATTTTGCTCATCTAATTGCACCAATTACTTTTACAAGATTCCGTAATACATTTTATAAATTTCAATTCCATATTATTTTATTAGATTTGTTTCTTCTTTGGACGTGCTGATATTTATTCTATTTATTTGACAAACGTCTTTTTTTGTCTGTCTATATAAATATGCTGTGGATGATATGGGGTTAATGCAGAATTCAACCCTAAAACGTAACCCAGCAAGGCTGGAACAGCCAAGGCCTGTCTGCCGGCTGTCTGGCAGACCCTAGTGCCCCCCCTTTCCAAACGTGTTGGCCGTCGGGCCCCCCTCGTCGCCCCCCCATGCCTGTGTCAGTGCTGTGCAGGAGTAGATGGATTTCAGTAATGAGCCATTCTTTACTTTCCACCCTGTGCCCCCTCCTCCGCCGCCTTCCGAGAAGACTGGTGTCGCATCAGCACTCGGAACTGTTTGCTGTGCAGTTACTTACTAATAGTGGAATACATACTGACATTACAGATCGTCCGATCTACTGTTTCCTAGTCTCCCTATTGTCAGCCAGGGCTCCTTCTGTCATCTACCCATATATTGGAACTTTATTAGTGAAGAGATCTCCAGAAACGGAGCATCCCCGTCTGAGACAAAGACTACAACTTCCTAATAAAAAGAAAAAACACAATGAGCACAGAGAAGCGCCGGGGTGACTTGTCTGTATATGTGGGGTCCTGTCTGCCTATCCTACTTACAGTTTATGTACAATAAAACAATGATGCACTTAAATATTAATATGAGGAAGGTTACAGTCTGGTAAGTGGCCTGCAACACAAACTATTACACCGAGACCAATATGTAGCTACCAGATACTTTATATCAGCTTAGTGCGCACATTAATTAATTAATCATTTTAGGACCTGCTTTTGCCCAGAACAAATTATGCAACTATGCCCAATCGTTTTCTCTAAGTAGCACAACCTAAAACTTTAGGAAGACCTAAAACTCTTTTACATATGCCTAAAACTAAAGACAGTAAGGTAGGAGGGCAACAACAACAACTAAGGACAACCAGTTCTAGTCCCAGCATTAAAGGGCACGATGTCCCGGAGGTACCAGAGTAATCAGTAGTAGTAGTCAGCTCCTATATATATATATATATAATAGCTCCTACACCACACACACACACACATATATATATATATAGTAGTCAGCTCCTACATATAGGCTCTCGCCATGAGGCACACTTTATTCTATCTCATCAATTAGTCTAATCACATTCTGTAAACCTCAGCCGTGCACATCCACCTCCTCCCTTTTGTTTAGTAAATGGTAATTGCAATTACCTTTTCTTTCACCTTTGAACTGCTTTTCAGAGCTCATGGATAAAAAAAAACACATTTAATCACATTTTGTAATCCTTTTTGCATTATTAGTACTACTGTGTACTGTACTCCATGAGTATGAATTACATTGCTCTTTAACAAGTGTAGGTATCATTCTGAAAATGAAATACTATATATATATCCAGTTAGCCTCTTCATGCAAAAATAATACTTTGTGTAAAAACATAACTAAAGAGCCTAGTAGCTGGTCCTTTTCAGTTTTACATCCAATAATTGAAAAATAGAGGGAGAAAAGTATGGAACATAAAGTGACATCTGCACATAAGTTAATATATTGGGAAACAAACACCATATTAACTTTTCATTTATCCAAGTTAAGTTACTTTACAATTTGTTTCATGTTTTAATAACAAAGAAATCTGAATCTATGTATTGTTTCTTTTTATTTGTCTCTCATCCTACACAATGTACCATTGGTAATGGACTCTAGCAGACTAAAGCAACCAGATGTATATAAAAATGTTATCTAGACAACTGCACCCCATAGGATGAGAACAATACCACACATACACATATGTGTACAATAGATACAGCTTATAGCTGTCTTTACATGGATTTGTATAAAAGCACACATATTATCAGAGGTGTTCACACTGTGATGGTACAGACTTGAATGTTGCTTCCAGTCAGGTTTTAGTATTACCTTTCATACCAATAAGCAGGCCTGGAGGATATAACTACTTTTGGATTTGTCCCTCAAACCTTCATACATATGCTGCATTTCTCTGTAACATGTACAAGTCAAAACATACAGTATTTTACTATAGAATCCTGAGCCCTATAAATAATGACTATATATATACTATATATATTGCTGCATGCTTTAAAGCAATATTTCATATTCTTAGTTTCTATGTATTCTCAGTTATGCTTCCTTAGTTTTTTTTTCTTCTATATTTTAATTTGAGATTTTGTTTTTTGTATGACACATTCAGTTGTGGTTGCCTTGAGAATTGATTCTCAGCTGAATTAAAGGTGTTGTCTCCCTTTGCATCTTTTATGAATGTAATCCAAGACCATTCTACTTTTTCTCACTGAGATTTTTAGTTAAATCATTAACATTTCCTCTCATTTTTCCTGTTAGGGTTTTATTGAGAATAGGTCCCTAAGTAAAATCTGTTTATGTCACTCACAAATCCTTACATTTTGGTAATTATTCAGGTGATACATTTAGCAGTGGAAATGACAAGAAACAAGTAGGAAGATATTTAACTTGTCTGGCTTTTGGAGGTAATATTAAATCCACCAAACTGGTTTAAGATTATTTTAGTAAATAATCTTAATTTCCTGAGAATACCATTAGTAAATGTCACCTGTGACAGCTAAGTGTCAGTAAAGTACAGGAAATATTAATTTAGTCACACATATATTAGTATGAAAAGCCCTATATACTTTTCATGTTTCCTAATAAATTATGCTTTAATGAGAATCTAAAGTATTTTTGACAGGTCTGATTGGAGTCCATTAAAAGTAGGTTACTACATATATATTACATAGTAACATGGTTTGTAAGGCTGAAAACAGACATCTGTCCATCCAGTTCAGCCTGTTGATACAGAGGAAGGCGATAAAAAAAAAACCTCACAAGGTAGAAGCCAATTTTCCTCATTTTATGGGAAAAATTCCTTCTCAACTCCAATAAGAATAACTCCCTGGATCAATGACCCTTCTCCAGAAATCTAATATCTATAACCTATAATATTATTACCCTCCAGAAATACATCCAGGCCCCTCTTGAACTCTTTTAGTGAACTTACCATCACCACCTCCTCAGGCAGAGAGTTCCATAGTCTCACTGCTCTTACCTTAAAGAATCCTCTTCTATGTTTGTGTACAAACCTTCTTTCCTCCAGACGCAGAGGATGGCCCCTCGTCATGGTCACAGTCCTGGGGATAAATAGATGATGGGAGAGATCTCTGTACTGACCCCTGATATATTTATACATAGTTATTAGATCTTTCCTGTCAGTTTTTTCTAAACTAAATAACCCTAATTTTGATAATCTTTCTGGGTCCAGTAGCTCACCCATACATTGAAAAGTGAATATTCTTAATCATCTCTACTTATTTCATATTCTTGTTTGTGTCAAATGCCATTAGATACAATCACAAGTGTGATACAAGCATTTGGAGTCTTTTACACTTTTCATATATATTTATGACCTTGTTCACATTTGTGCTGAGTTTTCTATTCTTTAGATCCATTAAAAAAATACATGTTAATTTATGCCTCTTTTTTTGGTGCTTTATGGTAGTGTTTCTCAACCTCAAAGTTTCTTACCTCCAGCCCTGGCGACCCCTCAGCATGTCATGTTTTCAGGATATCCTTACCATAAATATTAATTCTGTGGGATATTCTCAAATAATGACCAGTACGTGGGCCTTAGGACTGGTGGTAAAAACACTGTTTTAGAGCATCTATTAGGGTCAGTTAGTGTCCACGCCATCAAGTATCCACTGTTTTTGGTGGACGATAAAGTCCTGTCTTCAGGACTTTTCTTTCTACCAAAAATAAAAAAATAATGGCTACGTGGTGGAATAGAGTGCTTTTTTTTAACATAAAAGTCAAAGAATGACAGATCGAAATAGAATATGTTCAGTTTGTATCCGTCATTTGATCTGTTTAATGGATCGTTTTTTTTCAGTCTTTCTAACGGATCAGAAAAATAGAAAGTTTAACACAGATGCGAACGAGGCCTATCCAGAAATATATATTTCCATTGGTCTATACATAAGAAAGATTTCATGAACACTCATAAAACCCAACACTTACTTTCATTGACTCAAGAGGATCTGGCTTAGCTTTAGGCCCAAAGGATGTCCTCACACATCCCCTATGTTAGCCTACAGGGATGAAAAGTCAATACCTGCGGTAATATTCTACAGTGCAACAGAAAGCAAATGATGTTTTGTTACCGATTTCATGTAGCTGAATGTCGTCATGCATTTCAATGGAGATATAATCCGCACAGAAATCTGCAATATAACTCACAAAGAAAATACCCATCCTGTTCTGTTGCGGAAAAATGCAAAACTAAATCCGCTGAATAAACTGCAACAAAATCCACAATTTGTAAAATCTGCACCTGTGTAGGTTTTTTTATGCAGTTTTAGAAGCTAAAATCTGGAATGGATGATATCAGGAGAGAAAGTATAACAGACAGATACGAATTCTCTTCTTTTCTGAATCCACTTTTGGTTTTGGCTTCAAACCTACAAAAGAAAAACAACAAAAGACAAAAACAAAACCTGAGCGTGCGGCCATTCCCTAAGTATTACACCCTCCTATGTAAGAAGTATTGTTGCACATTTGCCATAGAGAATTTTACTGCATTTTATGGAAATAAGCAAAGAAAAGAATAAGAATGTTTTATATACGGAAATATATACGGAAAGTATGTATTGTACAGTGATGGACAAATTGGTTTAAAATAAGAGTCTATAAATCATAGACCTACTACAATATGGCTTCCAAGCATTCATCTTCATTAATCTGCATGGTTGTATATATGTATTTAAGGTAACGGAGGTTATTCTAAAGATGTAAACTGAAACAGAAATATAGCAAATTGCACCAGTCCAGTCAGGATCCTGGTTTCTTTTTTTTCAGGATTTTTGTTTCCTTTTTTAATGGTTCCGTTTTACACAATTTCCTAAAAAATTATTTGCTATGGTATCCCATTAATGTATGCGAGAATTAGGCCATGTTCTCTCTACTGTGTGCCTTTACTTTTTTTTTTCATTTTAATGGGACACAAATGGTTTCTAAAAAGTTATCCTCAGCACGTTTACAGAATAAAAAAATAAAAATAAAAATTGAGGCCTGAAAATGTAACCAAACAAAAAAAATCTATACAAACTGACAGGAAGTGATCACCGAGTGCGAATGTGGCCTAATGCAACAGAGTTGTGTGTTTTTGTTTTGCGCAGTTGTTTTACCACTTGACCCCCTTTTGCATCAGTTTTAGGGCTCATTCACACGACCGTATTTTTCTTTCCGTGTCCCTTTCTGTTTTTTTGCGGACCGCATGCGGAACCATTCATTTCAATGGGTCTGCAAAAAAAAAAAAAAAAAAAAAAAAAACGGAAGGTACTCCATGTGCATTCCGTTTCCGTATGTCCGCTTTTGCGTTCCGCAAAAAAATAGAACATGTCCTATTATTGTCCACATTACGGGCAAGGATAGTGCTGTTCTATTAGGGGCCATCTGCTCCGTTCCACAAGATATGGAATGCACACGGAAGTTTTCCGGATTTTTTGAGGATCCGTTTTTTGCGGACCGCAAAATACGTATGGTCGTGTGAATGAGCCCTTACAATCAGTTTGTTGGATTGCAGTACGTGTTTTTTGATCCTGCAAATAAATAATAAACAATAGTCTTCTGAAGGAACTGATAGAAACGGCTCATTTTTATTTTTCATTTGGATCTCTATATCCTATGACAATGTAAGTGAATCTGCAAAGTTTGACAATACGTATGTGAAAAAATAACGTAAAAGGTAAACGCAAGTGTGAACTCAGCCTTAGGCTACTTACAAATGTTGTCGATTACGCACAGTTTTTCGGTGCTGATTCTCATATGGACAAAATGCGGTATAGTACAGTAGCAGCAAAGTGTATGAGAGTTCACAGATCTCACGTACACTTGGCTTTTTCGTTCAGTGCGGATTTTGATATCCACAGCATGCCAATTCTTCCTGCATTTTTTGGAAGATTTCACCCTTTTCAATGCAAGGATGAGACCTGCAGGAAAACTGCCTCAAATCCGCGAGTAACCAATGTGGTTTTTGGTGAGGAAGGAAATCTGTGTGTATTTTTTGTTTGTAAATCTGCCCCTGTGTGCAGGCAGAATTAGGGCGCCTTCACACACAGCAGACTTTGTGGCAGAAAATTCTGCGACTGAAAATCAGTTCCATTCACCTTAATGGAGCTTGCAGAAATTAAATGAATGGAACTGATTTTCGGTCACGGATATTTCTGCCACAAAATCAGCATCACGTGAAGGCGCTCTGAAAATGATGCAAAACTATAAGAGAGGACAGGGCCGACGTTACCACTTTGAGTCCTGTAAAGAAGAAATATTTCATGATAGGCCTTGATCAGACAGCAAATTAAAGAAGTAAAAATTTTATTTAAAAAAAAAATAAATTGCATACTAAAAAATATTCCTCCCAATACAAACAATTTTTATTTCCATCACCAGTATAGTGGGATCCAGTGTGCATTTGTATTCCATGTATTTGTCTTGTTGTTACTGTAGCAATTACCACTAAAGTCCAAGAAGACTGTTGTAGCAGAAACAATAAGCGTCTCTGCCAACAGAGTGGATTTCCCTCAGTCTGAACTGGTTGTCTTTAGTACCATACATGTAATCATTTTTAAAGGATGCAAAATCTGGATAGTTACCTCTAGAGCCGCCCCATCTATGCCCGCCAGGAATGCTACATGAGACTATAGAGCTAACTTTTCTACAGCACAAAAATAGTGCAAATACGTTGTAAAATATGATGGTTTTGCAACATTGTGTCGTGTGTCTCATCCCATTATTCCAGTGACGACCGCGGCAGAAGTGGCAGCCAGGTAAGACAGACCAGTCCGCCATACTGGAGTCTCCACCACAAATTAGGGAGCGTCACCTTTATGTCGTGCAACATTTAAAAAAAAAAGACTTTGCACCAAACACAGCACTTTTGGTGCATAATCCCTACCTTGTGCAGTACAAGACGAGAGCTGTAAAGAGAATAAAGAGAAAAAAAGTCAGATATTTCTGATTAATACTACAAGAATATATTATAATAAGGCTGGAAACACACATAGATATGTTTTAGCACTTTTGCAGCTTTAGTGGAGTTTTTTACACCTACATTTTTTGCATGGTAGCTGAAAGTCTATAGGAAATATGCAGTGCAGGACATACAAGCGTTTTTTTGCTTAGTGGCAGTTTTTCCAATTTGTGGCTTCTTTTAGCTTTGTGTTTTTATCGCAGCATGTTGTAGCTTTAGGCCTTTTTTTAACCCCTTCTCTTTAGGAGAAAAAAGCCTGAACAAAAGGTGGCATGCAAAAATGCTATAAAAAACTGAGGCAAGAAAAAACAACAACATGCAGTTGGTTTTCATAGTGACCGCAAAACACCAGAACCAAACTTGTGTGAACAGCGGCCATAAGGGTGGATTCACACATAAGTTTGTAGTGGGCTTTTTTTTAGCAACTTAGCTTTTTTTAGGCTTTTTTTTTGTTTTTCACACGCGTTTTTTGCTGAAAGAACGGCAGCTCAAGATGTTCGCTGAAAGTCTATGGGAAATATGAAATGCAGGACATACGGACGCTTTTTTTCCAATGTGTGGCTTCTTTTCATATATTTTTTTAAATGCAGCACGTTGAAGCTTTTGGCCTTTTTTTTCATCTCCTTCTATACAGGGGAAAAAAACATCTGAACAAAAAAAAATTCAGCTAAAAAAAAAATAGACTAAAAAATGATGAGGTAAGGAAAAAAGTTCAATTGGTCCCTTTTTTTTTAACATCATACCAAATTTGTAGGTGTTGGGGCCTAAATGGTTGATTCACTTACAGGTTTGTCGTGGCTTTTTTTCAACACTTTTGAGGATTTATTAGGTATTTTTATGTAGTTTTTGCTATAAAAAATGAGGTCCAAATGTTAGCTGAAAGTCTGTGGGAAATATGAAATACAGGACAGACACCCATTTTTTAGCTATTTTTGCATCTCTGGCTAAAAAAAGCCAAAGACAGCATATTGAACCACTGTTTCTCAGGATTTTGTTTTTCATTACATTTTCTATAGAAAAAAAATGAGAAAAAAAAATCACTATCCGTCCATATAAAAAAAAAAAAAATGCCACTAAAAAAAAGCCAAAATGAACAAATGAGGTATAGGAACTGTAAGTAGTTTCTATGGAAGAGGTAAAATAAAAAAAATAAATTAAAAAAAACAGATAAAATTAGTATGTGAAGAAGCCTAAGGTATCACTACATAATGGGGGAGGTGAAAATGAAAACTTTCTTAGTTGCCTACAGCAACCAATTAGATTTCACCTTTCATTTTTCAGAGCTCCTTTGGAAAATGAAAAGTCGACTCTGACTGGTTGCTATGGGAAACTAAGCCAGTTTTAATTTTCACCGGTTTTGATAGCTCTCTGGAAAATGAAAGGCAGAATCTGACTGGTTGCTATGGGCAACTAAGTTAGTTTTAATTTTCACCAGTTTTGATAAATCTCCCCCAGTTTTATGGCTCAGATATATTGCTCTGTGGTACCTGATAGTGGCCAGGGCTGGTGAATATAACCAGCCACTGTGAGGTGGGACTGTCATGGCCACTCTCTGTGTTTATCCAGCTGCTGGACTGTGGTAAATCCATGTCAATATCATGCTATATGACTAATTAGGTCTGGCTGACATTTTCTAAATACTTGGAATAACTTGAATTATTCCCATTTACAACCCACTGACGTTAGGTTCCTTCACCCTTCATGAAAGGTGTCTATTTTCCGAATATTTTTTTATTTTCTATCGAATAATTTACCTCAGACCTAATTATTTGGCACCATTAAAAGGATGACGTGTGAGGTAACGTGTTTCTTATGACTTTCTGAGGTAACATTCCTGTCACAAATGCTTTGTCTTCGTCGTCAGGGAAATATTCCTGTCAGAAAAGCCTTTTGGACTTTTTTTTTTTTATTTACTAGGCGGGAGACGCGGTAACGGCGCACTATTTTAAATACAGAGCCGTGTTTTGAGAACTGGATGCGACTTTATTAGCATCTTTCCTGTCACAATTCTTCACTAATTAACTTCGCGCACTTACTGCTGAACAATCTCCGCTGCGTCACACAGCTGTCTTCCCGCCGTCAGGGAAAAACGCGCTTTTTTTTTTTTTTTTTAAAGAACACGTGACGACACCGACTCCGTGACCTCACCGTCCAACGTTCAACATACCCTGATGTTGCCATAGCAACAGACACGCACCCCCTCCCTTCTGGGCCCAGAAGCTTTGGATCAACCCACTCGATGCTCGCGTAGGGGGGGAGCTAAAGTTCTCGCTCACGTGACGTCAGGAAGGCCTGGGCTACACGTGTCGTTCGATCGACCTCCCCCTAAAAAGGCAGTAGGTTTCGAAGCGTCCTCTTCCGCTGGTGTCGCCATGGAGACGGGGAGATTGTTAGGCGCAAACGGAGAGGCATCCTGGAGACAGTCAGACTGCTCCTTACAACGAGCGCAGCCGCAGCGACAACAGCACCCGTGCAGCCATGAGCCAGCGACAAGTCCTGCAAGGTAATGACAGTATTCACATTTATGCAGTTTTATTTGAAGTCATGCGTTATTTATGAGATATAATCTCTCTAGGTTACCTCAGACTCTCCAGGTGTGGGTCTAATGGCACCACTGTGACCAATGTCTTTAATTCCACCAATCCTGTCACAGTTTGTAGTGTCATGGCGGCGCCCCACGCAAAGCATTTAGGTGTTTTTTTTCCCTAATCATTTTTATTGAAAATGCTACTATTAGTGTCTGTCTAGGACTAGTGTTGAGCAAATCGAAGAATCCGAAACGGCCTCTTTGTACTAAATGGATGAGGTGAGTATGATTTTTTATTTTTATTTTTTTAACCGCCATTTCAATGAAACGTCGATTCGCCGTAAAGCTGAATTTACTCGTGCTTTGTGATAACAAATCAATTTTTACTGAAATGGCAGTTAAAAAAACAAAACAAAAACATACTCATTTCACCCATTCAAGCATGGGGAGGCCGCCGCGGCCATCATGATTGAAGATCCCGCACGTGGTGAAATATGACGTCACCACTCCAGGCAGCGTGATGACGTCATCATGCATTGCATGAGATTCAAGCAAGATGGCCGTGGCGGCCTCTTCGTGCTCAAATGGATACGGTAAGTATTTCTTTTTATTTTTTTAACTGATTAACCCCCTGAAAGCTCTCAATTTTTATCTCAGATGCCTCGTTCAGCGATGAATGCGGCATCTGAGGGATACAGTGATGGGGGTGGGGGGCGACGCCGTTCCCCATCATTGTGCCCGCTACTTACAAAGAAATGGCGCTTCGTGACAAAGTAATTAGTCACAAAGAGAAAATTTTTGTGAAATTCAGCAAAGCAGCCGAATCGAAGTTTTGTAACTTCGTCCGTATTGAAAAAAAGGCACTAAAAAAAAAAAAAAAAAGTTGGAATGAATAAACTGTAAGTAATTTCTATGGAAGAGGTAAAAAAATAAAATAAAAAACGGCAAAATTATTATGTGAAGAAGCATACGGCATTACAACGTCATAAACTTCACTCATCTCTAGTTATGAGTTAGGCATACGCATCCTAAGCGCTCCCTGCGCATGCGCTGCACTCATCCATAGGCTCACCATGCGCCCAGCAAATGCCAAAAGAGCGTTCTTCTAGCATACCCTCGGCTGGTCCGTGCCGGCAGACATCCCCCGAGGTTTACTTTGATGGGAGCAATAATCAAGGTGTAAACAAGAGCCTTAGGTCAGGTTCACATGTTGCAGATTTCTTGTGGATTTGCTGTTTGGATTCCGCACTGCAAAGGTTGGTACAATGCAAGTCTATGGGATTTTCTTATCCGCCTCCACAGGCTGCAAAAATTGCTTATGTGGAACGAAGTTTCCGATCCCCCACAGTCCATTATCTTGCAGATTATTTGCGGATTTTTGCCATTACCATCAGTACATTTTAAAGGGGTTATCCGGGAATTACTATTGATGTATATTTTGTAATCAATATCAGATTGGAGGGGATCTGACTTTTGGGACCCCCGCAAATCAGCTGTTAAGAGGCCGGTGTTCCGCCAACGTTGTGGCCTCTTCCTAGGCCAGTGATGTCAAGTTCATTGGTCAGATAGCCTATTTGCAGCTCAGCCCCATAGAAGTGAATGGGGCTGAGCTGCAATACCAAGCACAGCCACTATACAATGTACGGCGCTCACCAGAGCTTCGGTGAGCGCAGCAGCTCCTTGACACAGCTGATCAGTGGGCGTGCCAGGACTCGGACCCCTACAGATTTGATAATGATGACCTATCCTGAGGATAGTTCATCATTATCTTTACCCGGATAACCCCTTTTAAAGGGTTGTTTCACTTCAGTAAGTGGCATTTATCATGTAGAGAAAGTTAATACAAGCCACTTACTAATGTATTGTGATTGTCCATATTGCCTCCTTTGCTGGCTGGATTCATTTTTCCATCACATTATACACTGATCGTTTCCATGGTTACAGACCACCCTGCAATCCATCAGTGGTGGTCGTGCTTGCACAATATAGGAAAAAGCACTAGCCTATGTGCGCTCCCACGGTCCCAGCCACCAGAGAGGCTAACGCTTTTTCCTATATGTGTGCAAGCACGACCACCACTGATGGATTGCAGGGTGGTCTGTAACCATGGAAACGATCAGTGTATAATGTGATGGAAAAATGAATCCCGCCAGCAAAGGAGACAATATGGATAATCACAATACATTAGTACGTGCCTTGTATTTTTTTTCGGTGTGGACTGAATCTTGAGGGTCACGGACCCATTCAAGTGAATGGTTCCACATCTGCAAACTGGGGGCACACGGCTGGTGCCGTACATTGGGGACCGCTATCTGCAGTCCTCAGCAAAGGGTGCACACGTTTGTGTGCATGAGCCCTTATACTGATCAATGATGTTCTGATTTCCGGTCTCACCACTGATCTACTGAACCGTTATCATGTAATGCAGTGACTACAGTTCAGTAGATCGGTGAAGTCATAACTTCATAAATTACTTATAATGTTGCGAGGACACTTCCCGGAGGCAGCGTTCAGGCCCGGGAAATACCGCTCACACACAGTATCCTGGAAGCCCCACCCCCTTTTAAGCAAGTAAAAAAAAAAAAATGAAGAAATACTAGTTGCGCCAATTTGCGTCACTTTTTAGACAGATTCTCAGCGCAGACACATGAGTACGGTAAATCTGGGCCTTTATTTATTTATTTATTTAAATATTGCTTTTGTGTCTCTACATTCAAGAATCCAGAAGATTTTAACTTTTCCATTGACGGAGATGTGTGAGGGCTTGTGTTTTTGTAGGATGACTTGTAGTTCTCATTGGGATATATATATGTAATTTGGGCCAATTTTTTGTTCAATTTTTATTATGTCTATTGGAGAGGCAAAATGAAGAAAATTAGGAATTTGGGCTTTTTTTTTACCGTGTTTACTATCAATAATACAATCTTATTATACAGAGGTGGTGATACTAATTATGTATAGTTTTTTTTTTTAACCTGGAAATGCATTTAAAAAAATTTGGAATTTAAATTTTTAACTTTTTTTTTTTTTTTAATGTCCCACTAGGGTACCTGAACCTGTGATCCTCTGATCAGTCATATAATACACTGCAGTGCTGGTGTATTATATCAGTGTATATATCCTATTAGGTCATGGAATAACCCCTTTAGGCCACATACACACGGTGCGTGATGCAAGTGGATTTTCTGTTTGAGTTTTCATGCAGGAAATCTGCAGCAATCGTAGAGGATTTGACACGTAGAGGATTTGACATGCTGCATGATACGGTACCAACTAAGTGGATGCAATTGTCCAAATCTCATTGCGCCGTGCAGAAATTTTCTGCTTGAAAATTGACCTGTGGTGCAGATTTTGAAATCCTCTACGTGATTGGTTGCTGTGACAAACAATATAGGAGCAAAACATGAGCCCTGAGCCCTAGAGCTTACAATCTATCAGTGCTTTCAAACAGGTGAACATTACCATTCATAACCGCCCAGGGGATAGGGATAATAGCTGAGATCCTGTAGGTTCCTGGAGCTGGAGGTTTTTTCTTTATGCTTATGGATCTAATATTACAAGTTAAATTTCTTACTGCTTTGTGTATACATCTCCTCTAAAGGCCTATATGTCTCCATGGTAACCAACTTCAAACAAACCCTGTGTATTCCTATCCTGCAAGTTTGCTTCTATCTGCCTCTTTTTTCTTACCTCCCAAATGTACGCATGTGACTATTAAAGGGTTATTCCGACCATGGATATTTGTGGCACATCCGTAGTGTAGAGGTCCTGTTATGTTCTTCTACTATATTGTATAATTACACCAAAGTTAAACCTTTCCTTTGTCCCATGTGTCTCTTCTGTTAACCGCCTTTTCTTCTCAGCACGGTCCATCTGGATGGTCAAGCACTGCCGTGTCCTCCTGGCTTTTGCGTTTAGAATTTGCTTTGTATTGTAAATTATTATTATTATGAAGTTTTGAGTACGTTGATGGCTTTGTAACACTTCTTTGTCTTTTGCATTTAGTGTTTGAGCAGTACCAGAGGGCACGGACTCAGTTTGTTCAGACTATTGCGGAGCTTGCCACGCGTCCTCAGAACATTGAAACCCTACAAAATGCAGGTAACTAGTGCCACAGGGCATCCGTTTATCTGACCATAATGAGATTTCCTTATCTGCTGGCTACTAACCTAAAGGCTGTATTAAGCCTCATTCATACATCAGTGTTTCACGGACGTGTGCTGTGCGTGTTCTCCATGGACAGCACGCGTCCCCATTCATTTTAATGTGTGTATTCGGACATCAAGGTATTAGCACGGTCCGTGGGTCAGTGTTTCCAGCAGGGATGCGTGCTCAATTTTGTCCGTGTTCACGGATCCATCACGTCCATTATAGTCTATGGGTCCGTGAAAATCATGGATGCCATCCATGTTACATCTGTGTTTCACGGATCATTAACAAGAGATGCTTTGAAAATTATTTTTTAGCTGTTCAGTGTCAGTAAAACACGGATGCAACACGGACATCAAAACACGGACCCAACACAGATCCTTCACTGACAGCTTCATGCCTCACTGACCACCTGCTCACGGATTTGAGCACAGACACGGACGTGTGAATGAGGCTTTAGACAGCCCGATTTAAAAGGCGATTGTCGGGAAGGAAGCGTTCCTTCCTGGCAATCGCCTGCTCGCTAGCGGAGGAGGCTGCTGCTATTACATTCCACGATCTCCTCCTTAGTTATAGGGAGGAGTGTTATGCCATCGCTCGTCCCCATACTGAATCATTGTTTGCCTGCAGCAGATCTTGATTAAACACCACAATCTGATGCCTGCAAATGATGATTTTTAAATCAAAAGATTTGGTTTGCCCGATTGATTGGTCATCCAGTAATCGGCAGCAGTATTAGGTCTCATGCACACAAACGTATTTTCTTTCCGTGTCCGTTCCATTATTTTTGCGGACCGTATGCGGAACCATTCACTTCAATGGGTCCGCAAAAAAAAAACGGAAGTTACATCGTGTGCATTCCGTTTCCGTATGTCCATATTTCCAGTCCGCAAAAAAATATTATTGTCCGCATTACTGTTCTATTAGGGGTCAGCTGTTCTGTTCCGCAAAATACGGAATGTACACTGACGCCACCAGTATTTTTTGCGGACTGCAAAATACATATGGTTGCATGCATGAGCCCTTAGACTGCCAGAATAGCATTAACGAGGGTTCGTAGTAACGCTCGTTAGTGATGACCTGGCAGTCTAATCGTCAGGTGTAATACAGGCTTAAGGCCTCATGCATACAACCGTAAGGTGTTTTGTGGCCCGCAAAACACGGATACATGCCGTGTGCATTCTGCCATTTATTGTTCTATATATTTTTTTTTTTTTTCCATGCGGGCCGACAGAACGGGTGCGGACACCACATGGTGTGCTGACAGCATTTTTGTGTTCCTGTTGAAATGAATTGTTCTGCATGTGGTCTGCAAAAAATGCAGATCGAATGCGGAACAAAAATATGGTCGTGTGCATGGGGCCTCGTTATGGAAAATTTCAACTTTATTTTATAGCGCATAAACAGATACAAATAAGTTTTCCTAAGATAGAAAGGGTTTGTCGAGGCTTGCTGGTACAGTGGCTGCGTCAGTCTCTTGCCTCTAGCAGTACAGACCACGGTGCCTCTTCATGGCCATCATCAGAATGCGTGGCCTCTTTCACGCAATGTTACAGACGTCTGCATTTTCCCATCTATTAAAAAAAAAATGGAGAGGAATGCAAAATAAAGAAAATATATGTACTTTTGGCATACATTTTTTCTTTTTCTTTCGACACCTACAGTATGCATCTATTAGGCTACTTTCACATTTTCTGGTATTGAGATCCATCATAGGGTCTCAGTACCGGAAAAAATGCTTCCGTTTTGTCCTTATTCATTGTCAATGGGGACAAAACGTAACTGAAAAGAATGGAGCGCTCCAAAATGTATTCCGCTCCGTTCTCATACCAGAGAGCAGCATGCTGCGGTTTGCTTTCCGTCATGGGTGGTGGAGCAAGACGTCACGTCATCCAGTTGTATTATCTGTAACATAGCCAAGACGGATCTGTCATGACCCCCAATGCAAGTCAATGGGACTGATCCGTTTTCTCTGACACAGTAGAAAACGGATCCCTTCCCCATGGACTTTCAGTGGAGTTCATGACGGATCCGTCTTGGCTATGTTACAGATAATACAAACTGATCCGTTCATAATGGATGCAGACGGTTGTATTATCAATAACGGAAGCGTTTTTGCTGAACCCTGCTGGATCCAGCAAAAACGCTAGTGTGAAAGTAGTCTTAAGTGCATAGCTTCTGAACATGAAAGAGGACTAAGAGTCTCAGCTCTGTGTGTGACCTTTTAATCCTTAACCTGGAGGGTGTACTAGTGAGAGGCGGACATGTAGCAGTGAGTGTAAAGAGGTTGTGCAGGGTCAGGATATTGATGACATGTCCTCAGTGGGTTCGACTCCTGACAACCCCGCCGTGTAGATGGTTGAAGAGGCCATTAGATTGACAGAGGAAGCTGTAATTACACTGCACCATCTGAACGGACTGCAGCTAAATATTGAAGAGGAAGCAGCTCTTGCACAAGTACAGCAGCCCTTTAAACCAGCTGACGTATCCTGAGCATAGATCATCAATATAATGATGGCACAACCCTTTTAAATTCAGTTATATTCCAGTGGGGCAGAGCGCTTGATGGTTGCATACAAGACATGGAGTTTACCAGTTAGGCTGGATTTCGTTAGGCCAGATTCCCAAATTTCCAGAACTGATCCCATGGTTTTCGGTGCATGTGTTGTAATGATGGATGCCTCCCTGCACCTGACAGAGAAACACAGCATTCAACATAGCTATAGAGGCTGCACGAAAATGTTATCAATTGTGTCTGGAGCAGAAAACCACTGGCTGGACAGAACTGATATGTGAACCCAGCCTTACAGTCACAAGTATGTACAAGGCCTGGCGGTTACACAGAGTCTTAAAGTCACGGCGTTTAGCGGTTACAGTTCTTAGATTGGGACAAGCTTTAAAGGGGTTCTCCGGGATCCATATATTGAAGACCTATCCTCAGGATCGGATTATAGAAAATGTGTGTCCATCATCATCTAATCAGGTAAAGACTAGAGATGAGCGAATCATGCAAAATTTTATTCGCCAAACTTTTCCTAAGATTCATATATTCGATGAATAGATTCGTTGAATTTGCGTACAAAATATACGTATTTATATGGCTTTTAGTGAACATTCGCGCACTAATAACAAACGTTCAGGTAAAAAGGTACGCAACCTCTTTGAACACGTACGCATAAGCGTACAAAGTGCGTACGAGCTTTGCTGGAGAGGAATGGTGGGGCAGGAGGAACGCTCTGAGTCTGACCCCTGGCTTCACATGGATACTGTATCAGCAGATGACAGCAGATCATCCGGCTGAGACTGAGATGAGCATGCCATCCACTTTCTCCTCCACTACAATGTTGCGCCTTGTTGGGTTAGCCTGGTGGAACACCAGCCAAGTATTGCGAATACTATTAGTAGATGCATCGCCTACAGGCCCTTTGGCACTTCTGCTCTGTGCCACCTTCTCCTTTTTTTTTTTTTTTTAGAGCTCGAGGTCTGGCTGGAACTGGACCCCTTTTGCTTATCCATTCCAGACATTTTTCAATTCACTCTGTGGCCCTGCAGCTGGTCTTTGTCCCTGTATCTCCCTGTCTCTCCCTGTCTCTCTCTCCCTGCCTGATTAATTACTAGCCCTGAACTGGCCCTGCACTTGCCCTGCAGTATCCCTGATATGTGTAATATAGATTCCCAGAGCAATTACACCCCAATTTTCACAAAACAGGTCTCAGAGTCTCAGAACTTCACACACAGTGCTTCTGCTCGTCTCAGCAGTTGCAGCAGAAGTGATGCGTCACTGGCTTACCGAGCCTTAGCCAATCAGAGCAAGCCCTGCCCACTAGGTCAGGTGACTGCTTTCTTCCCCGGCTTTTGCGCACGATAAATGAACTAACAGTAAAATTTCACTAATGAATTGAATTCATAAGCAACAGTAACTTATACGTAGAATAGCGTATAATTTATAGGACAAACTACGTAGCGAATGCGTACAAAGCCGATGCGAATCACCTAATATTCAGATTCGCTTCGCAGCTAAAAATTTCCAAGATTCGATACGAATCAACAAATTGACGAATAGATTCGCTCATCTCTAGTAAAGACCCCATATACAGTACATGCATGGGGCTGGCCGGTTATCTAATGCAGGGGTCAGCAACCTTCAGCACTCCAAACTACAATTCCCAGCATGCTCCATTAATTTCTATGAAGAGCAAGTATGCATCCTGGGAGTTGTAGTTTTACAACAGCTGGAGGTTGCCTACCCTGATCTAATGGGTTCTGCGGCTTCCCGACTCTCCCCTGATAGATGATGTTGGTGGAAAGAAGAATTGGACTAATCAAAATTCACCAACGAATCCTTTTGTTCTGGCTTTATCTTCTCTTGCCACTGAAAACGCATGCATGCTCTGCCGAACTGAACATGCATGCTTATGAGAGAGTGAGGAATAGCTGTTGGCTGAATAAGCGTTTGGCCGACAGCTATTGAATATGTGTAGGCACCTAGAGTGCTAAGCTTTGATTACAAGTAAGGGCTTGTTCACATCTACATTGAAGGCTCTGTTCAGGGGCCCCATCGCAGATTCCATCACAAAGGCCAGACAAAAAAGTCCTGCATGTAGGACTCTTCAATCTGGTAAAATAAACAAAACTCTGTAGACAATTGAGGCGGGGTAACTCAGCCTTAAGGCCCTTTTACACGGACCGATGTGTCTCTCTGCCCGAGCGCCGATCAGCGATATCGGCGCTCGGGCAGGGAGCCTTTACACGGCCCGATGAATCGAGCGCCGGGCCGCACGAGTGATCGCTGTATCGCTCGTGCGGCCCGGAAGCTCCATACTGTCAGGCGCACATCGCCTGTTTACACAGGCCGATGTGCGCCCGACAGATTGGATCTTTTGGTTTCTACAAAAGATCCAATCAGCCGACGAACGAGCGTTTTGCTCGTTCGTCGGCTGATTAGGGCCACTTTTACACGGGCCGATTATCGGCACTAGCGTTCCTAGGAACGATTTTTCGGCCGATAATCGGCCCGTGTAAAAGGACCTTTAGGCCTCATGCACACAAACGCAATGCGCGAGCACCGACCGTAGGACAGACTCAGACCCATACACTTGAGCACACTACTTTTTTTGCAGTACGGAGGCACCGACCTTCCGGATTGTGGACCCTTCCAAATAAATGGGTCCGCATCTGTGAAGTGGGATACACAGGGCTGGTGCCTGTGTATTGTGGACCCGCGGTTTGCCAGCCGCAATATGGTCGCGGCTGAGCAGTGGCCGTGTGCATGAGGCCTTATGGCTCACATACACAACCATTGAATGTTTTGTGGATCCGCAAAACACTGATACTGACCATGTGCATTCTGCATTTTGCAGAATGGAACAGCTGGCCCCTAATAGAACAGTCCTATCCTTGTCCATAATGCGGACAATAATAGGACATGTTGTAATTTATTTATTTATTTTTTTGTGGAATTACCATACAGACATACAGAGTCATTTCCGTGTTTTTTTTTTTTTTGCGGCCCTATTGAAGTGCATAGTTCCGCATATGGACCGCAAAAAAAACAGGCACTGATAAGAAATACCTTTGTGTGCATAAGCCCTTACCAAGCTGTAATTTAAGAGCTGAAAACATGGACGTCTTTGGCACTTTCAGTGTATAACAGCTTATACATATTATAAAAGGCTCCGGCGATTGTGTACATTATTCCTTAGGGAAATGAGCTGCCGTACACTGGCACTGGAAACTGTACAGTGTATGGAGCCTTCTGCTTCCAGCTCTATACACCTTATAGTTCTCGTCCCCGTAGCTGCCTGAAACAGCTGATCCACGTGTCAGACACCCACCTATCTCATATTGATGACCTCTTCTGCGGTAAGGTCATCAGTTTTTGTAGCCCAGAGAACCTATTTAACTTCTAATCTGTTGGTGATGATGGCTGTGGCTGTATTCCGCAATACACGGGCACCGGCCGTGTGCACCCCGCATCACCGATCGCGGACCCATTCACTTCAAGTCAATGGGTCCGCGATCCGCATGCGGCAGCCCCACTGTCGGTGCCCATGCATTGCGGTCCACATGAGCCCTTAGAGAGATATTAAAAACAAAAATAAGAAATATCTTTATTTACATATTTTTAAAATATATCTTTATTTAAGGATATGTTATTTTAATTTTTAACGTCTTGGGCAGTGGTTCTTGATTGAGTAAGTTGTATTATACTAATATTCCATCACTTTTTCTAGATTTCAGCAATATAAAAGCACTATAAATAATTACAGTATATCATTAATATAAGACACACGCTTTTCCTGAATGACATTGCCAAAACTCCATTCTTTCATAGAAATGATGAAAATGTTACATTTTCACCTTTTTTTTTTTAGGTTGATCATTAGGGTTCCTACAAACCCTAATTTTGACAGTGTAAATAGGATTAATAACCTGCACGTTGCCTTCTTAGTTATTAGCTCTAAAGAGTTTAAAGCTCGGCAAACGTGATTATAGGCCTTTTGTAATGTGTCTTCCACTTGATTACCATTAAAGCGGTTAATGCCCCGTAAACTTGATTTATAGCCGCCAAATCCAGATCACCGCAAGTCAGTCAGTGAGATTTGAAAACATGTTTCAATCCAAGGTCCCTAAACACGCTGAAAACTGAATTATCTCAGTATGGATTATCAGTGCACGCTATACCTCCCTGTGCTTGTCTGATTTTATTACTTTGTATTTTAGATAAGCACTGGAATATGTAGTATCCTTCTATCTCCTCCTCTACCTCATATTTCCTTCTTTACATCTATCTATCTATCCCCCTGTCTCATATTTATCTTCCTGTCTCATATCTAACCCCCCATATCTCTCTCATATCAATCTATGTCTCTATTTTCTTCTGTACCTCATATTTCTCTCTTTATCTCCCTCTCTGTTATATATCTCCATCGCATCTCTATCTTATAGCTCTCTCTCTATCTCATATCTCTATCTCATATCTCTATCTCATATCTCTATCTCATATCTCTATCTCATATCTCTATCTCATATCTCTATCTCATATCTCTATCTCATATCTCTATCTCATATCTCTATCTCATATCTCTATCTCATATCTCTATCTCATATCTCTATCTCATATCTCTATCTCATATCTCTATCTCATATCTCTATCTCATATCTCTATCTCATATCTCTATCTCATATCTCTATCTCATATCTCTATCTCATATCTCTCTCTCATATCTCTCTCTCATATCTCTCTCTCATATCTCTCTCTCATATCTCTCTCTCATATCTCTCTCTCATATCTCTCTCATATCTCTCTCTCATATCTCATATCTCTCTATCTCATATCTCTCATCTCTCTCTATCTCATATCTCATCTCTCTCTATCTCATATCTCTCTCTCTCTCTCTCTCATATCTCATCTCTCTCTCTCTCTCTCTATCTCTCTATCTCTCTCTCTCTATCTCATATCTCTCTCTCTCTCTATCTCATATCTCTCTCTCTCATATCTCATCTCTCTCTCTCTCTCTCTTCATATCTCATATCTCTCTCCTCATATCTCATATCTCATCTCTCTCTCTCTCATATCTCATATCTCATCTCTCTCTCTCTCTCTCATAATCTCATCTCTCTCTCTCTCTCTTCTCTCATTCTCATCTCTCTCTCTCTCTCTCTCTCTCTCTCTCTCTCTCTCTCTCTCTCTCATCTCTCTCTCTCTCTCTCTCTCTCTCTCTCATATCTCTCTCTCTCTCTCTCTCTCTCATATCTCATCTCTCTCTCTCTCATATCTCATCTCTCTCTCTCTCTCTCTCATATCTCATCTCTCTCTCTCTCATATCTCATCTCTCTCTCTCTCTCTCTCATATCTCATCTCTCTCTCTCTCTCTCATATCTCATCTCTCTCTATCTCATATCTCTCTCTCTCTCTCTCTCTCTCTCTCTCTCTCTCTCTCTCTCTATCCACAACAGTGACTTCACATTTTGGATTGCTGTAATTTATTTTTCCCCTCTTTTATTTATTTGTATGTAATTGGCTTCTTTATCTACTGGAAGGTGCTGCTATCTTGGACTTTTATCTTTCTATCTATTTTATACTGGCATCTATGAAGTAGCATAAAGGCTGTTAACATGTAATTATTTTCTATGTGACCTTTTCATAATCCGGCACATATTACTTCTCATTTAAGCTGGATTCCAGATATGGTAATTGCACCACTCCTGAAATAAGTATATTGCTTTATATATTGAAGTTATTGTGTACCCACTGACATGACAAACATTTGGTTGGATGGAGGCAGAAACCAGCCCCTCCGCATAGACATTTACATTTCAATCTGTAGTTTAGAGAGTGGTGGACGAGTGCCAAGTGTACCACAGAATAAAAGAATTAACAGCACAAAAACACTGAGGCCTCCATTCATTACCATAGATCTCACTATATCCTAGAATACACAAACACTTCTTAATGATGGCCCATAGTCACTGACCACGGTGTAAAACATGATGCTGTCAAGATGATATATATATATTTTATCAAGTAATGAAGTCGAAATTCTGTAGACTTCTGTGCATTCTGTATTACACACACATACTTAAAGGGGTTGTCTCACTTCAGTAAATAGCATTTATCATGTAGAGAAAGTGAATACAAGGCACTTACTAATGTATTGTGATTCTCCATGTTGCCTCCTTTGCTGGCTGGATTCATTTTTCCAGCACATTATAGACTGCTCGTTCCTAGTGGTTACGACCACCCTGCAATCCAGCAGCGGTTTTCGTGTTTGCACAATATAGGAAAAAGCTCTGTCCTCTCTGGTGGCTGAGACCACGGGGGCGCACATAGGCAGACATATGGAGCAGCTCGCACACTATAGGAAAAAGAATCTGCCTCTCTGGTGGCCGGGACTGTGGGACTTCAGATAGGCTGGTGCTTTTTCCTATAGTGTGCAAGCACAACCACCACTGATAGATTGCAGGGTGATCTGTAACCATGGAAACAAGCAGCGTATAATGTGATGGACAAATGAATCCAGCCAGCAAAGGAGACAATATGGACAATCACAATATATTAGTAAGTGCCTTGTATTAACTTTCTCTACATGATAAATGCAACTTACTGAAGTGAGACATCCCCTTCAATACAAGACACTTATTGATGTATTGTGATTGTCCATATTGCTTCCTTTGCTGGCTAGATTAATTTTTCCATCTCATTATACACTGCTCGTTTCCATGGTTACGACTACCGCTGCAGCACAGATATGAGGTGGACGGGAGCTGCTCCATATGTCTGCCTATGTGCGCCCCCGTGGTCCCAGCCACCAGAGGGGCCAGAGCTTTTTCCTATAGTGTGCAAACACGACCACCACTGCCGGATTGCAGGGTGGTCGTAACCACTGGGAACGAGCAGTGTATAATGTGATGAAAAAATGAATCCAGCCAGCAAAGGAAGCAATATGGACAATCACAATACATTAGTAAGTGCCTTGTATTAACTTTCTCTACATGATAAATACCATTTGCTGAAGTGAGGCAACCCCTTAAAGAATTGGGGGTTCCTATATCAGAAGACCTGCTGGGGGCAGATGAGCCCTTATGGGCAGAATAGTTACCAGGAGGATTACTTACCAGGACCACAGGGTGACACTGCAGTGATTTGCACTCCTTGCTCCATTAATTGTGGGCCTCAATTAGAATATGCCCATGGTTATATGTGTAAATAATTGCTCAAGTCGTCTACCACCTCCTATATAGCGATGCAGCTGCTGATAAGCTGCTTCTTTGTGATCTTTTTATGAGCAAAAACCGTAGAACTAAGCCCATATTTGTTTATGAGGTTTTATTGAGTTCCAGGTCTAGTGAACTGACAGACAACGCCGGGGCCTGGATGACTTTTCCTCCTGCCGTTGTTAACCTGTTAGTCATCATGTTGTAACTTTAATTCAGCAGAATATAGGCCAGCATATGGTGGCTGATTCATTATAGCTTTTTAGTTGTTTTTTTTTTTTTTTTTAATATAGGCAGCTATGATTCTCAATGCTAAATCGTGCAAACCCTACAATCATATGTTTCTGTTTATTACCAGTTTTGCTGCCCTTATGCTTCTTTCTGGTTAGTGTTCATGTTTATCAGTGTTTATATGGATGGCTGCGCTGTGTAAGCCATTGTTACAGTTTATAATTTCTCACAGTAACGTGATAAGCACGTATTACTGAGGGATTTGTGTCTGTCTCCTCCACTATAAATTGTCTGAACTGACTCCTTTTCTGTGTCCTCCAGGGATACGGTGTTTTTTCCTAAACTGTATTTGCTATATTTTTATTTATAAATATGTCCCTAACATATGTTTCAACTTTGAAACTCTTTTAAATATTTTAAATTACAATAAATTGAGGTATTTTCATTTATAATTCTAACATAAATATAACGCAGAAAGCCAAATGTACTATATGATAATATTGGGATGAGAAAGCAATGCACTTTATTGGTGTAACAAAAAGGTAATTATTATTATTATTATTATTTTTTTTTTTTTAAGGTCACTTTGCATAATTAGTTCATGTCCCACAGAAGTCAGAAAAATATTTTAAAGAGCTTTCTGGTTTACATAAGCCCTAATACATGGGAGTCCCTCTTTTTATGCTGCCCGGTTTCCAAAAAATTACAGCTGATCTCTTCAGATGCCAGTAGCAGGTTCCCCTGTGATCAACTTAAAGCAGTTGTCTCACTTCAGCAAATGGCATTTATCATGTAGAGAAAGTTAATACAAGGCACTTACTAATGTATTGTGATTGTCCATATTGCCTCCTTTGCTGGCTGGATTCATTTTTCCATCACGTTATACACTGCTCGTTTCCAGGGGTTACGACCATCCTGCATTCCAGCAGCGGTGGTCGTGCTTGCACCCTATGCCAAGGACAGTGGGAGTGCGCATAAGTACGCATACACAGCAGCTTCCGTCCCGGCCACATCATATCTGCGCTGCTGAGGTGACTGTAATCCCTGGAAACGAGCAGTGTATAATATGATGGGAAAATGAATCCAGCCAGCAAAGGAGGCAATATGGACAATCACAATACATTAGTAAGTGCCTTGTATTCACTTTCTCTACAAGATAAATGCCATTTACTGAAGTGAGACAACCCCTTTAATATTAAGAAGGCCGGTAACAAAAATCAGATTGTAGAAAAAGCTGACAATAAGACCGTTCAACATGCAAAAACATAACAGTCTTCCATGCAGTGAATGAACAGGCACCATAGAAGTCAGTCATCTCAAGTCTACAGGTTCCTATGGTCCATGTGGCTGCTGTAAAGCATAATCTCTGAATGCTATTAACAGTAGCTTAGGCAAGATGGCCGCCCGTAAAAACATTTGCAGAGAATAGACTTTTTAAAAAATTACAATCTGAAAATAACACAGATTAGACTAAAAGACTATGGGGGTCATTTATGGGTGTCTAAAACGTTGGTCTTTATATCCCCTATAACTGTTGGTGGCGCAGGCCTCTACATAACTTCGGCGTATCCGGTGCTTCCGAGCTGTCTTACATTTAGACCATTTTATGTGCCTAAACCAGGCGTAAAAAAATGATGAATGAGATGGGCCTCTCGACACGTCCCCTTCCCCACCCACTCCCACTTTTTTAGACCTGGCGTGAAATTTTAAGATTGTGGCGCAGGAAATATACCTAATATAAGCGTATTTCTGGTTAGTAAATGACCCCCTATGTATCAGTGTCTGGTTTTAATTAGTAGAACCCGTGCATAAATATATAATAAATATTTTCCCTTTAGATATTTTTTTTTAATCAGTTAAAGGAAGCTTTTTATGGCGACGTGTGTAGTCCTAATCTTCCATCTGTTGCATGCATTCACTTGTGCTAATGGGCACGTAACATCCTAGTTCCACCCCCATGCCTGGGACCTGTAATTTATGAAGCATATAATCACTTCCAGTTATCTTGTGTTTACATATTAATTTAGAAATTCGTTTGGTGCGGCAAAGAAAGATCTGATTATTTCTGCCACCTCTGTGCTGTTTTATGAGTCATTTGTCTGACTCCACCGTTTGCGCCTATGTGAATCGCAAGCTCTTGTAATACAATCGGTCATTGTGACTCCAGCTTGGGCTCCGTAGCTTGTTGTGTATCCTGGCGTCTTTATGTAAAAATAAAGTCATTTTCTGCAAAACTCAAGGGGAGCATAATAATGTGGAATAAATGAATTCCAAAGTCAACAGTTTGGTCAGGATGAGAAGCCTTTTCATGTGTTTTTTTTTTTTCCCCTTACCTAGGAAATGCAGTTTTTTTTCAGCTTATTTACCAGCTGAATGATCTGTAAATAAGCAATGTGACATGACAGCGAGTCTTGTACTGTAATAACTGCATGTCCCTGGCGGATAGAGAAATACAATGCCAGCCTGATTATCTCCATTCACCTTGGGGAATAAGGGTCTTCATGTCGGCCTGGGCAGAGCTATATGTCTGTCCTAATGCAGCCAAAGCAGCAGGGGAGCAACAGACAAAGAGTACCGGGTGTTTTTAAGCGGCCTCCGAGTTTCATACATGATTACTTTATTTGAAAGAAAGGCATATTTTATATTCCCCCTCCGAATGCTCAATGTAAGACGGGAAAATTGAGCCAAACGAGGATTTGTAGCCTTCATGAAGCGGGCGATACAGGATGTCAGTTCATGTGCCTGGAATGCCATCGCAGCCGTTTCAGGGGGTTATCGGGAAGAGCCTCAAATGGTTTTGATCACAGGGGCCATATTTTAAACAAAAATTTACAATGTCATACACAATGGGCGCCCAACTGACCCCCTCACAAAAACCGATGCATAAACTACCGAAACATAGGGGGACATTTATCAGTAATGGCCTAATTCGCACCAAAAAAAAAAATACTAACATTGCAAATCAAAAGTGGCACACGCCACTTTGAAAATGTGACTTTTTTTAAATATAAATTTGATTATTTGCCTATTTCTCTCTATTTGCGACATTTTAACACCAATGGCACTAAAATGCGACCTTTTTTTTTTTTTAAACCAAAATGTGCCATTTCAGCCACCCTTGCCAAATCGCATTTAAGACTTCTGAAGCATATTTGCGTCATTTTGACAATTGCAACTTTTGTCTCAGACTTTTTTGTTTTTGTTGAATGTCAAAACCCTGTTGTTTTGCTGAATTATATTAGAAAAAAATAAATGCATCCTGCTTTAATACTTACCTGTCACGTGTTCCGAAGACGAGTTGGTTTTCTTTTCATAAATGCAACTTTTTGACAAAAAAGTCGCATCTTTCTGCCATAAATGTGACTTTTTACACTAAAGACCACTACGTAAGCTGGCTTAATTGTCCGCAACAATTTGAGCCATTTCTGCCAATCCGAGGATGATAAATGAGATGAAGCGCGCCTCTTTGATAGCCCCGCCCACTTTGACATTTATAATTGTGGTTTTGCAGTAAGGTTATTGGGCATGCGGTTTTTACAGGTGAAACATGTTTCACTTTTAAAAACTGCACATCTGATAATCACTCCGCAAAACTGTTGCAGTCCATAAGGCTGAGTTCACACTATTTGGTCAGTTATTTCCATCAGTGATTGTGAGCCAAAACCAGTGTGACCGTGTGAATGGGTCCGCATCTATTCCACAATATTGCGGAATAGAATCGGCCCCATTTACCTCTCTGAGAGCGGGCAGCCGCGGCTCCGCATAAAAAAAAATTAAAAGATGTCCTATACTTGTCCACAACAGCGGACAAGTATAGGCATTTTCAATGGGTTGCCCGGCCGTGTGTTCCGAACGTTGTGGAACACACGGCCGTCTGAATGGGGCTTTATGGAAAGTTCTGCACCTCTCCTGTGTTTAGAGCAACTCCTGGTTTTGGCTCATAATCACTGATGGAAATAACTGACCAAATAACTGAAGTGTGAACTTGGCCTAAATGGTGCATTTCACTGCACTGAGCCAAGCCTTATCTGGCTCTGTAACAAGCCACACATCTGTGTGAGCATTATTTAGGGGGTCACTGTCTACAATTTTTTTAATCACATATTAATAATCTATCTGTGAATATTTTTTGAAATTTTTTAATGTGTGTGTGTATGTGTATATATATATATATATATATATATATATATATATATATATATATATATATATTATATCTTATTTTTTAATTTTATATTTTTATTTCTATTTTTTCTTTTTAATTCAGGTATACTAGTTTCTGTCCACAGTATTTAACTTCCTCTCTATCTGGACTTTTAGCAATGCAGAGAGTCTCACTTAACAACCTCTGCCAAGCCATCAGTCAGACCAGGGAGGAGTGGGAGTTGGTGATTTGGTTAGAGCACTGCCCTCCCCTATTCTGTCCCAGTATATGGCTGGTCAGGGCGTCCCACATTCTAGTAATAAATGCAATGTTCTTCTGTGGGTATGGTTATCTAGGCCCATTAGCAGAATAATGGAACTGTCATTCTAGATCTCCACCTACTATTCTGATAGGATCATCCTGCAGATAAAGCCTTCCTTATGCAGAAGAGTCATGAACTGAGATTACTTTGCTAAATCTCTGTAATCACTACTACAGAAGGACAGTATTTTGTATGTAATTTTCAGTGGCATAGTACTGCTGAAAAGAAAACAGACAAAATTTATAAAAAATACTATTTCAAACGAGCATTGATTTAAAAAAATAATACGGCTTCCTGATGGAAGTGTCCCTTTAAGTCTTGTTCACTTTAAACCAGCTCTGTTGTAACTCTACACATGCCCTTTCTTCAGTAGCAGAGGAGGAGTTGTATTCCCTGCTGTTAGACAGACACCAGGAGGAAAAAAATATAATTTTTTATTTTATTTTATTTTTTTTTGAGGAATTTGTGAAATTAAAGGGGTTCTGTAGTTCTTTAAAACTGATGATCTATCCTCTGGAACAGCTGATCGGCGGGGTCCCGGGTGTCAGACCGCCGCCGATCAGCTGTTTGAGAAGGCAGCGGCGCTGCAGGAGCGCTGCGGCCTTCTCTGTGTTCACGACTAGTTTCACTGGCCTGGGCGGGGCTAAACTCTGTTCACTTGAATGGAGCTTAGCCCCGCCCAGGCCAGTGATAGTAGTCGTGACATCACTGGGCCTGCGGTAAACACAGAGAAGGCCTCGGCGCTCCTGCAGCGCCGCTGCCTTCTCAAACAGCTGATCGGTGGAGGCCCCGGGTGTCGGACCGCCGCCGATCAGAGGCTGATGATCTATCCAGAGGATAGATCATCAGTTTTAAACAACTGCAGAACCCCTTTAAGGATAATAATTAAAACCATTTTTATTCTACTGTTCACACAATTTGCACCTAATAAAAAGAAAAAAATACTATAAAATAGAAAAAAAAAATCAGACAAATAATTTGGGTTGCCTAACAAATAAAAAAGTTAGGGCCTCAAATTGCAAAATAAGTGTCTGGTCCTTTACGACTTAAAAGAACACACAAAGAGGTAATTTTGTAAAATTAATTAATTAATTTTTTTAGAGTTTTTTTCAGTAATAGAGGTTATTATTAAATACCAGTAGTAGCGCTAGAGTCCATTCCTGACATCATTTAAACCACCAAATCTGATGTTGGGAAGACCTTTTTCCTTTAATCGGCAATTAGTGACCATTTTATAGGGTTTTGACCTTCCTCTGGATCAGCACAATGGTATTATAAGTTGGATTTGGATCTGTGTCATTTTCAGCCTTATTAATTATGGAACTACATATGATCCAAGTCACTATCCATTTCTATCCTGGATATAAGGCCTTCTTTACTGATTCTGAATGATGGTGCACTTGTGACATTTGGTGTATGTTTCATTATAAGGTAAATAATGTAGTATAGTATTTTAGAGGCATTTTGGGCTATCACAAGGTGCATGGACTTTGATGAAGCAGAATAGTCTGTAGTACACAGGTAGGTGACTGTATGTGGCTCTTTGCAGCCTTCATCCACCAGTATACTTCAGTTTACTTACAAATTACATACTTTGTTGCATTTATAATAAACCTAAAGGTAAACTTTCCTTTAACATAAATTGAAGTTCCAGGTCTCGGGTGAGAAGAGCCCCCTGTACTGACAGATTATGGGGCACTGTGCATCAATACCCCCGGTCAAAATCTGTATTTAGGACCCCCTATCTATATGCAGCAGATACCAGTCTTCATAGATTAGCACATGTTCTGCAGATTTTAAAATCTGGGGTGTGCTCACATTTTGAGGCCATCTCTGCAGCAAGTCTTTTCTGTGACCTGTGAACATGACCATAGAATTGTTCTGTCCTAATGCACCTTTACACTAAGTCCTCTTTCATATGTCGGTGAATCACAGACATGGAGAGCACATAAATCCTTTGATTTTTAATGTTTTTTTTTTTTTTTTTTTAATACATATATACAACAGTTGTTTTTCCACTGATCGTGTCATTGAAAAAAAAAAAAATCACAAACACTTGGCACAATGCGGGATCCGTGTTCTGTCAGTGATTTTTCACTGACCATTCATCAGAGATTCTCCAAAAACTAATTTTCAGCCTAGCAGTGTATGTGGAATGGACACACAGACCAAACACCGATCCTTCATGGGTATGTTCCCACCGAATATAATTTCTGTGGAAACAGTTTGCTGTAGATTTAGCTGCCACTCTGCTCCATGTTACATGCAGATTTATCATGGATTTTGCTGCAGATTTCACTCCATCCAGGAATGAAATTTGTGGCGGAAATCTGCAGCATAAATTGACATACTGCGTTTTTAAAATGCACGACACAAGTCAATTTCCACATTGATTTATTTTTTTTCTGCAGCGTGTAGATGAGCTTTTGTAAAATCTCATCCAACTTGCTGTTCCTGTAAATGCTGTGGATTTTCCACCCACAATTCCACATCAGGAAATCTGCAGATTAGGGCTCGTTCACATCACCGTTCAGCCCTTCCGTTCTCCTCCGTTATAGGAGCAGGAGAACGGAAAGGACGGATTCGAGACATAATTGAGCTGAACGGAGCCTACGGGCCACATGTACTATAATGGGGTCTGATAGGTTTCCGCTCAGAAAATGATTTTTGGAGCGGAGACAAAAGTTGTGCACGCAGGACTTTTGTCTCCGCTTCAAAAAAATCTTCCTCTGAGCGGAAACCTATCAGTCCCCATTATAATCTATGGGGTCTGTAAGCTCCGTTCGGCTCAGTTATGTCCCGAATCCGTCCTTTCCGGAAGGGCTGAATGGTGATGTGAACGAGCCCTTATCTGCATTGTGGTAATATACCCTAATGGCGTACTCACTGATGTTTTAGAATTTTGATAATTGTGGCTGAATTGTAAGACTTTAGTAAAGAAAAAAATAACACTTTTGCAAAAGCTGCTGTTGTATTATGCAAGTATAAGTAGGCGAGGCATTCACCTATTATGGTATATTATAGTATGGTAAAACCACAGCATGCTCCATCTATGGCAAAACCAACCATTGCATCCCCAGGTCTTTATGGTGAAAACACACAACTTTTAGGTGTGTTTTTTGGTACAGGGTCAGACTGGATGGTTCTCTGTGGGCCCAAGCTCGGACACAATAATGGACCCTTAATTAAACAGGACCCCAAAGGTCAATTTGAGCTAACTGAAGCTGCACAGGGGCCCACCACCATCTTCTCAAAAAATCATTGTTGCTTTCTAATGTCTATTTCATTGCATGTAAAGTACAGATTACTATAGTCATAGGTTTCACTGCTGCACAAGGAGGCCACGTACTTTTTTAGCAAAAGGTTCCTTTGTAGTCTGTGTCTGACCAGATATCCTATTAAATGCCACTAATGATCCTGCAAGTACAATGATAAAAGTTACTCTGGATGTGGCCTGTATATGGAGAGGTTGGGCCCTCAGAATAATGTCCCCAAGAAAATTCAGTCTGACGCAGTTTCGGTACATTTCTGCATTTTTTAGGTGTTTTTCATGTCCGAAAATGAAGGAGCCAAATGTTTCTTGTTAGACTTCAGAAACAACTGTAAAAAAAAACAACAGAAAACTCGGCCTTGGATCTTCTTCATGCACACCATTTCTTCAGCATTTTTTAAAAATCTAATAGTCATGGGTTTCAAGTGTTTTTCATTGCATTTTTTTTCAAACTTTTCATTTTCTTGCCCTTTTTAAGTCCTATAGATAAGCCTATGGTAAAAAATGCCATTACCAGAGTGCGCTGCTTTTTGAAAAAGAAAGCTACAGATCACAAAATCACAAAAATAACAAAATCAAAAGCACTTTATCATCTCCCTTCAACACTTTTCTGGCATAAAAACTGTTTGCGACTTTTTAAATTCCAATTGTGACAGATTTCAACGCAAAGGGGCATTTTTACGCTTCCCTCGCCACTTTCCTGAGAAGGGAGCGTCGCAACTGAAGGGGTGGGGCCAGCAGGCCCTGCACATACATCGAAGATGCCATGGATTTCATTCTGGCATCCGGTCGAGCCTTGTCATAAATTAGGCGCATCCTCCATCAGCGCAGCGTAAAACGTTGGTCTATGATAAATCTCTCCCTTTGTATGTAATAATTTGCTTAAGACTCTAAAGCAGTTTTTGGCTGCATCTTTAGGCCCCATTCGCATGAACGATACGGATTGTGTCATGAAGCATTCAGGGTGCTGTCAGTGAAACTTGCACCATTTCCCAAGCAAGTTCAGTCAGTTTTGTCTGCAATCGCGTTCGATTGTGTGAAAGGAGCCCAAGGATGTATTCACATGTTCTAACGCAATGGGGGAGGTTTATCAAAACTGGTATAAAGGAAACCTGGCTTGGTTGCCCATAGTAACCAATCAGATTCCACCTTTCATTCCTTTTGAAAATGAAAGGTGGAATCTGATTGGTTGCTGTGGGCCACCAAGCCAGTTTTCCTTTTACGTCAGTTTTGACAAATCTCCCCAATAAGCACATTTACCCCAGTATGGCTGCTTATATTGTCTCTCCATTTTTAAAAAAAATCAAGATATAAGGAGGTTTTTGTTTTTTCTTTACTGACAGATGCAATTCAATGCTCCATCACATGCCATATTAGAGGGCTACATATGATACTTGATCTTGGTGTGGATCCTACATGTGGCCTCCATAATACAGGATCCAGTGGAACATACCACTGATTTTTTTTATTTTTTTTTTGGTCAGATTTATATGGAATTCAACAGAAAAAGATCTATATGAAAGTTTACAGCCCTGTGGGTGCCTCATGACTTGACTGTTGTATGCAGCCTTAATATATAATTTTATATTTTTGTTAAAATCATGTGAAAGAATGGAGCTTATTAAGTTTTTGCATGACAAAATGTTCAGTTTGCATGTCATATTATAATAATAATAATAATAATTTTTTTTTTTTTAATAATCCAACTACAAAAATCAGAGAATAAAACATATATATATTTTTTTCATAAATGTAATTTTGTTGGTGGGATACACTCCTAGTTTAAAGTTCAAAATGTGTGTAATTATTGCGTAGATTTTTTTTTTTTTTCCAGTAAAAATTGATTTGATTTGGGAAAAAAATAAATGGCACTAGAATTACAACTGTTGTCCTAAACTGCAGAATGAGGGTGAAATCAGGATTCAGCCCCATGTAAACTTTTTCGACAAATGGTTGCATTTGAAATGAAATCTGTCAGAGACCCGGAATGATTGGGACGGTATAGACGCACGTGTGAGCTGAACGCACAGATCAGGCAGCAGACATCTGTCTGCACTTTGTGTTTGATCTAGAGCACATGCTACTAGTAATTAGTAGGGGCTTTGAATGTTGAAACCCTCCAATTGAGTCTCACATTACTGGGGCCGGTGACTACGCCGCACTGCGCTGCCTCACATGCTGCACTGAGGTCACGTACTAAAATTATATTCTAACCTCTGAAAACTGTGAGAATTAAAGATGATAGTGCTACGCCGTGTCACTTCATGCCTGTTTATCCAGGGTCACACTGGGTAATTGTGGGCCACTGCTTACTTGCTGTTCAACTTTGCAAAGATATATATATACATACACACACACTGAAACAGATATATGTCTGGGGAGCTAACAGGATATATATATTACATGCCTTTGTGTGAAGAGTATCTGTTGGCTCCGCAGACATATCTTTTTCGGAACTTTTATTCCCCATAGTCTAGCACTTCATATTCTGCGTTGTACCATTCCTCTGTTATTCTTCCAAGAAATGTATGACTGAATTGACAGTAAGGGGTGTGTCCCTGCGCACTCACACTGTCCAGTCAGTGCTGCCAATGTTAGACTGCGTGGACACACCCCTTTGACAAGGAGAATGGTAGCCTCAATTCCTCCATACATTTCTAGAAAGGACAAGTGGAATGGCAAAGCACAGAAATATTATTATTTTATGGAATATACAAGCATTTACTAAAAGTCAGTGGTGATATGTCTTCTTCAAGGTGCAAGAAATCAGCCATTACCTATAAGCTGCTCAATTAATATTGGGCAAATTGCCCTCTTGCCTTCAAAGCAGCTCCGAGCTGTCAAGGTATGGAGTCAACAAGACCTCTCAAGGAGTCTAAGAACTTTATCTTCAGTTTGTGCTACAGTAGCTCCTCTGAACAGACCAGATGGGCTAACCTTGTCCACCACGAGCATTAGTGAGCTTTTGGAGCCCATCACCCTGTTACCAGTGCCCTGGTTGTTCTTCCTTGGACCACTTTTGATATATACTAAAACTGTATATAGTGAACATGCCACAAGACCTGTATTTTGGAGAGGCTCTGACCCAGTCATCTAGCCGTAAAAACTTGGCCCTCATCAAAGTCCCTCAAATCCTTAGACTTGCCCATTTTTTTTTCCTGTTTCCAACTAATCTAAAAAATGATATTTGAATCTAGTATGCCCCTGATAGGTGCCTTGTCACAAGAAACTGTTATTTATTTATGTAACTTTTTATTTTTAGGAAGAATGTGTAGAGACTGTGACTGTAATAAATTTTGTAATATACTTTATTAAGGAACTTTGTGTACTTTTATTTATTATTCATTTAGCGCTAGCACATTCTGCAGCTCTTTACAGACCTCATCATCACTCACTGTCTCTAATGGGGCTCACAATCTAAGTTCCCTATCAGTATGTCGTTGGAGTGTGGGAGGAAACGCATGCAAACTCCATGCAGATGTTGTACTTGGTCGGGTTCGAACCTGCAAACCACTGAGCCACCATGCTAAAAAGTCTAAATGAGGGTTGCTAAGGAGAATCCGTCTTCAGTGTGTACTGTCCGCTTAAAGGGGTTCTCCGGGAATTAAGAAAGTAAAATTACTGAAAATACTTAAATGTTACTTTATTATAAGTATATTCTGAAATACCTTTCATTAGTTATAATGGCTCGTTTTGTCTGGGGAGCAATGATTAGTTGAAATAAAATGGCCGCCGTCCTATTAGTACACACAAATCCTGTCCTAATCACACAGGAGGACAAGTTACTTCACAACACTGAGGTAAAGAGCTGCCTCATCCTCCTCCCTGCTCTGCTTGTCAGGGATTATGATCCTGAATACAGATGATAAGATCTTCAGCTGAACTGTAGGAATGGAGTTCATGAGGGGACATGAAGTATAGAGAGGAGGGTGGGGTGTGGTAATGAGCAGCAGCACTTGTATGCAGTCTACATTACCACAGTCTGTCCTGTCCGTCCTCTCTGTACTTCATGTCTCCTCATGAACTCCATTCCCACAGAGATTCATCTTATTAGCTGTATTCAGGAACATAATCCCTGACAAGCAGAGAGGAAGATGAGGCAGCTCCTTAGCTCAGTGTTGGGAAGTAACTTGTCCTCCTGTGTGATTAGGACAGGTTATTGTGTATAGGATCGCGGCCATTTTTTTTCTCCTAATGATTGCTCACTAGACAAAACAAGCCATTATAACTAATGAAAGGTATTTGGGAATATATTTATAATAAAATAATATGTGGTATTTTCATTTTCTTAATTCCCGGCGAACCCCTTTAAGATGGGTACCTGTGAAATGAAGAGGTAGGTTTCTCAGCTTGCCTAACCTCCCCCTGCCCCCCTACATGTATATTAAATATTTTACTTTGTGTTTCACTTTTTTTTTTTAATTTATTTTTTTCTTCACTAACTCTCCCTGTCGGTATGACTGGCTGCCAGCGCTGGTTGGTGGCAGTCCAGCTACCTTCTATCTTCCTGGCACGTCCCTGGTTACATAATAAGCTCTGAGAAGACAGACGGGAGTGGGCCTGCTAGCGAACAGCAATTTTAATGTTATGGCCGATCAATGGTCATTTAGGTATACTTTCAACGCTGAGTGAGCCGCCAGTCTTTAGTAAATGACCCCCTACGCCTGTTTCTTAGCTTACTTTTATGTTTGTATGTTTCTTCAGTGAAACAAAGCAAAACTTTCCAAACGTTTCAGCTAATAAAAGAGGAGAGCACATTATTCTCCTGCCCTTACACACGCAGCGTTGAGCATTACTTCTGTGGCATCATGACAACAAAAACAAATCCTGCATATGTTTTAGTTGTCATAGGGACGCTGACGTAATGGCCTCAGTTTTATGTGTGTGGGGGGTTATCTAATGTTGTCTGGTACCTAGAATAAAACAGAAGTGTTCCTTTTATAAATGAAGCACTGCAGAAATCGCTGTATCTCTATCTAGAATTATTAGTTTAGGACTACAGGTTGTGAGATTTTATTATTTTTATTTTATTACTCACATGTACTGAACACAAATAGGCTTTTCTTTCACATATCTTGTGAGTACACAAAAATTAGAATCTAACTGATTTCAATGGATCAACCTGTCAGCACGGCTCTGAGTTCATTCTCGGACCCCCGCCACTGACATCATTATCTCACATGTCACTTTAGAGAAACCATTACATCAAAATATTTTTATATTTATATCTTTATATTTCTCACATAATAAATATGTATATGTGACCATTCCATGTTGTGTTTTTTTTTTTTTTTGGGAATAATATTTTATTTTAATATTTTTCAACATAAAAATAAATAAATATATATATATTTTTTAAGTCACTTTAACTGTTTTGGCTCTTTAAAGGGTTTGTGCAGGCCAACTATCATCAGAATAGTTTATAAATATCAGGTTGGTGGGGGTCCAACAGATCAGATGTTTGAAGAGGAGGCGGCGCTCTATGTGAGCGCTGCTTCTTGTTCTTTACACTTCCTGTCATCTCTGAAGTTTTGGCGGTGCAGTGTAATGACAAGTACTCGCGCCATTCACTTGAATGGAGTGAGTACTTGTAATTACACTATGGTACCGCTACAAGAGGAGACAACGGGTAGTGTAATGGACAGGAAGCAGCGCTCGCATGGGGTGCCACCTCCTCTTCAAACATCTGATCGGTGGGGTTGCCAGGTGTTGGACTGACCCCCGCCAATCAGAATTTGATGACCTATCCTGAGGAGAGGTCATCAATATATATTGCTGCACAACCCCTTTAACTTCCTCTGTCTGGTCATTGAGCACAGTAGAGAGTCTCGCTTAACACTCTGTCAGACCAGGGAGGAGATAGGGGTGGTGACTCAGAGCGCTGCACTTCTAAAATGCTACCCCAGTAGTGTCGCTTGTCAGCACATCTCACACTATAGCAATCAATGTACTTATTGCATGTTTTTCTAGGTATCTGAAGAGAACAATAGACTTGTCGCTCTATCAGTCATTCCAGTCCTCTACCTTCTATTCTCAGGAGGATTATCTTGCAAATAAACCCTTCACTGTGCCTGAGATTGAGAGCTTTCTTTACTCTTTGCTGACTGTTACAGATAATGGGATTTAAAAATATCATAAATATAATTTTTTAAAAAATTAAATAAATCCCCCCCCTCAAAAAAAATTGCCATTATTTATTGTAAAATACATTTTATTGAATACAAATGTCTGTTTGCTGTCGGGCCCCTGTGTTGTATGTATGCCACGGTATAGAGTACTCAAACCTGGACACTCCTGAGATATTTCCATTATCGCAAATCTGACCACTTTCTAAGCAAAAACAGGTTCAGATCTATGTCAATATACTGAGAAGGTCAGGCCGGAGTAAGGGATCATGCACACGACTGTATCTATTTAGCAGTCCACAAAACTTGACGTCCGTATTGCATCAGTCTTATTTGCGGATCCATTGTAACAATGCCTGTCCTTGTCCGCAAAACAGACAAGAATAGAACATGTTCAATTCTTTTGCGGAACGGATATGCGAACATACGGACACATCCTGTCATTTTGTTTTTTTGGTTTTTTTTTTTCAAAGTCATTTTCCATTGAAGTAAATGGTTCCGCATATGGACCTGTAAAAAAACGGAACGGAAACAGAAGAAAAATACATTCAGTGTCAAAGGGGTTTGACTATTCAACACGGGCTGTGTATCATTCTGGAAATCTGTTGTGGTCTGAGATCACATACGTCACCTGTGTGATCTTCATAGATTTATCTGAGATGTATGAAAATGTCATTCTGAGTGGATTTCCCCACTAACTAGCGCGGAATGACACAGTCCAGACGTTTATGGGCAGACACATATTCATCCGTGCAGAGCTCCGATGCCGTACACCGGGAGGGAGCGCCGGCTGCCAGCAGAGGCCTACAGTGGGAGCGCGGCTCTCCTCTCCTGGTAAGCTGTTTCCGCAGACTGTGCAGATTGTGGCCGTTTACGAGGAAGCTGATCTATTGAGCGTCGAGGAGCAGAGAGGCTGCTCGCTCTATGGAGGCAGCTGTTCCTTTCAGCTATGTGGCAATTGCTGTATCCACTTTACTCCTTGCATCGAAACCTTCGTTTTAAAGAGTTCAGCGCAGGCAACTCCACGAGCCCAGATCCTGGACAGACCAATAAATCAAGCCAGTCTTAAGGTCACGCAGGATATTTTGGTTGTGCTCTCTTTCAGGCAAACAGCACTTGCCATCAGTCAGAAAGAGGAAGTGAATTCATCGCTTGTATTTTTGGGGCATGCAAATCTGAGGTCGGCCTCGAAGGCAGTTTTATTTTTGGTAGAAAATGACAATGAAAACCACCTAGTAAACAGCTATCCACGGCGAGATCTTCTAGCGTTTGCAATTTAGTGGGCAGGTGAATTATGCATTGCTCTACCTCCACCATGTTTAAAAGCCTTGCTGGGTCCTCTGACATATAATGGCATAATAAGCGCACTCTAGGGCTGAGTTCACACCTTCGTTTCTGAGATCCAGCTGTCTGATCTGGCGGAAATGCTGGCTATTGGCCGGACAAAAAAAAAACCTTGCATGGAAGGTTTCTTGTCTGGCCAAAACCCAACATTTATTCCGACAATTGGCTTTGAGGCATAGGGATCCTGCGGTGGGGCGCAGAGGGACCCTGCGGTGGGGGGCAGAGGGACCCTGCGGTGGGGGCAGAGGGACCCTGCGGTGGGGGGCAGAGGGACCCTGCGGTGGGGGGCAGAGGGACCCTGCGGTGGGGGCCAGAGGGACCCTGCGGTGGGGGCCAGAGGGACCCTGCGGTGGGGGGCAGAGGGACCCGGCGGTGGGGGGCAGAGGGACCCGGCGGTGAGGGGCAGAGGGACCCGGCGGTGGGGCAGAGGATCCAGCAGGTTGCTCTGTGCCGGAACAGCCTCCCGGATCTCTGAGATATGAACGAAGCTGTACAGAAGAGAATCTTAGTTTCTTTCTGTGTGTCAAGTGCTGTCAGATGACAGACATGAGAGGAGGAAACACTGGCGGCAATCAGGGTACGGCCACACGGTCAGGTTTCTGCATACGGTTTTGGAAACCAAGTGGATCATAAAAAGTATATAGGACAGATACAACGGCATTTTGTGAAAAACGGACGTCAAAAAATAGAACAAGTTCTATCTTGTCCGTTTTTCACTGACAGACTGCCCCCATACAATTGAATGGATCCATTTTTAATGTCCGTCTCTCAGAAAGGCATCAGTGACAAAAAAAGTCAGTTTAAAATGTCCGTTTTTAACGGACGTTTTTTCTCACGGTCGTGTGCATGTAGCCTAAAGCGAGACTTTCACCTGTTTTTCACCTATATAACTAAGAGCACTGCCCCACAGAAGATTGCAAACACATCCCAGACTTTTATTCTGCAGGAAAACAGCTCCCAAGTGCCAGCTCTGCTGCTGCAAGTGCCCAAAGCAAACCAGACTGAAGAGGGGAGAGCTGCTTTAGCGGCTTATATCTTGGGATTCACCGAATTAAAAATAAATAAATAAATAAAAAAACGCTTTGACAACTTACTTTGTCATACAGCTCATTTCTTCAGTTCTTCAGTAATAGTTGCAATGACATGAAGCGGCGATTAAGCTGACCCCCCCCTTCCCCCATCACTGTACCCATCAGATGCTGTGTTCAAACATGATTGCCCATCTGATATAAACAAGAATGTAATTTTTTTTTTTTTAAATGATACTTGATCCGTTTGCTCGCTACGGGCCAGCCGCCACCATCTTGCTTGAAGATCTAACGTGAAATCTTGCGTGGCCCCGTGATGACGCCATCGCAAGCAAATGGATTGGTTAAGTATGATTTTGTTTTTTGGTTTTTTAACACTGTTTCAGGTTAAATCTATTCGCTACCACAAAACACGAGGAAATTCGGCTTTGTGGTGAATTGAATTTATCCTGAAATTCAGATCGAAGTGCACTTTGTGGATTTTGATTCCCTCAACACTACTGACAATAAGGACTCGTGTACACGACCATATGTATTTTGCAGTCCGCCAAAAAAAAAAATATGGATGACGTCCGCGTTCATTCCGTATTTTGCAGAATGGAACAGCTGGCCTCTAATAGAACAGTCCTATCCTTGTCCGTAATGCGGATAATAGGACAGGTTCTATGTTCTTGCGGAACTGAAATATGGACATACGGAAACGGAATGCACCTCCTTCTTTTTTTTTTTTTTTTTGTTCTTGCGGACCCCTTGAAATGTTCTTGCGGACCCCTTGGTTCTGCATACGGTCCGAAAAAAAAAAAACGGAACAGACACAGAAAAAAAATAAGTTTGTGTGCTTGAGCCCCAAATGAAGGAAACAGCAGGCCAAATAATTGAAGTGTGACCTGGGCCTTAGGCAGGGTGCTTAATCTCTCACACGGGCATCACGGATTCAGTCTGGCTGCATTCCGGAAAATCCGCACGCAATCGCAGTCAGTTTTGACTGCGATTGCGTACGTTTGTTCAGTTTTTTTCCGCGCGGGTTGATGCGTTTTTCACGCACGTGATAAAAAACTGAATGTTTACAAACAACATCTCTTAGCAACCATCAGTGATTCACACAGACCCATTCACTTCAAAATAATGAATAATAATAATAATAATAAAGAATATAGAACATGCGGCGATTTTCACACAACGGCGAACTGATGCGTGAAAAGCATCGCTCATGTGAAAAGACCCATTGAAATGAATGAGTCAGGATTCAGTGCGGGTGCAATGCGTTCACATCACGCATTGCACCCGCGCGGAAATCTCGCCCGTGTGAAAGGGGCCTAAAGAGTCCAGTCCTGTAAACGATTATGCAAAGAGGTATCTCCCAAGTCAGAGAGCCAATAGGTGGCACTGGCGAGATTCTGGTTCTCTTTCTTGGGAGATTCTTACTTGCAACAAATAAATCCTGTGCCAATTCTTTGTATTGACCAGACATATACATGGAAATGCAATCGCCTCTAAGGAGTCTTTTTTTTTTTTTTTTTTTCCAAGCTGAACAAAAATGGATTATTTTTAAACCTCTCATTATCAGAGATACCTTTCATCCCATTTAATAATCTGGTCGCCCATCTCTGAACCCTTGCCAGCTCTCCTATATCCTTTTCAGCATGTGGAGCCCAAAACTGAATCCCATATTTAAGATGTGGCCTTACGAGGGATTAATAAAAGGCTAATATTACATTGCAATCGCGGGTTTTTATTTCTCGTTTTATACACCTAAAATCTTATTTGCTTTTGCAGCTGCTGCTTGACATTGAGTACTGCTGCTTAGCTTACTGTACTTGTAACCAGAATGCCCAAGAATATAGAATAATGTATTAGTATTACTTGGTTTGAAGCAAAGTCTATAAACAGGGAGGCCTTTGATGCCATTTTATATTGTAGTGTGTGTGTGTGTGTGTGTATATATATATATATTTTATTTATTATATGTGTATATATATATATATATTTTATTTATTATATATAATTTATTATATGTATATGTATATATTTTATTTATTTATATATATGTATATATATATTTTATTTATTAGATATATTATTTATATATATATATATATATTTACCTTTTTTTTATTTTTTACATTATTTTTTATTTATTTAATTTCTTTGCCATAGCATGCAACAATTGTATTTTTATTACTATAACTAGCTCTCCAAAATGTGAAAAAAAAATAAAAACCCGCCAAATGTACTGTAAAACCTACATATTTGTTTCCTTCCACCACGTTCTGGACTTGTTGGAGCTGAGTCACCCATGTTCCTGCCACTGGAACTCGACTGTACGACATGAAGTCTGTAAATGTTGTACTTCTATCCCATCCTTAACCAGCCCCAGATGTTCCCCGTTTTGCTCACACTCTGCGTTTCTGTAATGTGGTGCATTATTGAAAATAAAACATTTGACAGATTTGTGTATCGGTGAAATCTAGGCGCAAAATGGAAGCGAGGGAATTCCATCTAGAAGGAGCGCAGGGGACTAATTTGATCCAGCTTTTCGGATATTTGGAAAGTGTCAAAAAGAAAAAATATAGGGTATAGTTCTGGCACAATTTTTTTCGGATGGATTTAGGACGTAATCTCTGCTGTTATTTGTAGATCATGTCAATTTTAAGGGGTTTTCTTTAGTCCTATACAATTATGTTTGATTTCTAATTCTTATTGGATTAGGAGCAGTTTAGGAACTGGATGGTTAGGAACGACTGGCAAACAAACGTAAAATTCTAGATTTTAGGCAGCAGTAGTAAATCTGCCCCGTTATGCTGACAGTCTAGAAGTGCTCCATCTTCATCCTAGTAGATCAGGCTGGATGATACATTTGGCGCACGGCTAGAAACTTTTGTCTAACTATACAGCCAATTGGTTGTCTTTACTTTCACACAGTCAGTATTTAGTCATCAGTATTTGTAAGCCAAAACCAGGAATGGGTCCAAAACACAGAAGATGCACATATATTTCCATAACGTATTTTCTTTCTGTGTCCATTCCGTTTTTTTTGCTGACCGTATGCGGAACCATTCATTTCAATGGGTCTGCAAAAAAAACCTGAAGTTACTCCGTGTGCATTCCATTTCCGTATGTCCGTATTTCCGTTCCGCAAAAAAATAGAACATGTCCTATTATTATCTGCATTACGGACAAGGATAGGACTGTTCTATTAGGGGCCAGCTGTTCCGTTCCGCAAAATACGGAATGCACACGGACATCGTCCGTATTTTTTGCGGATCCGTTTTTTCATACGGTCATGTGCATGAGGCCTAATACTTCTTCTCTGTATGTTCCACTCTTGGTTTTGGCTCACAAATACTGATGCAAAATACTGAACAAATACTGACCGTGTGAAAGTGGCCTAATTTGGCACTTTGTCACCAGAGTAGACCTGCTCTGCACTTAGAGCACCCGTCCCCTCTCCTGACATGTCTGTTTTAGTAGCTTCATGCATTCCCCATGTAATAACTCTGGAGCTTCTATTCTTATGACTCTATAATGTGCCATTTCTTAATTATTGCTACTAGAAGTTATGAATGAATTGCTAGCAGTTTGCATTGAAGGTCCAGCTGGGTGTTACCAGTTGGGTTTGTGTCCCCGCACGGTCTGACACTGGCAGCACTGATAAGACAGTGTCACAGTATGTGCAGGGCAGGTTTTCAGTCTTTTTTTTTTTTTTTTTTTTTTTTTAAATTCATTCACTGACTACAAGCAGAGATTTTGTAAGTGAGGATGAATTGAAACACCTAGTATGTTATAACACTGTAGAACATGTTATGCCATGATTAAAGGGGTTGTCCAACTGATATTACTGACGTCCCCGCTGGTCTCTACTTCCTGGTCCTTCTCAACACGAAAACGTGATCGCTCAGCCAATCACTTCGGAGGACCCAGGAACGTAGGAACAGGAGTGGCGGGGGATCAGTAAGATAAGTAGGATTTCTTGTATTTTGTACCATTCTGAGCTTATCTTTTATTTTTATGTCATTTTAAAACCAAAAATCATACTTTTTATACCAAATGACACCTTGGGGATAAATGTCAGGATTTTAGGAACCGTTATTAGGCTACATTCACATGACCGTATCAGTTTTGTAGTCTGCAAGATGTGAAAACTGGCCGCGGGCATCCCGCACTTTTCACGATCCGCATTATCAAAATGGCCAAGAATAGCACATGTTCTATATATGACATCTGTGTGCTGTCCGTATTTTTGTGGCTCTGTAGAAATTAATAAGTCCACGGTCGTGTGAATGAGGCCTAAATCAGTTTTTTTTTCCCCCACCCTGTTATAAATATATTATGTCATATACACTGTTCACATCAATAAGATTGACAATGACAGAGGTTGCGATCACATGATATGGAATAGTGAGCCGTCATTACGATAGGAATACTCATTTCCATGGGGAACGGGCTGTTGTCACTCCTAATTTCATGTCTTTTAATTTTCTCCTGTAACTTAGGCGTTATGTCTTTGCTGCGGCCCCTTCTCTTGGATGTGGTCCCAACTATCCAGCAGACCTCTGCTTTGGCTCTTGGGAGACTCGCCAATTATAATGATGATCTGGCAGAAGCAGTTGTTAAAGGAGACATTCTTCCACAGCTTGTGTATTCTCTCGCTGAGCAGAATGTAAGTACATTCATTACGGCTTTTTAAAGACTTCATTCCGTTGTGACATAAATCAAAATGTAGCCTAGAACAATTCCTACGAAACAAACGACCGCTCCCAAGCACACCATGCTGTGCTGCTGGAAAGTGAGGGCTGTCTAGATGAGAACGGCTTGGTATATTCATATAGCATCACATTGGATAATATTGTTGTATTAGATCCCTTCCTCTAGGATATATTCACACATGGCAGAAATTTCTACCACTGTCCCATTCATCTGATTGGAGCTTGCAGAAATCCATGTTTTTGCCAAAAAGTCTCTCAAATATATGGAACTGATTTTCATTCTGAGAAATGTGTGCAACATATCTGCTGAATGTGTATTTGGCCAGGTATACTATCTAACAGAGAGTATTCAGTGTGTTTATTAAAGCGGTTCTCCAGGAATTAAGAAAATGAAAATACTTAAAGGGGTTGTCCGAGTTATGAAAAAAAATATAGTACTTTAAATCTGATGGGCAGCAATATATAACTAAGTTAAGCAAGTTTTAGGCAAAAAAAAAAATCTATATTTCCTCATTTCCCTGGTTCTCTTCTGGCCTTTGTTTACATGCAGTAATAACAATCTCTGCCCCTCCCCCCCTTGTAAAGGGAGTGAATACAAGTGTTTAGTGACATGTCTGCCTGCTGGGATACTCAGCAGCATGTTGTATGTGTAGGACTACAAGTCCCAGCTGTACAATGACACTGCTGCTGATACACACAGGATCTCCCCCCTACCTGTACTTGTAGTTTGCATCTCCTCCAGATCAGCTCCAGTGTCAGCTTTGTGTCTGTAGGGTGAGGAGGGCAGATCCTGTGTCTCTTTACATCTGCAGTTGCTGTTGTAAAGCCTTCAGTGTCTTCTGGCTGAAGGGGTTAATGTTTTATCTGAAGGAATCCAGGCTGAGAGCAGATAGCAGCAGCGGCAGAGCAGGGGGCGTGGCCAGCACAGTGACATCTTGTGTACAGACTGTTATCTGATCTCTGAGGCTTGTGAACGAAACATCACACAGCAGGGAGATAAGCTGACATCACAGGTCATGTGACCCTGAGTTAAATCTAAGAAACCAGCAGCTTTAGAAACAGAAAGTGTATGGAAAAGCTGTTGTATTTGCCTAGTTAGAAACATACAAAAGGACAAAAAAATAACTCGGACAACCCCTTTAAATATTACTTTATTATAAATATATTACCAAATACATTACATTAGTTATAATGGCTCGGTCTGTCTAGAGAGCAATCATTAGGAGAAATAAAATGGCCGCTGTCCTATTAGTACACACAAGTTAATTCACAACACTGAGGTAAAGAGCTCCTCATCCGCCTCTCTTCTCTGCTTGTCAGGGATTATGATCCTGAATACAGATGATAAGATCTTCAGCTGAATCTCTGTAGGAATGGAGTTCATGAGGAGACATGAAGTACAGAGAGGACGGACAGGACAGACTGTGGTAATGGAGACTGCATACAGGTGTTGTTGCTCATTGTTGCTCATTATCAACATCTTCATGTCTTCTCACGAACTCCATTCCTACAGAGATTCAGATGAAGATCTTATCATCCGTATTCAGGATAATAAACCCTGGCACTCAGAGCCGAGAGGAGGATGAGGAGCTCTTTACCTCAGTGTTGTGAAGTAACTTGTCCTCCTGTGTGATTAGGACAGGTTTTGTGCGCACTAATAGCACGGCGGTCATTTTGTTTCTATTAATGATTGCTCCAATATAAGTAATGATAGTTATTTGGGAATATATTTATAATGAAGTAATATTTAAGTATTTTAATTTTCTTAATTCCCGGAGAAGCCCTTTAACTGGGCACTTCCATCAGAATTTAGTTTTATCACATATTAACAATCTGTATGTGAATATTCTATGCGTTTTTTTTATTTATTATTATTATTAAAAAAGGGGTGAATATAATTTTTTAAAGTCACTCCATGTATTCTACTTCCTGTCCTGGCTTTTAAACTTGCTCTTTGTTTGGTCTTTTAGCACAGTAGACAGTTTTCTTTACAGAGGACCTGTCACCACAAAATGCAGTGCAATCTGCGGGCAGCATGTTATAGATCAGGAGGAGCTGAGCAGACTGATATATATTTTGTGGGAAAATATTCAGTAAAACTTCTCATTTATACATTTATATCTTTTCCTTTTTCCTGAACAACTATCGGTACAGAAGGGAGGAGTTATCAGTGACTGGCAGCTATCGCTGAATATATATTTGTGTGTGTGTATATATATATCTATATCAATCTGCTCAGCTTCTCCTGCTCTATAACATGGTGCTTTCAGATTGCATTGCATTTTGTAGTGACAGGTCCTCTTTAATTCCCCGAGAGCAGGAAGGGGAACGACTGACTCAATTAGAACATCCCACATTATAGTAATCAATGCAGTGCTCTTCTGTTACCATCTTTATCTAGGCCTATTAAGAGACTTGTCCAACTGTAACCCCAATTTTACATCTGCTGTTATCATGAGGATTACCCTACAGATAACATCTTTCCCTCACTGCAGCAGTAAGCTGACAGTGGATTGCCTATCTATATAGGAGATCTTATCATTTCTGGTGACTACTAAAGAAGGATAAGATTTTGGGGGGAGATTTATGAAGACTGGTGTAAAGAGAGACTTACTTACGGTAGTTGCCTATAGCAACCAATCAGATTGATCCTTTTATTCTCTACAGGAGCTCTCAGAAATAAAGGGTGGAATCTGATTGGTCGCTATGGACAAGTAATACAGTTTCCCTTTACACCAGTTTTGGTAAATCTCCCCTTTTGTGTTTATTAGTGACATAGTACTGCTGGAATAAAAAGGAAAAACAGGCAAAAATTGTAAGACAAATGAGTATGGAGTTTAAAAATATATGTGTTAGTAATATCTACTATATATTTTCCGATAGATGGAAAGTTATAAAAAATACTTTCCCCAAATTTTGTGAAACTTTTGCTTATTTCTAACAATCATATCTTGTCTAGAAGCCATAAAAATCAATTTACTCTACCTGTTTCTATATATATAAGGATGTCTCCCAGTTTTTTCAGAAAGCATGGTGCTGATTTATCAATGTACAGTATTTACCTGAATCCTGTGGAGTATATACATAAAAATGTAATGCATTTGGCCGTTATGTCATATGTATTAAATCCTTGCAACACCCTTTTGACACATAGCATTCAACCGGTTGAGCTTGAGTACGCTACATAATGGGAAATGCCCTTAAAGAGGACCTTTCATTGTTTTAACTTACACTATCTAAATACCTTTATTGTTAGGGCACCCCCCGCTGATGCCGGCACCCGTTCAGGTTTTTCAAAATATCGCTCCTGCGCTTCACTGTGCCCCCCTGTATATTTCTCGCTCAGTATGCTAAGGCTACTTTCACACTGGCGGCAGGCCTGATCCGGCAGGTGAAGGGTGCTGCCGGATCAGGCCTGCCGCAGTGACATGTGTGGAGCCGGAACCGCGCTCCGGCCCCACACATGTCACACAGTACATACATAAACATAAACATACACACATATAGACATACAAACACACATACATACTTACATGCTCCCGGCAGGTCTTCGGAGCGTTGGAGGGACAGGACGGCTCGCACAGGTGACGATTCCCCACAGCGCCCTCTGCTGGGCGCCTGGTGGAATCGTCACCTGTGCGAGCCGTCCTGTCCCTGCGACGCTCTGAAGACCTGCCGGGGAGCATGTAAGTACGTATGTGTATTTGTATGTCTATATGTGTGTGTATGTTTATGTTTATGTCTATGTCTGTGTCTGTATGTGTGTATGTGTAGCCGGATCCGTAATGAACTCCATTGAAAGTCAATGGAGGGCGGATCCGGTTACCATTGTGGTCACACCAGACGGATCCACCCCCATTGACTTGCATTGGGGGTCATTCCGGACCCGTCTTGGTGCGGATGCCTGGACCGGAGAGCAAACCGCAGCATGCTACGGTTTGTTCTCCGGTCTGAAGATGGAACGGAATGCTTTCAGGAGCATTCAGTTGTCTTCAGTTCAGTTTTGTCCCCATTGACAATGAATGGGGACAAAACTGAAGCGTTTTATTCCGGTATTGAGCCCCTATGACGGAACTCAATACCGGAATTTTAAAACGCTAGTGTGAAAGTAGCCTAATACTGAGCATCGGAACAGGGAGGAGGAGACACCAGGGTTTCTCAATGGGCGTCTCCTTCTCCCTGGCTGTGCCGCGATCCAATCACATCGGAGAGCGTCACAGCCAAGGAGTTTCTTTCAAGCTCAACCAGTTGAATGCTATGTGTCAAAAGGGTGTTGCAAGGATTTAATATATATGACATTACGACCAAATGCATTACATTTTTATGTATATACTCCACAGGATTCAGGTAAATACTGTACATTGATAATTCAGCACCATGCTTTCTGAAAAAACTGGGAGACATCCTTATATATATAGAAACAGGTAGAGTAAATTGATTTTTATGGCTTCTAGACAAGATATGATTGTTAGAAATAAGCAAAAGTTTCACAAAATTTGCTTAGTGTAAGTTAGGGTCCGGGGTGGCAGACCCCCACTGATCAGATACTGATGATAGGTCATCAGTATTATCAGTATTACGGAAACAGAATGCAAATGGCGTAACTTTTTTTTTTTTTAAATGAATAGCATACGCATACAGTCCGCAAAAAAAAAATAAACAGAACAGACATGGAAAGATTATACGTTTGTGTGCATGAGCCCTTAAAGGGGTATTCCCATCTCATAAATATAGTTTGTATAGTTAGATATAGCCATACCAATATTATTACTAATAGAATGTTTTTATATAAAATGTACCGTTTAGAAGATTTTCCTATTTGTATATCCATTGTCCCGCACACATCAGTCAGGCCGTTGCCCCTGGTTACGACCACCTCGGCCATGTAGTAGTGGTGGCCGACTTGCTCCTGTTCAAACCTGCTCTGAGGTAACTGCTGTATTGTGAACGCACATTACATGAACATGTGGAGACAGATCTTAGGGCACTTTCACGTCTGTGTTTCGGACGCTACCAGTCCAAAACGCAATGGTCAGGATCCGTCCAAAACGCAGACTTTATAAACGGATCCTGCTCCATAGAGATGAATTGATCTTGGAACAGGATCCGTTTCTCTGCGTTTTGGAAGCGCAGAAAAAAATGCTACAACCCTAAGGTGTGTCTCCGCATGTTCATGCAATGTGCGTCCACAATACAGCAGTTACCTCAGAGCGGGTTTGAACAACAGCAAGCCGACCAGCACTACTACATGACCGCGGTGGTCGTAACTAGGGGCAACAGCCTGACTGATGTGTGTGGGACAATAGAAATACAAATAGGAAATCTTCTAAACGGTACATTTTATATAAATACATTCTATTAGTAATAATATTGGTTTGGCTATATCTAACTATACAAACTACATGTATCAGGTGGGAATACCCCTTTAAAATCCTGGAAAACCCCTTCTTTTGCAAAAGTTATCCCAATTTGGTGGTCCAATAAAACAATAGTGTCTCTCTTACCAGCATTACTTACCATTACATCTATTAGCAGCCATCTTGGGAACATTATTCTTCCTCTTTCTCTCTGTCACATAATAGCTCCTTCATACTTCGTCACCCCGCACAGCACTTACTACATTTCCCAAGATCCCCCCTGGTCTCCCTACTTACACATATTATGGCGATAACAGATCAGAATAGGAGTGGAGAGAAGAGCAAATAGTTGTCCCCACAGGATAGGGGATAACTATTAGATTGGTTGGGTCCTACCGCTGGGGGCCCCATACCCCTCTGCAGCCCCCCTATAATTAGCGGAGCGGCTGACGCGCTGTATGCGGCTATCTCTGGAACTCCCATACAAATGAATGGCGCGACCGCTGTCATGTGCGACCAGCTGCTCCGTTCATTTCAGGGGGGCTGCAGGGGGTATGAGGCCCCCGTTCTCACCGATCTAATAGTTATTCTCTATCCTGTGAATAGGGAATAACTTGAAACAAGTGGAATATTCCTTTAAGGACGATTTATATGAAGTAATTATCTTTGAGATCACAAAGACCAATGACCAATACAAATATAAATCATCGTTGGCAGTATGGATTATTTCTGCATTATAAATGCTCCCTCAGCCTAAATCTATAAGGAGAGATGCCACTTGCACTGTACAAGCCTATGGAAAAGAGGCCACCACTTGTGTGATATTAACCGTTTCCTATTAATAAAGATCTCATCCTCCAGGGCTGCCGAGGGCACCCCCGGGCCTTTCTACAAGCCACCCCCAGGCCTGCCTTCAGCTTTCCCTTTCTTGGCTTCTGTCTTGGAAATACTCCCATTGTATTTAAGTGCGGCTCTGAATACTTGTGTTTGCATAAATAATTCATGTGTATATTGATGAATAGAGCCTAAATGACAGCCTGCTAGATAATAGAGATACTTAACCCCGAAGAAGGCAGCTGCTTGTTTATTTAAAACAACTATTTCCAAGATATAAAAGGTCTCTCCGAAGTTTAATGCCTGAAAACCGAATTGACTAAACTAAATTGAATTGACGTGCCCCCTCCGTACACAGAGAAATGCTGAGATTTCATTCATTTAACCAGTATATGAGCTGCGTAGCCCTCCTTACCAGCAAATATTTTCACTTTCAGCTTTGAAAGAGGGTTTCCAGCCGTATGTAAATGAAAGTAGTCGTGTGGTTCCGAAAACCCGCTTTTCAATACTCGATTGGGGTATTCTGAACTAATAGAACGGGTTCTGTCATTCATGTCCCCCTTCATCTCTTAGGGCTCATTCAGACGGCCGTATGTTGTCCGCAAAAATGTGGATCTGTTTTTTTTGCAGATTACATACTGACCCATTCACTTCTATGGGCCCTTTTCTTCCATTCCATGGCTCCGCAAAACAAATGAAACATGTCCTATACCTGTCAGTGAAAATCAGGACATAGTCCCATTGAAGTCTATGGGTCTGCAAAAATACGGAATGCAATCCGTTTTTTTGCGGACATGCTGAACTGTCCGCAAAAATACGGATCCGTACGGAGCCTAAGGGCTCATCATACGGCCGTCTAAATGAGCCCTTAGGCCCCATTCACACGACCGTATGTATTCCATGATCCGTATAAAAACATTAGTCCTAGAGTGCAGTGTGGTTGCAAACATGGACAGTCTATTGACCTTAGTGGGGAAACGTGTAATACTCCATTTCTCCTGTGGAGGCGCTGCTGGGGAGTTGGTCGCCTGCTGCTTGATTCCTTCGCAGGTCTCAGTTGATCGCTGAAGGTTCCAGTAGCAAGACTACCTATGATCAGGTTTTGTCGGAGGATTGTCCAAGGTGGACAGTCTCTTTAAAGGGAATCGGTCAGCAGTTTTGACCATGGCAAACTGCTGACTGCACTGGGAAGGACGATACAAACATATCTCTTGTGGAGTTTGATTTGGAAATGAATTCTGCTCCTGCAAGTGCCCAGGAGACGGGGCTTCACTGTGGACCGCTCTCTGCATTGAGTTTCTTCATAGCCCCTCCCCTTTGCTCTGAGTGACGGCTGTATCATCCAACAGGAGACGACTACAGCTGTCACTCAGAGGAGAGGGGCTGTGAAGCAGAGAGCGTTTAACAGTGACGCTCCGCCCTGGGCACCTGCAGGAGCAGAATGTTCCTGATAATAAAAGCTCTACAGAAGGTATGTTTGTCTTGCTGAGCTATGATACTATGCATGGCCGCCATCCAATGGATGGCGCTGTGCTTGGTAAGCTGCAAGGAGGCTGCAGCGCTCATGGGAGCTGATTGGTGGGGGTCCCGGGAGCGGCTATTCTGAGGATAGATCAGCAGTATGAAACACTCAGAAAACCCACTTAATATATCTGTCCCATTCTTGGTGACAATCAGAGGCTGACAGCCTTTCCACTGGGGCACTGCCCCATGCCCTAGTAGGACTAGCACTTTATTAGGACAGGCTCTCAGTTGCAGATTATAAATAATGTCCTCATTCACTGACAGAATGTACAGATCTTGATTAAAAAGAGTTGAAACACAAAATCTATTAGAAAGTTCCATTATACATGCATTAAGATTTATTTACTGAAAACCAGAAAATCTTTTCAGTAGCCCCCAAGATAATTTTAAAATTAAAGCACCTTTTTTTTTTTTTAATTTGCACCCCAGCCAACTGTACCTGTGAAAAAATCCACACTCACCTACTCTCCTCCAGTCTGTCCTGGCTCCCTGGCATTCTACACTGGTCTTCCAGTCCCTGTCCTTCAATCTCCACTCGGATGGGAGCACGTGCACTGCTGCAGCCAATGATTGGCCGCAGTGGTGATGTGTCCCCAAGTGGCACATAGTCCAGCAAAGACGTGTCACTTGAGGACACTGCTACGGCCAGTGTCTAGTGCCTCCATGCTCCCTCTCGCATCCACCATCCTCCGTCTGTTAACCCATTCTATGCATTTGCAGCATAACGAAGGATGCTTTTTGGGAAGGGGGTGAGATGATCAGTGTGCGGCACAGAGTGAAAAGGTTTTGTGCACTGTGGACTCCTGTGGGAAGAAGAATGAATAATATGACATAAAGCAACCACTGTATTACATCTGGATAGAAGCGGTATAAGAAGTTATTTAAAGGGCTTATCAGACCCTCCCCCCCCAAAGTTAGTAATTTACTAGTTGGACCGCTCCTTTTAAGAGTTTAATCAGCATATTGTTTTGGACAATAAAAAAACAAAATGGTGGTCACTTTAGGGCTAAAGGCAACACCTTCATATTACGGTCTTAAAGGGGGTTGTCAAAGTTTAAATAAATTTTTTCCCAGCAGCAGTAATGGTACTAAAATAACACGCAATCCTGCAGTGCTGATGTCATCTACCTGGCTGCAGCAGTGATGCCCTGTACACACCAGGACACTGTGCAGCCAATCGCTGGCCTCAGCAATATACAACACAGGAGTGCTGAGGCCAGTGATTGGCTGCAGTGATGATGTGTGTTTGGGATGTCATCGCTGGCACAGGAAGCAGGAGGGGAAAAAAGATGGTATGACTGTGTTATCTTGCTTCTGGAAGTTTCTTAATTTAAAGAGGAGCTGCCCCCTCTCCTGACATGCCTGGTTTAATAGCTTCATGCATTCCCCATGTAATAACAAGTCTGAAGCATCTATTCTTATGTCTGTACGTTGTGCCATTCCTTTATTATTTCTACTAGAAGTTATGAATGAATTACTAGCAGTCTGCAGTAATGGTACAGAGGGGAGGTGACCAGTTCGGGGTGTGTACCTGCACAGACTCACTCTATCCAATCAGTGCTGCCGTTTTCAGACTGTGCAGGTACACACCCCCAACTGGTCACCTCCCCTCTGTACCCTTACTGCAGACTGCTAGCAATTCATTCATAACTTCTAGTAGAAATAATAAAGGAATGGCACAACATAGAGACATAAGAATAGATGTTCCAGAATTGTTATTACATGGGGGATGCATGAAGTTATTAAAACAGGCATGTCAGGAGTGGTGAAAGGTCCTCTTTAACTTGGACAGCCCCTTTAAATAGCAGATAAATCCACGTGAATTACATGTATCTACTAGCTGGCACTCTAGCTGTTCTGAAACTACAACTCCCAGAATCCTTTTTTTTACTTCTGTGGCAGTCACAAGAACAGCTGAACAAGCGTGCATGCTGGGAGTTGTAGTTTAGCAGCAGCTGGAGCGCCAGAGGTTGCTGATCCCTGTACTACAGTAAGTGTCTGTTGTGAGGCGTTCGGTACATACATGAACGGGGTAAGTAGTACGTGATCATGTTCATTTTGTCATCACTTGAAGCACCCTGGCATTCCTGCCTGCTAGCACCAAGTCTGGGAAGTAAACGGAGGACCTGAGAGGATGTTGTGTTTCATTGAAAAGGGATCAGCAGTCTTACCCCGAGGTGTTTTATATCGTGCTGCCTGCCAGCAGCGTCCATACCCAGTGTAGAAGCAGCCAGTGCCAGCCATCCCAAGGGCACGGCCACCTTCAGCACCCTTTATAATGTGTTCTCACTTGCCTCCTTGGGGCTCGGAGCTCTTGTTTTCGGTTTGGGATGTTTTGTAGCCGTCAGCCATGTTTTATTACAGTTGTGTATCTTATTTTCTTCACATCTATCCTCTATATTGCCCCTCAGTAACCTGATGTAATCTGATATATTAGCTCTTGTTGTTTTTATTTTTGCAAGTAGGAAAATAACCGGAAGTTAGACGATGCATGCAAATCTGTGCATCGGAGCATGTTGTAGAGTATTCCTGCCAAGAGTGTGTGAGAAGTCGTCTTTCTGCGTTAAAGTACAGGTATCGTGAAAACATCTGGAAGTCCCCACCGCAGGCCTAAATTGTGTCATTGTAGAGAGCGCACGCTTGATATGAATACATATCAAAGGGGCCACCTATAATGAGTCCATTATAATGCTCTATCAATGCTGAAGTAATGTGCACAGTTGATGCTAGGGGCCCTTTTACATGGCCGATGGTCAGAAATGAGGAACGCTTGTTTGTCATGTGATCACATCTAATGTGCAACACAGTATGGAAGCTGAATGGGGAACCAATGATCATAGCAATGATTGTTCATCCCCCATTCATTGTGCATCGGGTGGTGTAAAAATGAGGGCTGATCAACTTCTGTATATTTGGTCAGCACACTTTGGGACTGAAATTTCCCATTGGAAATAACCCTATATAGCCCAATGTAGGGACCGTAAGCACTTAGGCCCAACCCCTAACAATGTTGAAATATTTGGCAGATCTCCACAAGTTCTACTTTAAGGATGTGGGGCCTATATGGCATTGTGCACTCCAGAATCCTGCCTCCTAATTAGGAATTGCTGTAGTGGGTGCAGAGGTAGCCTTCACACCTGGACCCTGGTGCCTCAGGGGGCCCAGATCTTCTCTACTGTAAATAGCTCATGGTCAATGCTGGGGCCCTGGCTTTTTGGGGGGCTTTTACTCTCTTTAAAAGTTACTTCTTTTAGCATATTGATCTCCAAGTGCTGTCACAAATTTATATTATTTGACACACCCATATATCATTATTATTGTCATGATGATTAATATAAGATTAATATAAGAGCTGTAGAGTATATAGTAATCTTATTTTCCCATCTGGGCAGTTCTATGGTGCTTAGAGATGAGCAAGTTTTGAAAAATTTAATTCGGCAGCTTCGCCGAAGTTTAACAAATTTCCAACTTAATTAATTGCGAATCTCTATGTTAAAACCCCATTCAGCCTATCAATCTATAGGACAATTTTTAATGGCTGCTTAGAAGTGAGCCCATCTAACACCAGTTTTAAATACACTAGTACGATATGGCCTTTTGGGTTTAAAAAAAAAAAAAAGAAAAAAATCACTCACCTCATCCACTTGCTCGCACCGAGGTAGTCCGCTCCTCTCTTGATTGGGAAAAGAGAGGACCTGAACTGAGCGTGATGACAAAAAGAGAGGACCTGAACTGAGCGTGAGGATGAGAAGAGAGGACCTGAACTGAGCCTGAGGATGAAAAGAGAGGACCTGAACTGAGCCTGAGGATGAAAAGAGAGGACCTGAACTGAGCGTGAGGATGAAAAGAGAGGACCCGAACTGAGCGTGAGGATGAAAAGAGAGGACCCGAACTGAGCGTGAGGATGAAAAGAGAGGACCCGAACTGAGCGTGAGGATGAAAAGAGAGGACCCGAACTGAGCCTGAAAGGACCGAACTGAGCCTGATGACGAAAAGAGAGGACCTGAACTGAGCCTGATGACGAAAGAGAGGACCTGAACTGAGCCTGATGACGAAAAGAGAGGACCTGAACTGAGCCTGATGACGAAAAGAGAGGACCTGAACTGAGCCTGATGACGAAAAGAGAGGACCTGAACTGAGCCTGATGACGAAAAGAGAGGACCTGAACTGAGCCTGATGACGAAAAGAGAGGACCTGAACTGAGCCTGATGACGAAAAGAGAGGACCTGAACTGAGCCTGATGACGAAAAGAGAGGACCTGAACTGAGCCTGATGACGAAAGAGAGGACCTGAACTGAGCCTGATGACGAAAAGAGAGGACCTGAACTGAGCCTGATGACGAAAAGAGAGGACCTGAACTGAGCCTGATGACGAAAAGAGAGGACCTGAACTGAGCCTGATGACGAAAAGAGAGGACCTGAACTGAGCCTGATGACGAAAAGAGAGGACCTGAACTGAGCCTGATGACGAAAAGAGAGGACCTGAACTGAGCCTGATGACGAAAAGAGAGGACCTGAACTGAGCCTGATGACGAAAAGAGAGGACCTGAACTGAGCCTGATGACGAAAAGAGAGGACCTGAACTGAGCGCGATGACGAAAAGAGAGGACCTGAACTGAGCGCGATGACGAAAAGAGAGGACCTGAACTGAGCGCTGATGACGAAAAGAGAGGACCTGAACTGAGCGCGATGACGTCGCCGTGCACTCCCAGCATGATCATGTGGTGACGATGATATCACCATGTGATCACCCTGAGAGAGTGCGGTGATGTCATCATTCTCAGTTCATGTCCTTAGGCGGGTCTTTTCCCACTCAAGAGAGGAGCGGACTGCTTTTGCGCAAGCAAGTGGATGAGGAGAGTAATTTTTTACTTTTTTTTTTTTATGTCCGTCCTTTCTAAGACCACTCCAGCCGCCATTTTAGGAAAAATGATTTATTACCAGGAAGCACGAGGAAATTCTGCTTCAAATTTTTCCTAAACTTCGGATCGAATTCCACTTCGGATGCTTCGATTCGCTCAACACTAACGGTGCCTTTCTGAAGATTTCATTTGGGAATTAACCATCTAATACCAGATTACTAAAAATGAACCTTCCCACCCCCCGCCATGGCAGCCCAATAGATTAGCTTCCAAATTTCAGACAGGTTTATACCAGGAGAAGTGGACTTAACATCTTGAGAAATACATTTTGTAATTCTTGGGTGCAGTCTGACGCATTTCAGCACTCCTCTGTTACCTTCAGCTTTTAGTCCAGAGCAGAGCAGCACCGCATACACGCCTCTGTAAACAGCTCGATTAACCCATTCCCCGGTGCACAGGCCAGCTGGGAGCACTTTTGAAGGCCTTTTGGGGTTAATTTAAAGAAAATTGTCAGGATGATAAACTGCCCAGAGTCCTGCAGCACAAACACATTTAATCTGTCTCTCAGTCCCGGGGTTGCTGGACCGGGGCCAGCTTTAGCAAATAAACCTAAGTAAGTGGAAACTTTCTCAGTCTCGGTTCCGAGAACTGACAGTGAACTGTGCCCGGCTGGACGACTTTCTGCTCCCTATCCCCGAATCGGGGCGTAAGAGGCGGACGGAACAGATAGATCTTGTGGCAATCGTTAACCCATTCAGTGCCTGAACGCTGACGGAACAAGACTTAAGTAGCGTGACCTCACGTGCTGGTATGCTCGGCCACTTTGGACTTTTATTGCTCCCAGAAGTTTACACCGCCTGTTTCTGCCGGGGTGCTGCCTGTGCTTGGTTGCAGGCAGTTTTCCACTTGCCGAGAGAGAACCCAAAGCTTTAGGCCTGGGTTACTGTTTGCCTGCAGTCAGTTTGGGAAGAATTTTGCAGTGCATTTGTTCATGTTTGCTTTGTGATGAATCCAGTAGGGAAAGAAAATCTTCTGGCATGATTCTCGGCCCTTTTCTCAAAGAAGCATTTTGTGTACAGAGAGGAAAAATTGATTGTGCGCTCCAAAAATACAATATAAAAAATGTTGCCCTCTGAGATGGTTATGGCCTTAGGTGCAGACTGTTACTGCGGAGCCAGGCCGGAGACTTTTTAGCAACAGATGCATTTAGGCGATCTTCACGAGGCAAAGCTCAATTATTTCATGGCTGCTCACAGATGTGCAGAGTGAGTTCAATATTCCACTGGTAAACATTCTTTTCCGTCATCCTCTACGGAACTAAAAAGATTTAGGCCTCGTTCACATTTTTGTGTCTGTGTTTCATCAGTGAAGAATCCGTGTTCGGTCTGTGTGTCCGTTTTTTTTTGCCCTCCGTGTGTCATCTGTATTCCACGGACCCTGCTCAATGAATAGTAATTTCCAAAGAATTTCCTAGTTCCTGAAAATCACTGACTGAACACAGATGCCATTCATGTTGTGTCAGTGGTTTTTCACAGACCCATAGACTTCAATGGGCATGTAGTTCATGCTACAGGTCAGTGGAAAATCACTGGCGTGTGAACAAACGCATTAACATCAATGGGTACGTATACTGCCTATGGAAAATTTGGTTACAACACATCCGTGAAAAAACGAAATTTGTGAACGAGGCCTCAGGAAAAATTCAGCAGAAAGTTTTATTTCTGTAAACAGAAAATTTACACTGTTTTGCAATAATGGCAAATGCGTAGCTGAAAACCTCGCCCATACTGAACAGAGCAGTGAGGGAACAAAGGGGGTTGTATATCAAACTGGTGTAAAGCAGAACTGGCTTAGTTGCCCATAGCAACCAATCAGATTCCACCTTTCATTTTACCAAGGAGCTGTCCAGAATGAAAGGTGGAATCTGATTGGTTGCTATGGGCAACTAAGCCAGTTCTGCTTTACACCAGTTTATTAAATCACCCCCCCCCCAAGTTTAATCTTTAATTGTGAGGACCAAATTCTTCTAGTGAATACCCTTTGTAGAACACAGTCTTGTTTTTAGCACTGTTGTTTTTAATTTTTCTTTATAGCACTTAAAGATGTGTTTTCTGAAACAGAGTTCCAAAACCCCTACAGAGTCCAATATTAATAATATGATATTATTAAATCTTGACTGTCTGCAGCCACCACTAGGGGGAGCTTTCTGCACGCTGTTCTGAGACCACGGCATAAACTGTGTACAGTGATGGCTGCAGGCCACTAGTATTTTATTCCCAACATTATGATCAGTGGGGTTCTAACTTCTGGCACCCTCTCCGATATGGAGAACAGAGGGCAGATATCCTTCAGGCATCTTTTGTGTACAGTGATGCTCCTGACCACATGTTGTGAAGTGCATCCCCACTCCATTCTAGTGAATAGTACTGAGGTATAATTTTTGGTCAGGAGTGTCGCTGTTAAACGAATGTCATAGAAGGATCATGGGGGTAGTATTTTAGAAACTGTGATATATTGAGAAAATTCCAGTTAAAACAAGTTCGGTTGCACTTACTCTAGCAGGGTCTGGCAGGGGAACAGCCTGCTGGTTCCATACTAACACTAGCCCATGTCTGCCACTGGAAGTCCACACCGGCCCCATTCACTATAATGGGAATGGGCGGGAGATGCGGCTGCCTCTTGGCATGTTTGCTGTACTGCGGCCGGACCTCCGGCCCATCCCCATTACAGTGAATGGGGACGGAGCAGACTTCCTTCGGCACAAATGGGCTTGTGTTCGTTCCCCTGCCAGAACAGCCTGCCGGACCCTGCTAGTGCGAGTGTGAAAGTAGCCTTACTATTAGGTTGGTGGGGGTCTGACCACTGGGACCTGCACGCTCATGAGAGCAGAAGTCCTGTGCCCTGTATGAACAGAGCAGCAGGTCAGAAAGAGCTGCAGTGTAAAGCACAGTGTAGGCAGATTTACCCTGTGATGGAAAAAGAGCAAGATTTCTTCCTTAGATCTTACATGTAGGCTGGAGGAGAAAACCAACAGAAACATCTACAGCTCGGCGGGGATTATAGGAGGGCTTTTTTATGGTGATCAGTTTAAATAAATTAATTTTTTACTTATCAGTAATATAACTGAAGGTTATTTCTCTGTAAAAGTGAAAAATTGCCAATCAGTTATGAGCCTGACAGCTGTTCTTACATGATTCATTCAATTCTAACAATATAATCACATTTATAACTGTGAGAGACTATCATCAAAACTTCCTGGCTTGTCCATACACATTAGATAGCTACGACTGTATTCCCATACACTTGCATGCTGGGCCTGGCCAAGCTTGTGTGCAGTAAGCTGCTGCCAAACTCTGACGGTGGCTACTTATCTCCACCTGAGGACTGAAGGATCAGTCCAAGCCTCGCCCCTGACATCTGTCTGCAGAGGAGACCCCCAATACACATTAGAGGATTGACAGATATCATCGATATGGAACTAAATGCATAATGTGGCAAAAGTACGAGAGAGAACTGTCTAAAAACTGTCTATGGAGGTTGTCCTAGCTGGCTATAATCATTAAAAATCAGTAGGCAATAAATAGTGTAAAGGGGTTGTCCCATGAATAATATACAGTTTTCAAACCAGCACCTGGATCTGAATAGTTTTGTAATTGCATGTAATTGAAAATGTATTATAGCTACTGAGTTATTCAATGAAATCTATCTGTAGAGCGCCACCTGCTGTTTGCTATTTTTCTAATTTCTCTGTCCTGGATGCACACGCTCAGTTTCATCATTCAACTGCCACCAGCTGTAACCGACAGGACACACCCTCTGAGAAAGGACACGCCCTCTAAACTGCCAGCTTGAAATAAATCTAGCAGAGCAATGAAGGGGGAGGTCTCTGGATCCATGTGAGGTACAGGGCTGGTTCTAGCTTGTTATAAAGTGTTTGTCATGTACTAAGTTATGTGTAATTTTCATTTTACATGAATCATGGGAGAACCCCTTTAAGTCAATATGCTTAATAGTTGCTGGTGGGTGCTATTACCTGCAAGGGTATATTCACATGTGCAGGTTATTTGATGCAGTTTTTTTTAAGGAGAAGTACCTGTCCTTTATACTTTCTTCCCTTTTATGAGCTGCCGAGCCTGTGCGCACAGATTATTGCCTAGATATACATGATACCTTTGTGTCTAGAGCAAAACTAATATTGATCTGTACACATTTACTTCCCCTGGATGCAAGAAGATTTCCATCCACTGACAGCAAACGGAGATATATTTAAAATGGCAGGGAAATACAAAAGCTGCATAGCTTATACCATGAGACTGCTTTATTCCCGTAAGACCGGAGCCCTCCTTTATTTATTTATTATATTCACTTATATAGCGCTGACATATTCCGCAGCTCTTTACAGACATCAGCGTCGCACTCTGTCCCCGATGGGGCTTCACAATAAAATATGTAACTTTCGGTTGCTCCCTAGAGAGCCGTTGCACCGTAAACAGAGTGCTCATAGGTAACGAGGTCCTACAATACCACGAACCCGCACGGTTATCTGGCGGGAGTTCGCTGAGCTGCTTATGTTGATTGGCTGCCAAAAAGCCGACTGCAGATTCTGCGGTTGCTAATTGTGGTAAGGTAGTTGGACAAGCTGAAGATTTCTAGTAGCTGCCATCAGTTCTGACTCACAGCTTCTTATTGCATCTGGGCAGAACTGTGTAGTTAAAGATCCCGGCTCACAAGTAAATCATGCAGTAATGGCATCCAGTGCACATGGAGGTCCAGATGCTCGCTGCAGAAATCTGCCTCGTGTAGTTGTTATCTTTGTATCTTCGGTCTCAGGAGGCGAATGAGAGACTCTTGGGGAGACAAAATGCAAACATTTCCTGGAGGGATTTGCATTGCGAGAATTGATAAGTCCTGACTAATTACTTTAAGTTGCCAAGTTCTAACCTTGACGAAATACACACCCCCCCCCTCTTATTTCCCTGCAAGCTGCACGTTTATGGCTTGTGCTATTAAAGAGCCGTGGCACCCTTTACACATGGAGACGATTGGCATTTATATGTAAATGTGCTCTGTACTGCAGAGGTTCATGTGGCTTGAAGCTGTCATGCCCTGCTGCAAATGCTGTTCCTAGCCGTCACCTAACCAACCATGACTTTGCTTTAAACCATATGTAATAGTATTGCTTTGTAGACAATATATAGACGCTATACAAATGTAATAGTCATGATTTTCTGTATATAAAAACATTGTAACATCAAGCAAAACTATATTATTCCTGCCTTATAAGTGGCCTGCGCTGAGATGTAAATGCAACATCTGCACCCTTATAGAAAAGGATGTAATGAGCCTGGTTGCAGGGGATGCAACTGGACCTCAGGTGTAAAGATCTCCCACTGTCTCCATCTACGTGTATGACCACCTCCTGGTCTGCATTGCTGGTTCAGTGGGGCGTGCAAAATTATTCAGCCCCCTTGCATTAATACTTTGTTGCGCCACCTTTTGCTGCGATTACAGCTGCGGTCTCTTGGGGTATGTCTCTATCAGTTTTGCACATCTAGAGACTGAAATTCTTGCCCATTCTTCCTTGCAAAACAGCTCGAGCTCTTTGAGGTTGGATGGAGAGCGTTTGTGAACAGCAGTTTTCAGCTCTTTCCACATATTCTCAATTGGATTCAGGTCTGGACTTTGACTTGGCCATTCTAAGACCTGGATACCTTTATTTTTGAACCATTCCATTGTAGATTTTGCTTTATGTTTGGGATCATTGTCTTGTTGGAAGATAAATCTCCGTCCTAGTCTCAGGTCTTTTGCAGACTCCAACAGATTATCGTCCAGAATGGTCCCGTATTTGGCTCCATCCATCTTCCCATCAATTTTAACCATCTTCCCTGTCCCTGCTGATGAAACCATGATGCTGCCACCACCATGTTTAATAGTGGGGATGGTGTGTTCAGGGTGATGAGGTGATCGTTTTGCATTGTTTCCAAAAAGTTGGATTTTGGTTTCATCTGACCAGAGCACCTTCTTCCACATGTTTGGTGTCTCCCAGGTGGCTTGTGGCAAACTGTAAACCAGACTTTTTATGGATATCTTTGAGAAATGGCTTTCTTCTTGCCACTCTTCCATAAAGGCCAGATTTGTGAAGTGTCGGACTGGGCGGGGGGGGGGGGGGGAGCTCAGGACTACTGTAACATAAGTCTTGTAAACTAATGGTCATGGTGCCTGCTACCATCGGGTACCCCTATAGTCTGATGACCACCAAAAAATGGACCCCTGTAGTAACGACGCCACAGAAGAAGTGAAGTAAGTGACATTTACATGTGTTGAGCAAGCAGGCAATTATCGGCAAGGGACCGTTCCTTCCTGATAACTGCCTGCTCCTCAGTAGAGGAAAGAGCTACGTCTACACGCAGCAATCGCCTCCACTGTATGGGGATGAACGATCACTACTGCTATTGCTCGTTCTCATACAGATTCATTGTTTCTAGGCAGCAGATCCCTGTCTACAAAGCTTGGAAATGATGATTTAGGTGTCCGCATTGGGCAGGAGCATTCATATAACGTTCATTCCTGATAATTGCCCCGTGTAAACCTGTCAAAAATTGTAGCAGTAAGTGCAACAAGGAAAATGGGAATAGCAAATTGTGCATTAGTCCTACGTGTATGGTGAAGGCACACTGTAAAAGTAGAAAAGTTATTGTCGAATTTCCAACTTAAGCCATCAATCGAAACCGTCTTAATTCTCACCATCAACACAAAAGCAGGCATTAAACGTGCAACGCAGCTTAGCCGTCAGGATCGCTGGTTCAGCAATTATCATTGGAAGCACAAAATATTGAACATATGAACTCAGACAGTTAACATATCTGCATTGTAACAAGATCAGCCTTGTTTTATTCCTCGCTCCGAGTGTTTTGGATGCGGAGACAAAGAAGCAATTGAAATGAAACATGAACTTGTATAATCATTTGGTGGAAGTGGAAATAGCAGCAGGAGAAAAAAATCACCGAGCGTTCTCCAAAGACGAAGGATCAGCAGACAAATAGTGTTCCTAGCAGGGACAACGTGTGGACATAGATGCCGGGATAGATTCGCTAGTATCTAATGGCTGCCTGAAGAAGCCTTATGTTACATTGTAATTGCCCTGTTCAGGCCTGCGTCCTGTGTAAAGTAGATTACTGCGTGCCCAAAAATCTCCAAATGAGCAGCTTGTGGTTTTCTCCTGTTTGGTCGGGTTAACCAGCCGTTTAGCAGAATGTACAGATGTAATTCATGGGAGAAAAGGGGATTGTGTTGGATTTTTTTTCTCTAGCCTTATGAAGAAACAGGTAGGAAGATAACAATCCTAAGAATCATAGATGACGTTATTATAGCAATGATGCAGTGAGTGAGATTAGACATGCATATAATAATATATAGGCAGAAATGTATTGAATATCAATGCAATGTGCATACAAAATGTTACTGTCTCATTGAATCATAGGAAGTAAGCAGCTCTTGTCTAAATACTGTTTGTAGCCAGGGTCTTTACTAGAAATTGTGAAGTATAAAGGAGGTCAGTTTAGAAAGGCTGTGGTGCGAGAAGGGTTAACAAGCAAGTCCTAAAATCCTAAAGGGCCCCCTGTAAATATAAGTTCACCAGCTGGCTTCTGGGAAAGCTGGGTAATGACCAATGTGCTAAATTGTGAAAACTTGCAGCCAGCCTGGAATTTAAGGCTACATGCACACCACCGCGCCATGTTTTGCAGATCCGCAAAACACAGATGCCGTCCATGTGCGTTCTGCAGTTTGCGGAACGGAACAGGCTGCCAGTTATAGAAATGTCTCTTCTTCTCCACAAAACGGACAAGAATAGGATATGGCCATGGAAAGGTGCAACAGTTGCAGGCAGCATGTGGAGCGCTGTCTGCATCTTTTGCGGACCCACTGAAGTGAATGGGTCATCATCGGAGCCGCAAAAAATGCGGTTCGGATGCAGACCCAAGTAACGTTCTTGTGGATGAAGTCTTCAGATGTTCACGTCACCATATCTGTCTTCATCTCTTCACAAATGACATTTCAAGATCTCACCTGTTAGTGTTGGGTTGTCCCAATTTATTACCTGTCTACCAGATTCCCAACCCCTGCAAAGACCCCCCCCCCCAACAGAACAGGGACCCCGTGTCCCCGTAAGAATAAAGGGACCCAGTCCTGTAGAGTTTAAATGGAGCAACAGTACGTATTCTCGATCCTCTAAGCAGACATAGGGCACAAGACATTTCCACCGATCAGACACGTGTCACCTATCCTGTATAAGTTATTCCGGGAACGCCCTTTAGTATAGGGATCTTTTATCTAAATGAGAAAGCAGTTTCTGCAGTCTCTTGTTCTGGAGGACTTGGCACATCATGACATTCCACAGACGGCCCATTGATTTCAATGAGAACTGTAATACTTCTTTTCCCCTGTGGTGGCACTGCAGGAAAAACTGAACACTTGCTGCCTTACATCTGATCGCTGGAGGTTCAGCAGAAGGACACTCTGTGGTCAGCTTATTCTCAGGGGACCCTTCAATCAAAAAAGAGATTATCCCAAGTGTGGCATGGGTACCCACATCTGTCCTGAGAGTAAGACTATAATGTCCTGCTCTTTGTAGAGACTTGAGCATGCACATTTGCAGTACATTGAAGAGAATAAAGGTGCTGGTACATCTCTGTAACTGACCGCCATATCTTCTCACTCCTCTATACACATGCATGCTTGGCTTTGCTGAGTTTGTATGTTCTTAGATTGTGAGCCCAATTGGGGACAGCTTAATGCCAATGTCTGTAAATCTGTGGAATATAGGAGCGCTAGATAAGTGACTAAAATAAATAAATGTTTTCAAAGCGGAAAGAGGAGAAAGCCTGGAGAGCAAAAGTGAAAAAAAAAAAATTGTTTTTCAAATCCTTCTTTTCCCTGACATCATCTGTTGGGAGGAGAGTCAGGAGCTCCCTATATACATTAGCCCTCATGCACACGACCATATCCGTTTTACAGTCTGCAGATCATGGATACCGCTTGTGTACACCTTGTATTTCCCCTTTCTGCACGTCACACACTATTTTATAAATGCCGATACTTGTCCATATTTAAGCTCTATGATGGGTCATCAGTATCTGATTGGTGGGGGTCCCCCGGGTCCGACACCTGGGATACCCGCCGAGCAGCTGTTTGAGAAGGCACCGGCGCTCCTGTGAGCGCTGCGGACTTCTCTGGACTCGCCAAGAACAGCTCAGCCCCATTCACTATGAGCTGGGCCACTGTGATGTCGCTGGCCTAGGAAAAGCTGGAGAAGGCTGTGGTGCCAGTGCAAGTGCCGCTGCCTTCTCTAGGGGTCTAGGATGTAGGATGTAGGACCCCTACCGATCAGATACTGATCACCTATCCAGAGGATAGCTCATCAGTATTAAAGTCTCAGAAAAACATTTTGTTGTTTTCTACAGAGCCATAACAGGAGCCTGTAAGACCATGCACAGAGGCTATATGTGTCTGTACCAAAGAGACATGCCGCCTCCATACAATATGCTTTGTCATGGATTTTTTTTCCATGTATCTGCTACAATGCTCCAGCAATTTGCCTAGAATTGGCGGCATTGTGCAGATTACCGTGAAAGGGGATGATTATCAATTGTTATTTGCCTGCAAAACCATTCCACCATTAAAGCGGTTGTCCGAGTTATGAAAAAAATATATAGCACTGTAAATCTGATGGGCAGCAATATATAACTAAGTTAAGCAGGTTTTAGGCAAAAAAAAATCTATATTTCCTAATTTCCCTGGTTCTCTTCTGGCCTTTGTTTACCTACAATAACAACAATCTCTGCCCCTCCACCTGCTCTGTAAAGGGAGTGAATAAGTCTGCCCTGAGTGACAAGCCTGCTAGGAGACTCAGCAGCCTGTTCTGTGTGTAGGACTACAAGTCCCAGCTGGACAATGACACTGCTGATACACACAGAAACTCCCCCCTACCTTTCTTGTGCAATACTCTGCAGATCTTCTCTAGTCTGTCAGCTCCTGTGCCCAGCATTTGTCTCCTCACTGCCTGCAGCTACTGAGCACAGCCTTCAGCCCTGAGTCTGTACTGGCTGAAGGGTTTAAAATCTTATCTTAAAGCATCCAGGGAGAGAGCAGCTGGCAGCTCAGCCAATGCAGGGGGCGTGGCCAGCACAGTGACCAGTGCAGGGGGCGTGGCCAGCACAGTGACCAGTGCAGGGGGCGTGGCCAGCACAGTAACCAGTGTAGGGGGCGTGGCCAGCACAGTGACCAGTGCAGGGGGCGTGGCCAGCACAGTGACATCTCCTGTACAGACTTATCTGCTTGTGCACGAAACATCAGCAGAGCAGGGAGAGAAGCTGACATCACAGGTCATGTGACCCTCAGTGAAGTCTGAGAAAGGGGACACTGAAGTTAAAGTAAGTGTATTGAAAAAACATTCCATTTGCCTAGTTAGAAACATACAAAGAACAAAAAAATAACTTGGACAACCCCTTTAACAATCATAGTAACATAGTTTATAAGGCCGAAAAAAGACATCTGTCCATCCAGTTCGGCCTGTTTTCCTATAAGTTGATCCAGAGGAAGGCAAAAAACCCTGTGAGGTAGAAGCCAGTTTTCCTCACTTTAGGGAAAAAAATTCCTTCCCGACTCCAATCAGGCAATCAGAATAACTCCCTGGATCAACGACCCATCTCTATTAACTATAACCTATAATATTATTACCCTCCAGAAATACATCCAGGACGCTCTTGAACTCTTTTAGTGAACTTACCATCACCACCTCCTCAGGCAGAGAGTTCCATAGTCTCACTGCTCTTACCGTAAAGAATCCTCTTCTATGTTTATGTACAAACCTTCTTTCCTCCAGACGCAGAGGATGTCCCCTCGTCACAGTCCTGGGGATAAATAGATGATGGGAGAGATCTCTGTACTGACCTCAGTTTTACAATCCTTCCAGTTTGCAGTACCCGTTGTGGGCACTCTGTGTGAACGCACGCCTACAGAGATATAGAAACAAACTTGAGTAGGCCACAACAAAATTGTATAATAGATGAAAAAAATGTTGAAAAATGTGATAAAACATTTTGTTGCATTTCTGTTGTTCCACGTGTTAAAAAAAAAAAAAATGAAGTTCCCTAAATGCAGACGGGAATGAAGCAGCTTGTATGTTGCGTAATCGTGTTAATTTGTCTTCCTTCCAACAGCGCTTCTATAAGAAAGCCGCAGCATTTGTGCTCCGAGCAGTTGCCAAACATTCCCCTCAGCTCGCTCAGTCAGTGGTGGATTGTGGAGCGCTGGATGCACTGGTCGTTTGCCTAGAAGACTTTGACCCTGGGGTGAAGGAAGCCGCTGCCTGGGCTCTTGGCTACGTCGCCCGACATAACGCAGGTATGCGTCCAGTAAGGGTATTACTTGTGTAATGAAGATTAAGTTGCTTGTAAACTGTTCCTATAGTTACACAGTGATTCACAGCAGACCCGGCCGCTGCTATTTAACATAATGATGGGATTTGCTCAGCCAGACCGGTATGCATGTTCTTTATCAGAGGCTAAAGCTGTGAAGATGGTCATAAATACCGAGGTGAAGGCTGGAGAATTGTATAATAAAATCTAACGCATCCGGTTACGCTTGGCTGGAAATGACTAGAGCGGTTATATTATATCTATCCTCGTACTGCAACACAAAATGTTCAAGAGGAACAAAATTTAAAGGGGGAAACTGAAAACGCAGTGAAAACTACAGGCAGCAGGTTATAGAGGAGCAAATATGATTGTTATATGGGTTTATGGGAAAAAAGTCAGTAAAAATATGTTCATTTAAAGGGGTTTTCCAGGAGTTAACTCCTCAGGATAGGTCATCAGTATCTGATCGGTGGGGTCTGACACCCAGGACCCCGCCGATCAGCTGTTTGAGAAGATACCGGCGCTCCCGTGAGCACTGAGGCCTTCTTGCAGCTCACCAAGCACAGTGCTGTGTATACTTTTCCTAGGCCACGTGACCAATGAACATGACATCGCTGGCCTAGGAAAAGCTGAGAGCAGGCCTCGGCGTTCATGGGAGCGCCATTGTCTTCTCAAACAGCTGATCGGCGGGGGTCCCGGGTGTCGGACCCCCACTGATCAGTTACTGGTGACCTATCCTGAGGATAGGTCTTAGTAACATAGTAACATAGTTTATAAGGCCGAAAAAAGACATCTGTCCATCCAGTTCGGCCTGTTATCCTACAAGTTGATCCAGAGGAAGGCAAAAAAAAACCCCTGTGAGGTAGAAGCCAATTTTCCTCACTTTAGGGAAAAAAATTCCTTCCCGACTCCAATCAGGCAATCAGAATTACTCCCTGGATCAACGACCCCTCTCTAGTAACTATAACCAGTAATATTATTACACTCCAAAAATACATCCAGGCCCCTCTTGAACTCTTTTAGTGAACTTACCATCACCACCTCCTCAGGCAGAGAGTTCCATAGTCTCACTGCTCTTACCGTAAAGAATCCTCTTCTATGTTTGTGTACAAACCTTCTTTCCTCCAGACGCAGAGGATGTCCCCTCGTCACAGTCACAGTCCTGGGGATAAAGAGATCATGGGAGAGATCTCTGTACTGACCTCTGATATATTTATACATAGTTATTAGATCTCCCCTCAGTCGTCTTTTTTCTAAAGTGAATAAGCCTAATTTTGATAATCTTTCTGGGTACTGTAGTCCACCCATTCCAGTTATGACTTTAGTTGCCCTCCTCTGAACCCTCTCCAGCTCTGCTATGTCTGCCTTGTTCACAGGAGCCCAGAACTGTACACAGTACTCCATGTGTGGTCTGACTAGTGATTTGTAAAGTGGCAGGACTATGTTCTCGTCACGGGCATCTATGCCTCTTTTGATACAGCCCATTATCTTATTGGCCTTGGCAGCAGCTGTCTTGACACTGGTTTCTGCAGCTTAGATTTCTGTTCACTAAAATTCCTAGGTCCTTTTCTATGTCAGAGTTACCCAATATTTTACCATTTAGTATGTACTGGTGACTTGCATTATTCCTTCCCATGTGCATAACCTTACATTTGTCAGTGTTAAACCTCATCTGCCACTTTTCTGCCCAAGCCTCCAGTCTTCAGTAGTTAACTAACGGAAAACCCTTTTAAGCCACTTTCTGTGCTTAGGAGTCATGTGGGCAGACCTATCAGTGACTGACACCCAACTCTGCCTGACTAAGCATTACAGTAGAGGCCATCACTGGGTAGGACCGCCCACCTGACTCCTAGACCTCATGCACAAGACGTGGATCTGTAAAATACGGGTGATGTCCATGTTGTGGTCCACAGACCCATTGAAGTCGATGAGTCCATAATTAAAAAAACAAAACATGCAACACGGACGCCAAAATACATACTGTCGCGGCATGAGGACCTAAGCATAGAAAGAGCTGAGGTTTAATTTAATAAATTACCAGTTTTACTGAGTCTTCTTGCATAAGTAAAACATCAATCTGCTCAGCTTCTTTTGCTCTGTAACATTCTGGTGGTCATTTATTAAGACTGTCATTTTTTTTATTTTTTTGTACATTTGCACCTAAGGCTACTTTCACACTTGCGTTTGCAGGATCCGTTTGCGAGATCCGTCACAGGCTCTCACAAACGGTCCTGAACTGATCAGTTTTGTCCTAATGCATTCTGAATGGAAAAGGATCCGTTCAGAATGCATCAGTTTTGCTTCAGTTCAGTCTCCATTCCATTCTGGAGGCGGACAGTAAAAAAACGTTGCTGCGTTTTGGTGTCCGCATGAAGAAACTGATGCAAACGGATCCGTCATGACTCACAATGTAAGTCAATGGGGACGGATCCGTTTTGTCTGACACAATAGAAAATGGAACCGTCCCCCATTGACTTTCAATGGAGTTCATGATGGATCTGTCTTTGCTATGTAAAAGATAATACAAACAGATCGGTTCAGAACGGATGCAGACGGTTGTATTATCAGGACGGATCCGTTTGAGAGAGCCTGGCTGGATCTCACAAATGGATCCTGCAAACGCAAGTGTGAAAGTTGCCTAATTTATGATTGGCCATGTGCCTCGTTATAAATTGGACGCATGTTTGGTAGTCTGTGCACCTGCCGGAAAATCTAGTTTTTCAACAATTTTTATGCCTTTTTCCTGGACATAAAACTAGTAAATTTGCTCGGCCATTTTTATTTATTTATTTATTTATTTTTTATACCAGGTATAAATGTTTTTGTGTATTGTCCCTAGGTGTGACTAGTTTAGTTGGAGTCTCTTTGCTTTCCTGTGTTTCCTCCATGTCCTACCTGGCTTTACTAGGTTAAGAAAACATGACCAACAGCATCAGCCACACATGGTGTAGACGTTGTGGAAAATCCACGCATTTGCAGTAGCAAAAAAAATGGATGAGGTTGTAGAATAAAATGTCACCCACATGATGCGTAGAATGTCTGCACCGTAATCTTCATATAAGGTGACATATTATGTCTGCAGCATGGCAATGTGTGCTTCAGGTATCTCCCGAAAATGTCACTCTTTACAATACAGAGGGTAAAATCTGCAGCAAATCGGCAGCAGTTTCTCCCCGAAATGTGCAGAAAAGTCATAATGATTTGGTGCAGATTTCAGGCAGATAACGCTGTGGGTATTCTTCTGTGGTAAATCGGAATCAGGCCTTCTATGCATGGCTGTACGCGACAGGTATATTGCTAGGATATTCCATTACTTTATGATCTATGGGGGTTTGACCTCTGGCACCCTCAGTGATCCTTGGAGCCCTGTGTCCCCTTCTCTGTTTTTCCTCACACAGCAGGGCCCCATCAAATTGAGTGTGCAAGCAAATGCAGTATAGTGCCAGTCATTTGAATGATCTGGCAGCTGAGGCGCTGATATGTATAAGGAGGAGTTGAGAGGGGTCCAACGCTAAATCAGCACTGCTGCCCATTCATTCTTAGGCCGGGGCGTCCCAGAGGTTGGACCCCCACTGATCATAACGTGATGGCATAGCCGAATGATACACCATCACTTTATAAGATGAGAATGATTAATTTATATTCCTGCTCATTATGGGTCCTATTAGTGATTATCACTGTACATGCAGTCACTGATTAGCCCCGCCCACTGGACTCCTAAGCCCAGAATGAGCAGGAATTTAAAGGACATCTGTCAGCAGATTTGTACCTATGACACTGGCTGACCTGTTACATGTGCACTTGGCAGCTGAAGACATCTGTGTTGGTCCTATGTTCGTATGTGTCCGCATTGCTAAGAAAAATTATGTTTTATTATATGCAAATGAGCCTCTAGGAGCAACGGGGGTGTTGCCATTACACCTAGAGGCTCTGCTCTCTCTCTCTGCAACTGCCATACCCTCTGCACTTTCACTGACAGGACCAGACAATGCAAACATCGTCAAGTCTGGCCAGGTCAAAGGGCAGTTGCATAGAGAGCAGAGCCTCTAGGTGTAATGGCAACGCCCCCGTTGCTCCTAGAGGTTCATTTGCATATATTAAAACATTTTTCTCAGAAATGCGGGCACATATGAACATGGGACCAACACAGATGTCTTCAGCTGCCAAGTGCACATGTAACAGGTCAGCCAGTGTCATAGGTAGAAATCTGCTTAGTTTAGCAAGTAACCCTTCGATCTAGTAGAAAATCTAAATTTTTCTTTGTGAACACAGTTGTTTTTTTTCGTTTTTGTTTTTTTAGAAGGAGGGGGGGGGATTAGGTAATTTTCTTCTCCACAACTCCTCAGCAGATTACAATGGAAGGTATTCAGTCTGGGAGGATGTTCAGTCTCTATCTACAGCTGTAAATCCATTGGGCTCGCACAGCTGATGGACTGCAGAAGTGGTTTCCTTGGGCAGAGGGTTTACTCGGATATGAATTTTACAAGTAACAGACGGATTACACTTAATCTCGTTTGTGCAGTTGCAGGGGAAGAAAACCTGTTGCTCTCTACAGTCGGGCTGCGGGTATTTATGGTAATCTGTGGCTTTTCAGAATTGCTGTGCCTCAGTTCAGAGGTCAGAGAATGTGATTATATCCTTGTGTGATACAGCATTCTGAAACTCTCCAGAGGTCCTACACCTGTGCGAGCCGACCGTACCCACTACAGGAGCTGGCTCCGTGCCAGCAAACGCGCCACAAGCAGAAGGACTTGTTAATATGACCAACATAAGGGGAAATTATTTCACTCTATGGAAAAAAAATAAACCACACAAAGGCTTGAGTTCACGAAAAAAAAATAAATGAAAAGGACACATTTGCTCATTTCCAGGTCTGCCTGCTATATACATAAGTACTTACGGGAATGTAGCACATAGTCTGGAAGGTTCGGGGGAAAAAAACTTTAAACATTTAAACTTTTAACATTCTACAGTTTACAAACCAGCACCTGGACCTGAATACTTTGTAATTGCATGTAATTAACATTTTAGTATAGCCACTGAGTTATTCCATAAAATGCTGTTTGTTCTTTTTCTTATTTCTTTGTCCGGCTCACTGAGATGGCCGCACATGCCTCCTGAGTTGTCATAGGTAGAGAGCACCAGCAGGAAAGGCACGCCCCCTGAGCTGCAGCAGGAAAGGCACGCCCCCTGAGCTGCAGCAGGAAAGGCACGCCCCCTGAGCTGCAGCAGGAAAGGCACGCCCCCTGAGCTGCAGCAGGAAAGGCACGCCCCCTGAGCTGCAGCAGGAAAGGCACGCCCCCTGAGCTGCAGCAGGAAAGGCACGCCCCCTGAGCTGCAGCAGGAAAGACACGCCCCCTGAGCTGCAGCAGGAAAGACACGCCCCCTGAGCTGTCAGCTTAATATAAATCTAGCAGAGAATGATGAGATCTCTGGATCCATGTGAGGTACAGGGCTGGTTCTAGCTTTGTTAGAGATTGTCATGTCCTATATGCTATCTGATTTTTATTTTTTACATCATGGGATAACCCCTTTCATGGGCAGCACTGTGGAGTTTGTATGTTCTCCCCGTGTTTCCACCCACACTCCGAAGACATACTGATAGGGAATCTGAATTGTGGACAGTGAGTAACGACAAAAAGTGTCAGCACTATATAAGTAGGTAAAATAGATGACTAAAAACGCAAAGTCAAACGTAAGGAGAACAAAAAATAAGTATGTATGTCCTGGGATAGTAATACATAGTACATAGTAACTGGTCACATGAACACAGAAGACTGGAATTTTTTTTACATGATTGGTTAAAATAAACGTCATAATCCACATGCATATAAGGCTTTGTTCATCTCATGTTAAAGGGGTTATACAGTGGGATACTTTTTTCTAAGGAAATGGAACAGAATAGGTTTAAAAAAAAAATTAAAGAAGTATCACTCGTCTCCCCGATCCCCCGCCGCTGACCACATACTGTTGTTACCGGATCCACTCTGTTGTCTGCTATCTGGTCCACTTGACACATGATGGGAGAGTAATCAAGATCGACGCTGGTGCTTGTCTTGATATGCCCTGTGCTGTCGGAGGATGTGACTAATATACGGTGAGGAGCAGGCCTAGTGATAAATTGGGCACATCCTCGGGCAGTCTGTGCGCCTAAACAGAAATCTATGGCAGCTCCGAGCTACCATAGGTTTCTGGCTTCATTTGCACCAGAAAACTGGCACAAACAAATATAAATTTGTTGCGGTGGCCAACTATGCCCAATTATCCTTGCCACACCCCTTTCTGAGTAGTGACGAGGGCGGCATATAAACCACCACTTGCAACTGTATTTTCTAAAGTTGCATTTAAAAAGTTGCAAACGTGCATTTTGCGACTTGACAACACTTTTCTGATTCAAAGTAGATGATGAATCTCCCCTATGGTGCTGCCCAAGTTTTATTCCCCCCGGACAACCCCTTTTAAAAACCTTCTGTCTGAGTTATATGTCAGGAGAATCTCCCAGCGTATACTGCAGTGGAAGGCTGTGACGTATCCCAGCACTCCTAAATTGTGCACATCCAGTAGTGGCGTAATCCATATACAGCGCTACAGCTAAGAAGCCTTTTTTCATGCATGCAAGAAATGTCGGAGAAGTGCTGCATCTTTGTGTTTTGCTGGACTCCACATTGGGGGGGTTATATATACAAGTGCATCTCAATACATTAGAATATCATCAAAAAGTAGTTTTTTTTTTTTTTTCAGTAATTCAGTTCAAAAAGTGAAACACATATATTATATAGAGTCTTTACAAACAGAGTAAACTTTTTCAAGTGTTTATTTCTGTTAATGTTGATGATTATGGCTTACAGCCAAGGAGAACCCAAAAGTCATTATCTCAGAAAATTAGAATAATTCATCCAAAACACCTGCAAAGGCTTCCTAAGCCGTTAAAAATGGTCCCTTAGTCTGGTTCAGTAGGCGACACAAACATGGGGCAGACTGCTGACTTGACAGATGTCCAGAAGGCTGTCATTGACACTCTCCACAAGGAGGGTAAGCCACAAAAGGTCATTGCTAAAGAAGCTGGCTGTTCACAGAGTGCTGGATCAAAGCATATTAATGGAAAGTTGAGTGGAAGGCAAAAGGGTGGTAGAAAAAGGTGCACAAGCAACAGTGAGAACCGCAGCCTTGATAGGATTGTTAAGAAAAGGCCTTTCCTAAATTTGGTGAGATTCACAAGGAGTGGACTGCTGCTGGAGTCAGTGCTTCAAGAGCCACCACACACAGACATATCCAGGACATGGGCTACAAGTGTCACATTCCATGTGTCAAGCCACTCATAACCAATAGACAACACCAGAAGCGTCTTACCTTGGCCAAGGAGAAAAAGAATTGGATTGTTCTCAGTGGTCAAAGGTGTTGTTCCCAGATGAAAGTAAATTTTGCATTTCATTTGGAAATCAAGGTCCCAGAGACTGGAGGAAGAGTGGAGAGGCCTCAATCCAAGCTGCTTGAGGTCTAGTGTGAAGTTTCCACAATCAGTGATGGTTTGGGGAGCCATGTCATCTGCTGGTGTAGGTCCACTGTGTTTTATCAAGACCAAAGTCAGTGCAGCCGTCTACCAGGAAATTTTACAGCACTTCATGCTTCCCTCTGCCGACAAGCTTTTTGGAGATGGAATTTTTATTTTCCAGCAGGACTTGGCACCTGTCCACACTGACATAAGTACTAATACCTGGTGTAATAACCGCAGTATCTCTGTGCTTGATTGGCCAGCAAACTTGCCTGACCTTAACCCCATAGAGAATCTATGAGAGACACCAGACCCAACAATGCAGACGAGTTGAAGGCTGCTATCAAACAACCTGGGCTTCCATAACACCTTTGCAGTGCCACAGGCTGATCGCCTCCATAACACCTCTGCAGTGCCACAGGCTGATCTCCTCCATAACACCTCTGCAGTGCCACAGGCTGATCTCCTCCATAACACCTCTGCAGTGCCACAGGCTGATCTCCTCCATAACACCTCTGCAGTGCCACAGGCTGATCTCCTCCATAACACCTCTGCAGTGCCACAGGCTGATCGTCTCCATGCCACGCCGCATTGATGCAGTCATTCGTGCAAAAGGAGCCCCAACCAAGTATTGAGTGCATTTACTGGACAGACTTTTCATTTAGCCAACATTTCTGTGTTTAAAAAAAAATTTACAGTTGGACTAATATAATATTCTAATTTTCTGAGATAATGACTTTTGGGTTTTCCTTGGCTGTAAGCCATAATCATCGACATTAACAGAAATAAACACTTCACTCTAATGGGTTTCTCTTTTTGAATTGAATTACTGAAAAAAACTAAAACTTTTTGATGGTATTCTAATTTATTGAGATGCACCTGTGTGTGTGTGTGTGTATATATATATATATATATATATATATATATATATATATATATATATATATATATAATCTTTTTTTTTTACCAAATCTGTTTTTATTAAATTTGCATGAAATAAACATTTACAAATGTAAAAAGAGTAAATATGCTAAATCTACCAGCACATCTGTACAGTCATGGCCAAAAGTTTTGAGAATGATACAAATATTAATTTTTACAAAGTCTACTGCTTCAGTTTTTATAATGACAATTTGCATATACTCCAGAAGGTTATAAAGAGTGATCAGCTTAACAGCAATTACTTGCAAAGTCAATATTTGCCTAGAAAACGAACTTTATCCCCCAAAACACATTTCACCATCATTGCAGCCCTGCCTTAAAAGGACCAGCTAACATCGTTTCAGTGATTGCTCCATTAACACAGGTGTGGGTGTTGATGAGGACAGGGCTGGAGATCAATCTGTCATGATTAAGTAAGAATGACACCACTGGACACTTTAAAAGGAGGCTGGTGCTTGGCATCATTGTTTCTCTTCTGTTAACCATGGTTATCTCTAAAGAAACACGTGCAGTCATCATTGCACTGCACAAAAATGGCCTAACAGGGAAGAGTATCGCAGCTAGAAAGATTGCACCTCAGTCAACAATCTATCGCATCATCAAGAACTTCAAGGAGAGAGGTTCCATTGTTGCCAAAAAGGCTCCAGGACGCCCAAGAAAGACCAGCAAGCGCCAGGACTGTCTCTTAAAAGTGTTTCAGCTGCGGGATCGGGCTACCAGCAGTGCAGAGCTTGCTCAGGAATGGCAGCAGGCAGGTGTGAGTGCATCTGCACGCACTGTGAGGCGGAGACTCTTGGAGCAAGGCCTGGTCTCAAGGAGGGCAGCAAAGAAGCCACTTCTCTCCAGAAAAAACATCAGGGACAGACTGATATTCTGCAAAAGGTACAGGGAGTGGACTGCTGAGGACTGGGGTAAAGTCATTTTCTCTGATGAATCCCCTTTTCAATTGTTTGGGACATCTGGAAAACAGCTTATTCGGAGAAGACGATGTGAGCGCTACCACCAGTCTTGTCTCATGCCAACTGTAAAGCATCCTGAAACCATTCATGTGTGGGGTTGCTTCTCAGCCAAGGGAATCGGCTCTCTCACAGTCTTGCCTAAAAACACAGCCATAAATAAAGATTGGTACCAGAATGTCCTCCGAGAGCAACTTCTCCCAACCGTCCAAGAGCAGTTTGGCGATCAACAATGCCTTTTCCAGCATGATGGAGCACCTTGCCATAAAGCAAAGGTGATAACTAAATGGCTCAGGGAACAAAACATAGAGATTTTGGGTCCATGGCCTGGAAACTCCCCAGATCTTAATCCCATTGAGAACTTGTGGTCAATCATCAAGAGACGGGTGGACAAACAAAAACCTACAAATTCTGACAAAATGCAAGCATTGATTGTGCAAGAATGGACTGCTATCAGTCAGGATTTGGTCCAGAAGTTGATTGAGAGCATGCCAGGGAGAATTGCAGAGGTCCTGAAGAAGGGTCAACACTGCAAATATTGACTTGCTGCATTAACTCATTCTAACTGTCAATATAAGCTTTTGTTACTCATAATATGATTGCAATTATATTTCTGTATGTGATAAAAACATCTGACAAACACACATAAAAACCAGAGGGCAGCAGATCATGTGAAAATATAATATTTGTGTCATTCTCAAAACTTTTGGCCATGACTGTAGACTCATAGGGTATAATACATACAGCTATTTAACATAACAATATCCGTATTAGTGTGCCAGTGAATGATGGAATGGAGATCAACTGTGTGGATTTATCCACAGTGATGATAGAAAATACAAGAATTAAAACAAAAATAAAAATATAAGATATATATACAGTATGTGCCATGCCAGCTTAGGAAAAGTGGAGGGAGGGGAGAGAGGTAGCGAAAGGGAGTGAGGGGTACAAAGTGAGAGGTATCTAGATGGGCTGCTCAGGTACTGTACAGTATATTTACTTTGTATAGGCATAAAAAAAAAAAAGCCTTTTTTTTTTTTACTTTACTGTGTAGTTTTGTATGGAGCAGCAGAATTTACTGTACTATTCTGTGCCACAAAAAGAAGTTATGCAGGTATATACTGACCCAACGGTGGGGAGTGGAGCCCAGTGTATACATGCTATGCATACACCGGGAATAGTTCCTGGCATATATGCCAAATGTAGTGTTAAACATAGTTTTAGGATTTTATCAGGGGCGGACTGGGAAAGTGTCCCTGGAAAAAATACTAAAAGTGGCCCCGTTTTGTAGTCGGGTCCAAATTGATGGCAGGCAGGACCAGCAATACCATATTGTGGCACATTATACCACCCAACAGAGCCAAATGCCACAGTCCATCACAAAATACATCCCCAAAAACTTCCATTGGCCGGCCATGAGGAGGGCTCAGATGTCCCCCTGGGCATCGACCCACCGGGAAATTTTCCTGTAAGGTCTATGGCCAATCCGCCCCAGATTTTATACCGCCATAATGCAGGTGTATTTTGCTCTCTGTAAAGCAGAGACCTCTTGCAGTTAATACTGTGGTGATCGGAGTCCAGTTCAGTAGAGCTGGGGGCGGCGCAGACATGAAAGAGGCCGAACTGAGATTTTCTTTCCTTTGCACCTTGTGTCATCTCTCTGTCCCTGTATTCTCTCTGACAGCTCTGCCAGGTCTGCTCCTCTCTGAACTAAAGGTGCCCATACACTTTAGAGCCGACTATGTACGTGTATGGGGGAGTCAGGATGAATAGTTTTGGCTGAGATGTATGGGTAATAAATATACTAAAATATTTACCCAGTTCTTACCTCCTCTGTGACGTAGGACAAAGGAGCCTCTAAAAATTGAAGGCCACAGCCCTTCAAACAGCTGATCAGGGGGTGCCCAGAGTCAGACCTCCCCCATCTTACTTCCATTTATAAATAGGCCTTCCATTTTATAAATCTAGATAACCCCCTTTAAAGGGAGCCTGTCATCAGAACTGGTCTGCTAAAATATTGACATGTTCCCACTATAAGCTGCCAGTTTTCACTTACTGGTTTTGTTGATTTTGACAATTAGGGTCTTTGCGTGAAAAACTTATTTATTTTTATTTTTTAAATCTACCTGACGTCATCAAAACATAGCTCAGGGAGTCACTGGGGCGTATCGCTGGATAAGGTGATCTCCTCTATCTCTCCCCAACTTGCTCTCACAGACCTCCTGTGACATCCTGACATCAACGTGAAATCCTGCGCAGGTGCAGAAGACCTGGTTCTGTGTCCGGGATCTCCTAGACCTACACAGTGAGTGCTTGAAGCCAAGGTGTATACACCGCCGCTTACTGCACGGGTCAGGATCCCGGCCATGGAACCAGGTCTTCTGCGTCTGTGTGAGATTTCACGCTGATGTCAGGAAGTCAGAGGAGGTCTGTGTGAAGAAGATGGGTGGTGGGATAGAGGAGATGACTCCGTGACCACCTCGTCCAGCGTTACGCCCCAGTGACTCCCTGAGTCACACAATCACTTTCTGATAGCTGGCAGCCAATACTGGGAACATACCAGGTTCAGTAGGACAGTTTTGATGACAGGTTCCCTTTTAAGGCAAGTTTTTGTTTTGCTTTTCTATAATTTTTAAAGCCACTGCCTGAGCCAGGAAACCATTTTAGAAAGTTCTTTAGTCTAAGATCAGAAGATAGGGTTTTATAACTTTCAGGTCGACCATTTGGGAGCTTTGATGGTGAGGATGCTTTGTGCACATTACATCACCGATAGTCTCATCCATCAGATAACGTCGATACACCGTCTACAAGCCTCCATTGTAGGCAGAGCCTCTTTTACTTTACATCCGGTTGCTTCGAATGGGCGCATAAAGTGCGTTCTTTTTCCCATCGGCAATCCGATGCCTCAGTGGACAGACGGAGAAGTCTGATAGCTTTGTGTTTTGTCACTGGTGTAAAGCCCTTGAGAAGGCTGCGGAGAACATTTGTGGTGAGATGGAAGGGGCTTATGGCTGATTTCAGTGAATTACTCTTACCACTCAGATAGCAGAAGACTTAAGGTCCTGTGATAGCAAAGTGGCTCCTGATGCAAAATACTGTAATGAGAAAGTGATTTCCAGGTTTTATCCATACATGCATAATCTGTTAAAGGGAGTCTGTCATCTAATATGAAATGTCTAAAATGACATGTAATACAGACACACAGTGCACACAGGTATGTCTGGGATGTGACATGTAATACAGACACACAGTACACACAGGTATGTCTGGGATGTGACATGTAATACACACACAGTGCACACAGGTATGTCTGGGATGTGACATGTAATACAGACACACAGTGCACAAAGGTATGTCTGGGATGTGACATGTAATACAGACACACAGTGCACACAGGTATGTCTGGGATATGACATGTAATACAGACACACAGTACACACAGGTATGTCTGGGATGTGACATGTAATACAGACACACAGTGCACACAGGTATGTCTGGGATGTGACATGTAATACACACAGTGCACACAGGTATGTCTGGGATGTGACATGTAATACAGACACACAGTACACACAGGTATGTCTGGGATGTGACATGTAATACAGACACACAGTGCACACAGGTATGTCTGGGATGTGACATGTAATACACACAGTGCACACAGGTATGTCTGGGATGTGACATGTAATACAGACACACAGTGCACATAGGTATGTCTGGGATATGACATGTAATACAGACACACAGTGCACACAGGTATGTCTGGGATAGGACATGTAATACACACACACAGTGCACAAAGGTATGTCTGGGATGTGACATGTAATACAGACACACAGTGCACACAGGTATGTCTGGGATATGACATGTAATACAGACACACAGTACACACAGGTATGTCTGGGATGTGACATGTAATACAGACACACAGTGCACACAGGTATGTCTGGGATGTGACATGTAATACACACAGTGCACACAGGTATGTCTGGGATGTGACATGTAATACAGACACACAGTACACACAGGTATGTCTGGGATGTGACATGTAATACAGACACACAGTGCACACAGGTATGTCTGGGATGTGACATGTAATACACACAGTGCACACAGGTATGTCTGGGATGTGACATGTAATACACACACAGTGCACACAGGTATGTCTGGGATGTGACATGTAATACACACACAGTGCACACAGGTATGTCTGGGATGTGACATGTAATACAGACACACAGTGCACACAGGTATGTCTGGGATGTGACATGTAATACAGACACACAGTGCACACAGGTATGTCTGGGATGTGACATGTAATACAGACACACAGTGCACACAGGTATGTCTGGGATGTGACATGTAATACAGACACACAGTGCACACAGGTATGTCTGGGATGTGACATGTAATACACACACACAGTGCACACAGGTATGTCTGGGATGTGACATGTAATACAGACACACAGTGCACACAGGTATGTCTGGGATGTGACATGTAATACACACTCAGTGCACACAGGTATGTCTGGGATGTGACATGTAATACAGACACACAGTGCACACAGGTATGTCTGGGATGTGACATGTAATACACACACAGTGCACACAGGTATGTCTGGGATGTGACATGTAATACACACACACACAGTGCACACAGGTATGTCTGGGATGTGACATGTAATACAGACACACAGTGCACACAGGTATGTCTGGGATGTGACATGTAATACACACACACACAATGCACACAGGTATGTCTGGGATGTGACATGTAATACACACACACAGTGCACACAGGTATGTCTGGGATGTGACATGTAATACACACACAGTGCACACAGGTATGTCTGGGATGTGACATGTAATACAGACACACAGTGCACACAAGTATGTCTGGGATGTGACATGTAATACACACACAGTGCACACAGGTATGTCTGGGATGTGACATGTAATACACACACACACACAATGCACACAGGTATGTCTGGGATGTGACATGTAATACACACACACACAATGCACACAGGTATGTCTGGGATGTGACATGTAATACACACACAGTGCACACAGGTATGTCTGGGATGTGACATGTAATACACACACACACAATGCACACTGGTATGTCTGGGATGTGACATGTAATACACACACACACAATGCACACAGGTATGTCTGGGATGTGACATGTAATACACACACACAATGCACACAGGTATGTCTGGGATGTGACATGTAATACACACACACAATGCACACAGGTATGTCTGGGATGTGACATGTAATACACACACACAGTGCACACAGGTATGTCTGGGATGTGACATGTAATACACACACAGTGCACACAGGTATGTCTGGGATGTGACATGTAATACAGACACACAGTGCACACAGGTATATCTGGGATGTGACATGTAATACAGACACACAGTGCACACAGGTATGTCTGGGATGTGACATGTAATACACACACACAGTGCACACAGGTATGTCTGGGATGTGACATGTAATACACACAGTGCACACAGGTATGTCTGGGATGTGACATGTAATACACACAGTGCACACAGGTATGTCTGGGATGTGTCTGCAATCTTCTGTGGGGCAGTGCTCTTAGTTATATTAGTGAAAAACAGGTGAAAGACTTTAAAGTTATTCAGCTTTCTAATATACAATGTATCAAAATTCATGTAATGTTTGTAAAATTTGATGCACATTTATACCTTTTTTGTTGTTTTTTTTTGTAATGGAGAGCTAATTAAAAAAAAAAAAATCAGAGCAGAAGTGCAATACAAACAGTTAAAGTTGCCATCCAGTGTGACCCTTGTCCTTGACTTTCTTCGGTGGACAGACAGCTGTGGTTCATACAAGGTGACTTGTAGCAGGACACAGGCCTCAGGGTGGTCTGCAGTAAGCCTGCTTCGTGAGGGGCAGAGGGGGTGGTGTTTATATGTGAGATCTGCTTGCGCAAATATATCAAGCTAAAGACTGACAACATTGCAAATTCAGGCTTCTTCGAACAGTCAAATTTCTCTTTAAGTGATGTCCAACATAGGAAAAGGTCATTTTCTTTGGATGTTTGAGGCTCACAGAACCTAATTGTCCACAGAATGTGCTCTGGAAGTCAACCAAGTGCCTTTCAGCAAATATGTGAATAATAAGGCATGTCACTGCTTCCCTAAATCCATCTAAGGGACTAATTTATGGGGAGTGTTTTTTTTTTTTTTAATACATTCCTAATTTGATGGGGTTGGCCACCTTTGCAGAGAAAAGGAAGCCAAACCCATGATAGACCTGGAAAGGTAAGCATACTTACCTGCTCTCCGGCACTGGGTCTTGGCTCCTTTGCATCCCTGATGTCAACATCTGCTTTGACACCGCTGGAGCAAAGCAATGACCTGCTCCACTTGCATCACTTGATCAGTTAACATGATGCAAGTCATCGCCTTCTGCGCTTTGATTGACAGGACCAGGAGTGATGATGTTTTCACTCCATTGCCCTGTCAATCAATCAATTAAAGTGAAGAGGGAGCAGCAGTTGTGGAGAGAGCAGAGCTAGGTGTAATGACAACGCCCCCGTTGCTCCTAGTGGCTCATTTGCATATAATAAAACATCATTTTTCTCAGCAATGCGTGCACATATGAACATGGGACCAACACAGATGCCTTCAGCTGCCAAGTGCACATGTAACAGGTCAGCCAGTGTCATAGGTACAAAACTGCTGACAGATGCCCTTTAAATCATGTCAGTCTCGTTCAATACAAGACCAATTGATTGACACAGGTCCGGCTTCAGTTTTACATGGCAGCCATACAAAATTACTGACCATCTTGATTGTCTGGCTTTGTTAATGGCTCTCGACTTTGGCTATCATTTCCATTTGCCCGAAGTGATATTCACATGCTGCAAATATGTCTCAGGAATTCTGCAACCGAAGATCGGTTTCATACTTGAGAATGGGGGGGTTTTCTGCAGGGTTTTCTGCAAACCACCTTTCGATATTTCTGTTTAGAAGCTTGAAAAATATCATTATATGATAGATCTGCAGTCTTCAGCATGGGAATACATGATCCACTCGGGGCCACGGACATTCATGTTCTTACTTCACTACTTTATATAATGTCTATTATCTACTATATCTGTGTTGTCAGTGGCTACAAGTCTACGTTCAGAGAGTTTTCTGACCAGTTTCGAGACGGCCTGCTGACTCATTACAGCACAGTAACTTGTACAAAAGTCATCCAAATGTGTCTGAACTGAGAGACTAGATGACTTGCCATGTGAGAAACTCATTTCAAGCTTACACAGCCTCTGTATATGGTGGAAGATAATAAATAATATAGAAAAGGGGGTTATCCAGTCTCCTGAAATCAGAGTTCCCCAAGTGTTTCTGCATTTAGATATAATTATTTAAAGTGAACGTACCACATGTACTTTTTTTCCTTCAAATTCACATCAGGAAGTAAAGTATTCCCTTTTTTTTTCTTTTTATTATTTTCTGAACATGATTGTCAGCTGCCATGTTGCTGTTAGCAACACATTGTGATCTGCTTTACATGGCCACATGGACCATGGCCCACAATGACATGAGATGCTTATTAACATCTTTGGGAGAGTTTTCTAGACTTGTTCAGAAGTCATTGTGCAGGGAGGGGGAGGAGGCGAGCTCTGTCCATCACCTATTGCAAATGGTGGATCCTGTGTTATCTATACAGAGGTGCCATTGTGATCCTGTCGGTGATGATGATAATGAGATGACTGCTGAAACATGCTCTGTACAGGATGTCTGAACATATTGGACAGTGCTGGGGTCTTAGGTTCGAATCTGAGCAAGGACAACATCTGGATGGAGTTTGTATGTTCTCCCCGTGGGTTTCCTCCCACACTCCTAAGACATACTGATAGGGAACTTAGATTGTGAGCCCCATTGGGGACAGTGTGATGCTAATGTCTGTGGCTGCGGAATGTAGTACTGCTATATAAGTGCATAAAATAAAATATTATAAGGCCTAGTGGCCAGTGTGAAAACTGCAGGATTTTTTATTTACTTTTATAATATAGTGATATGGAGCATTAAAAAAAAATAAAAAATATATATATATATATCACCACATCATAGAATTTAGGTTTAACATAAAAACGTAGTTTAAACAATAGTTCATTTTCTGATGACACATTCCCTATGAATGTAATAATTTTAAGGCCAGTTTCTGTGTGAGAGCATTATTTCCCAGCCTAAACTCTACTCCTGTGTGTTCCTGCCCAACGTGTAATAAATTCTACTGATGGCATTCTGTCTGTACAGTGCAGTATTATGAACCATTATAATGCTGCGAGGTCCTGTCACAGGAGCAGAGTTCAGTCCGGTAACTAACACTCCCACATGGGGCATGTTTCCCAGGGTGAACACTCTGGCCGAACTCTTCTTATGTAGAGTGTAGAAATACAAAAAAAAAGAGGCAGCACTCCAAAAAGTGGTGAATGGGTGTCAGACCCTTTTATTCCCCCAAGAAGCAACGCTTCAGCCCAGCACAATGAGGCCTTTGTCAAGCCTGTAAAAATACTGTCTCTGGGTATTTAAAATTATAGGGTTAGGCATGTATCTAAAACCTTGAGAATTTGTCTGGGCACTCAGGCCTCTGATAATTCTAAGGAAATCTGCAAATCTCTCATCATCTAATATATAAAAGCTGAGTGTATGTATGTGTGTATGTCCGCTAAAGGAATCCGCATCGTCGCAGCTACAATCACTAAATTTGGTACACAGGTACGTCAGGTGTCCGGGAAGGCCGGGTCTCAGCTCTTCAGGACGTACCATTCCTGAGATATTCCCAAAAAATGCATTAGCCAATAGAAGCCTGGTCACATGACCCTTATCAGCCAATATAAGCTCACAGGCTGTTAGTGGAGCGCTGTGGATGACACTGTTAAAGAGGTATTCGGTTACCATAAATATAACTTATGTTTTAGACTAGCTCATCATCAATCATTACCTCATATAATGTAAATTTCACATATTTACCGTTCAGTAGTAATAAAAGATGTTTTCTTCCACTGCTACTCACTGTGTTTCCTCATACATTACCATGACATCGACCTGTTATTCAGGCCACCCTCAAAAGAAGGACTTAAAAGCCCCACCCCCAAGTCCCGCTAAGCCATTCCCCCGACCCAGTCAGGCCACACTCACTCCACAGCCGACGGGGATTGGAAAAATGAAGGTAAAAATCAACTTCTGTCAGCTGCAGGGGTGTGAGGGAGGGTGACTTTCTCCCTGCAGCTCATGCTCAGACTGCACAGTACTTCTGTCTGAGAGTGAGCTGTTCAAAAGGACATCCCTGTGTCCGACAGGGAGTCTGAAAGCCAGACTGTCCTGCCTATAACCGGACCTCTGGCCACCCTAGGGGCAGGCTGCTGTTAGGGTGGCCAGACATCTGGTTTTAGGCCGGACAGTACGGTTTTCTGGCTCCCTGTCCTCTGTCCGGCACAGTGCTTGGACGGACGCAGAGATGTCCACCCTTTCAGTAGCTCACGCTCAGACCGCAGAGTTGTGCTGTCTGAGCGTGACCTGCAGCAACTGACTGAGGCTTCTTGCCCCCAGTCAGTCACTAGAGCCCACAGACATGGCTCTCTGTGGCTGACTTGAGGGAGAGAAGCACTGGGCTGTCCCTAGCTCACCTTCATGTCAGGAACTTCTTCTTCTCTGTGTCTTCACGGAGCCGCCGGGGTGTGTGGCTTCATGGTTAGGGGTGAGGCTTCACGGGGACCGGGGGCGTGACTACACATTTGGGTGTGACTGGTGAGGTCCGGCTTTCTGGGGTGAAGCCAGGGGCCACCCTAGCTGCTGTGGAGGTTACAGCTAAAGGGGAGTGTGCTGTGGATGTTACTGTTAAGGGGGCAGGCTGCTGTGGAGGTCACTGTTAAAGGGAGGAGGGGACTGTGGAGGCCAATATTAAAGGGGCAGCAGGGTACTGTGAGGTCACTGTTAAGGGAGCGGAGTACTGTGATAGTCACTGTTAAAGGGGCAGTCACTGTGGAGGTCTGTTAAGAGGACTGTAACCTATGGTCAGCAGGGCCGCTTTATTCATAGGGCATATGGTGCATCTGCACCGGGACCACCAATAGGTCACGTGGGGGGGGGCCCCCTTACAACCGGCCGGTATGGGCCGCCGATAGGGCAGTACAACTGGTACTGCCCTATGGGGCCCGGACTCTAGGACACTGGGGGGGGGGGGGGGGTGGTCGTTAATGATTCTTAACCTGCCGCTGGTGTCGGTCTCCGACTCCTGGCTGCGCGCTTCCTCCTGGGCTGGCTGTGTGATCCCGCGAGATCCAGCGCTGGGTCACAGGTCTCGCGGGATCACACACTGCAGGAGAAGAAGGCGCGCGCAGGAGAAGAAGACCGGAGCAGCTTTTTGTAAGTATTTTTTGTGGCTGGGGCCCCGGGGGGGTGGGGGGGTGGTTTGGCTGACCTGAGGTCTGATGGGGCAGAAATGGCTGACCTGAGGTCTGATGGGGGCACATTAAGCTGACCTGAGGTCTGATGGGGCACATTAAGCTGACCTGAGGTCTGATGGGGCACAAGACCCTGATCTGATGTCTGATGGGGCACAAGAGCTGACCTGAGGTCTGATGGGGCACATTAAGCTGACCTGAGGTCTGATGGGGCACAAGACCCTGATCTGATGTCTGATGGGGGCACAAGAGCTGACCTGAGGTCTGATGGGGCACAAGACCCTGATCTGATGTCTGATGGGGGCACAAGAGCTGACCTGAGGTCTGATGGGGCACAAGACCCTGATCTGATGTCTGATGGGGCACATTAAGCTGACCTGAGGTCTGATGGGGCACATTAAGCTGACCTGAGGTCTGATGGGGGCACAAGACGCTATTTGAGGTCTGATGGGGGCTCAAGACGCTGACCCGAGGTCTGATGGGGGCACGAGACGCTGATCTGAGGTCTGATTGGGCCACGAGACGCCGATCCCTGTACTGTGACATCACTGTGTTTATTATCTCTGTACGGTGACATCACAGTGTTTATTATCCCTGTACAGTGACATCACTGGTGTTTATTATCTCTGTACGGTGACATCACTGTGTTTATTATCCCTGTACAGTGACATCACTGGTGTTTATTATCTCTGTACTGTGACATCACTGTGTTTATTATCCCTGTACTGTGACATCACTGGTGTTTATTATCTCTGTACGGTGACATCACTGTGTTTATTATCTCTGTACGGTGACATCACTGTGTTTATTATCCCTGTACACTGACATCGCTGTGTTTATTATCTCTGTACTGTGACATCACTGTGTTTATTATCCCTGTACTGTGACATCGCTGTGTGTATTATCCCACTGCAGGAAGAGGTAAGTGGTCTGTGTTTGTGTGTTTGTTTTCTATTTTTCAGGGTTGTGAATGCAGAGGACTACGTCGGATTCGGTGGACTACGTCGGACCAGCTTTTTTTTTTTTTTTTTTCATAAAAGCGTGAAGGAAAAAAGGGGGGGACCCCACGCCATTTTTTAAGAAATTATTTAATTATTTTTGTAAAAAAAATGGCGTGGGGTCCCCCCCTTTTTTCCTTTTCCAGCCAGATACAACCAGCAGTGGCAGCCTGGCACTACCAGGGTGGGAAAGGACACGGTTATTGGCCCTTCCCAGCCTAATGGTACCAGCCTGCAGCCGCCCCAGAGCCAGACCCTCAATTTTGAAGGTCCGGTCCTGCGGGTACCTGGCTCTTCTCAGCACCCCTGGTGGCGGTGGGTGCCGAGGTAATAGATGTTGGGGTTAGTGCTGGCCTGCCATACCGGCAAGCACTAAGCCCAGTATTAGTAATCAGGGCCGTCTGTAGATAGCCGTAATTACTAAAACTGTAGTATTGTAAAAAAAAAAATACACACACACAAGTATAAAACATTTTATTGAAATAAACACTCCCCCAGACCCCTGTTTGACCATTTTAGGAAAAAAAAAAAAAAAAAAAAAGCTGGTCCGACGTAGTCCACCGAATCCGACGTAGTCCTCTGCATTCACGACCCTGAAAAATAGAAAACAAACACACAAACACAGACCACTTACCTCTTCCTGCACTGGGATAATACACACAGCGATGTCACTGTACAGGGATAATAAACACAGTGATGTCACTGTACAAGGATAATAAACACAGTGATGTCACTGTACAAGGATAATAAACACAGTGATGTCACAGTACAGGGATAATAAACACAGTGATGCCACAGTACAGGGATAATAAACACAGCAATGTCACAGTACAGAGATAATAAACACAGCGATGTCACTGTACAGGAATAATAAACACAGTGATGTCACCGTACAGGGATAATACACACAGCGATGTCACTGTACAGAGATGTCACCGTACAGGGATAATACACACAGCTATGTCACTGTACAGAGATAATAAACACAATGATGCGACTTGTTAAGAAAAAAAAGTTAGCCATTTTGCAATCTGTAAAGTTTACCCGAAAGGGGGAGGGGGGGGGGGGCACTCTTGATCTTTGCACTGGGCCCACCAATGTCTTAAAACGGCCCTGATGGTCAGTGTTAAGGGGTGGGTGCTGTAGAAGTCACTGTTAAAGGGGCAGGCTGCTGTGAAGGTCATAGTTAAGGGGATGGGCTACTGTGGAGGTCCAATTTTAAGGAGCCGGGCACTATGGGGGGGGGTCATTGTAAAGGAGTCGGGGTGCTGTAGAGGTCACTCTCAATATCTTTTAACTACACACATACAAACATTAAATGAAATAGATTAAATATACCCGGGCGAAGCCGGGTCCTTCTGCTAGTATATTAAAAAGAAAAAGAATCAAATTTGACCGAATAATCTTAGTTTTAAAATTTGACCCTAGCAATGACTTTAAATGTGTTCTTTGGTTTCAAGATTTTGTTTTTTTTTTGTCTGCAAACACTGCATAAGGTGGTGAAAGCGGGACGCTCTGCATGTAATTTTTTTTTTTAATGCAATTTTTGAGACAAAGCCAGGAGTACATCCAAAAGGTCTAGGTGTATATAGGAAGTATATACACTTCTCCTTGCTGCTGGATCCACTTCTGGCTTTGACCTTCAAAACTGCATCAAAAATTGCAGTGATTTATGTTTTTTTTTTGTTTTTTTTTTTCCCTCCAAAAAACAGAGTGAAACCACCCTTATACTATATCAGTCACGGGGGCAACTAAGCATTACATGGTTTCCATTACAAACCAGTGAGTGGCATTTATCAAGGTGTTTTATGCAACTATTGTGTAAAAAAAAAAGTTGCAAATTATGGCGCATACTATAATTGCACCATCATTTTTGGGAGGGTCATGGCCTCCCACTGCCTGCAGAATTTCCTGTCATTTACACCAAAAACTGGCATAAATGATCATTCAAATCTATGCCAGCCCAAAGCTGGCATAGACTTGGGCAGTCTGTTGTACGGACTGCCTAGAAATGCACAAAGTGTATTAAGAAACCCGTGCCCCTTATAAATGTGATGCATTTTGCACCCCATTGCGATATGCCCCCATTGTCTGTGATGAGGCAACCCCTTTAAAGGGAATCTGTCACCACAAAATGACCATTTGTTCATATTACATTTTTATGATCAAAACATGTTTTGTTTGTTATGTTTTTTTTTCAGGAGGATAGGTCATCAGTTAAAAAAATCCTGGAAAACCCCTTTAAATCTTAAGCTACATAGGCCATAGACATAATGGTCAGGAGGGGACCTCATTGACTTCTATAAGGCCTCTTTCACACGAGCGTCACGGATTCAGTCCAGATGCGTTCCGGAAAATCTGCACGCAATCGCAGTCAGTTTTGACTGCGATTGCGTACGTTTGTTCAGTTTTTTCCGAGCGGGTGCGAAGCGTTTTGATGCGTTTTTCACGCGCGTGATAAAAAACTAAAGGTTTACAAACAACATCTCTTAGCAACTATCAGTGAATCACGAATGGTGGATGCAGATGCAATGCGTTATTCACGCAGCCCCATTCACTTCTATGGGACCAGGGCTGCGTGAAAAACGCAGAATATAGAACATGCTGTGATTTTCACGCAACGGCGAACTGATGCGTGAAAAACATTGCTCATGTGAAAAGTCCCATTGAAATGAATGGGTCAGGATTCAGTGCGGGTGCAATGCGTTCGCATCACGCATTGCACCCGCTCGGAAATCTCGCCCGTGTGAAAGGGGCCTAAGAGAGTTTTCTAGGCATACTCTGTGACCTGTGCAGAGGTCAGGAGGGAGGAGATAAGCTGTGATATCACCTATTGTGAAAGTTGAATTGAACACTGTGTTATCTATATCAAGGTGATATCTGTCATTGTAATCCTGCTTGTGATGATAAAGCAATGACTACTGAAAAGTTACCTGTACAGAGCAGGAAATAATGGCTGATTATTATATTTAGCAGCCAGTGTGAAAACTGCAGGATTTTATATGTTTTGTTTAAATATACAGAACTGAGTGGCATGGAAAATAACTTGAATACTCACCAAAAATGCAAAAAAATAAATATTTTTTAACACAAAAATGTGATTTTAAACAATACGTCATTATCTGATGACACATTCCCTTCAATGTGAAAGAGCTGACTACCCTAAAGAGCTGATCCTCGCTGCAACAGGATGTCACCACAGGTGCTGCAAAATCTTGAACAGAGTGTACGCCTGAAATACAGAACAGGATAGGAACAGAAACCGCAGCTCTGAAAGCTGCCAGTCACATCTTGTGGTTCGGGCCTCACTTTTGTGGTTTATTGCACTTTTTTGGTTATCTATAATGTTATGAAATAATGGCCAACGGGATGTGTAGCTGAAGAGCTGCTTTCCCTGGAGACAGCATTTAGGCTGTTTACCATAAGGGATACTTGTGCTGCCATATCAGTTATGCTCAAATACACTGCATGTTTCTTTCTGGCATTTTTAGTGTTTGGACATGGTGTTTTCCTGGCATTTACCCCATAGATTGCACTATAGCACTTAAAAACTGGCAGAAAAAATATGCTTGCCTTAAAGAGGACCGTTTACCTCCAACAAAGGAGACAATATGGGTAATCGCAATACATTAGTAAGTGTCTTGTATTAACTTTCTCTACATGATAAATGTCATTTGCTGAAGTGAGACTGCTGATTACTTTAGGCAATCGCCTTTCTCGAAGTGTTGGCCTTGTCCATGCAAAATATACAGTACAAAACGCTAACAACAACGCAGTCCAGAATATACAGGAGACTACAGCAGGGATCAGACACAGGCAGGGCACATAGCAACTAGAGGACCGGACACGTCTGCTGTGCTAAATCCTTATAGTCTTCATGAATACATCTGCAGCATCTTTCTCTTTGAACTCTTTGCATTTTGCTGTCCCTCTGTTATTCCTCCTGGACATGAATGCCTACATTGACAGCTATGTCTTTGCCATTCTCCTTGTCCCATAGCCCTCTCTATAAGGATCCTTTTTGCCCCGGAGTGGTATATGTGGATCCCCACTTTAGGCTCGTGGACTGGGAACTTAAAGTGGCCCTGGAAAAAATACTAAAGTGGCCCGATTTGTGGTCAGGTCCAAATTGATGGAAGGCAGGGCCACCAATACCACTCCAACAGAACCAAATACCACAGTCCATCACACAATACATCCCCAAAAACTTCCACTGGCCGGCAATGAGGAGGGCCCAGACGGCCCCATAGGCATCGGCTCCCTGTGAAATTTCCCTGTAAGGTCTATGGCTAATCCGCCCCTGGCTGGCGGAAGGAGTCCGAAACTTTCTGCAGCGTGTGAGATTTGATCAGATCTCATCCACTTTTTCTGACATTTTTACTATGAATCTATAAATCCCGCTGCGGATTTTCCGACTGCAGAAATTTCAGGTTTTGCAGATATAGTGGTATTTTATATCATATTCGTAGGTTGTGGTCTTCTCGGCAACAATTTGCTGAAAAAGTCCAACATAGAAAACGCATCCATTACTTTTTTTTTTTTTTTTTTTGCATTATCTGTGTTCAGTGCGCTGATTTATAACTGTTCCTTTTCCTGATATTTGTCAGATGTTCCGCTTAACCAGTAATTTGATAATTTGGGCATTACTAACCATTACGCATGGACAACCCATTTGACATATACAACCTATTATTATTGAGACTTTTTGCGGTTCACTCACTTCTCCTACTCAAATTACCTCACCTTCGGGGTAATTAGGCCTCGTTTTTTAGTAAGGCCCTACAGCAATTTGTACGTCAGTCTGTGGGGAAAAACAAAGTGTGCTTGGGTGAAATTAATCTTCATTATTTCCAATCGTCCCTTGTGTGTTGTGTGAATGTGTGTGTTTCTGCACGTACCCCCTCCCCCCAGTACGCACACATACAGTCCATAATCTTACAGATTGCCGATCAGCAAGTGTTACTGACTACCGAGCGTCCCTCTCGGGGATAGAATCCTTCAGCAGCTTCTACTACTGGATAACCTAGAAGGTAGACCGCCGACAAAAAGATCTTTTTCTAAAATATTCTTGAAATGGTGACGTGAGATTGACCATGGAGAAGAGCTGTGGCCTGTGTAAGCTGTTAACTACATAGAAAAATAATGTGTCCGAATAGAAATTGTCGACAAGATGTCGATCTCAGGTTGCATCTGCTGGACGAGCGCTCACGGCATTTTACTCTTCGTATTGAAGATTATTTGTAGTTGTTTGTTGTTGTTTTTTAAAATATTTTCACATTTTTAAATTTATTTGTAAAAAGGAACTTCTATAATCCTGTATCTGTCTGGTTTTCAGTCTCACATATTTGCAATCAGTTTGGAAAAATATTCAAGGACAACCAATGAGGAGTGATTTAACCCTTAATTGTAAGGAAACTTGCAACAAAGCAGAATTTAATTAATTTTAATTGAAGAATGCTTTTAACTAAGAGCAGTACGGTAGTCGGATGGATAGATAAAAATGGCTTTAGGTTAGGAGCTTAAACATCAATATATATATAGGTAAATAAATGGTAGATAGATAGATAGACATTATTGTTATTTATTATTAAAGAGCCATTCATTTCATGTCTCTGTACATATGATAAGGGGCGCACATACATAATACAGAACAATTGCAATAAACATGAACAAGACGAGTTACAGACTGGTACAGAAGGAGAGAGAACCCTGCCTGCGAAGGCTTACTAATTAGATAGATAGACAGATAAATATGTGATAGATAGATATGAGAGATAGATAAATAGATAGATATGAGATAGATAAATAGATAGATATGAGATAGATAAATAGATAGATATGAGATACAGATACAGAGAGAGGGAGAGAGAGATACAGAGAGAGAGATACAGATACAGAGAGAGAGAGAGATGGGTAGGAGATAGTTAGATATGAGAGAGATGATATTAGACACACACAGATACATATGTATGTAATAGGTAAGTATTTGAGATCTAGATATCAGATATATAGATTTCCCTGTATATCTCTATGCTCCTGTTCCTGTGAATACTGAATAATATATAATATCTGTGTTTTTCTCTCTCTCGGGGTCTCTTCTCCTCCTGGACGTTGCTGTGCTTTGTTCCTGTGGTCAGCCATGCATATAATGGCAGCGTGGACCAGTCTGGGCTTAAACAGCTGACATCTGCTTACTTTTTCCCCATAGAATAACAAGCCATTGCGGTCTAATCTACCTCCAATATGTGCCTGTAAGAAGGGGCTCCAACTATTGACCGCTGTTCCTTTCAGCCGGGGATTGGTCCACATGGCTGCAGGAACTGGGAGGGCTGATTTGAAATGCAGATCTCCAGACAGCAGAGTCCACCCTGCCCTCTCCTCCTTTGGTGTGTCTGTCATAGTGAAAAATGGCTTGCACAAGGGTCATTCACCCGTGCTTACTTAATTACCTCTTGTTGGACCCCCAGAACTGTCACAAGCTGTGGTGGATGCAGGAGCCGTTCCCCTCCTCGTGCTGTGTATCCAGGAGCCAGAAGTGGCTTTGAAAAGGATTGCTGCTTCAGCCTTGAGCGATCTATCAAAGCATTCTCCAGAGCTGGCTCAGACCGTGGTGGACGCAGGGGCAATTGCCCACTTAGCCCAGATGATTCTCTCTCCAGATGCCAAACTCAAGGTACTGCTTTTCATTTATCATCCTAAGTAGTGAATATTTACTGTGCCTTTAATTCTCTTTCATTTGATTGATTCTCTTTGAAGGGGAATTCTTCAGAAGAAATCCGGTCACTTCTGAATATTGTGCAGATACTTTATCAGAGGTTCCTCAGCCAAATGTATCGTGTGCTTCCATGGTTGATACATTGCTGCATCTGTTCCATGCAGTCCTGTATAGCTCTGATAAAACATTGTACAAAGTGACAAACTCAGATCTCTTACTGGTAACACACTCAGCTCTGCTACATCTCTTTAAAAACACTGCTTACAAATGTTGGTGTTTAGTTTCATCTGCAAAGCATGTAGTCGTAGGTAGGCAGCGTTCAGGCAACAGCTTGTCTGCACTGGGACGTATTCTCCTTCCTGGACATGAATGTGCAGATCACTGCGCCTCTTACACCCGCAGAAGTAGCCGCTCTTCTCATTTGTCATGGATTGTTTGCCTCGGACAGTTGCTTCTGGCCGACCTGCAGTGATTAGCACAAAGCCACCACCAAAGGAATTCACTTTCCCATTCATTCTAGATTTATATATTTTGCAGCCCTGTGTCCCTTGTATTACTTGAGAAGAGGTTTATGTAGTATATGGTGAATACGTGTATCCTCGGCGGCATCTGAACGGCTAATGTTTGGATTTTTACAACACGGAGAGTCATTCTGGATTTCCTTCTGTGTATTAGTTTATAATACATTATTTATAATGTATGTGCCTTAAATTATCTATCTATCTATCTATCTATCTATCTATCTATCTATCTATCTCATCTATCTATCTATCTATCTATCTATCTATCTCTCATATCTATCTATCTCATATCTATCTATCTATCTGTCTGTCTATCTCATATCTATTTATCTATCTGTCTATCTATCTATCTATCTATCTATCTATCTCTGTCTGATTATATCTCAGTGAAAAAATAGCAATACTATGTTATAAGAGATTAAGATTTCCGGGTGCCATACCTGATCCAAAGTTGCATATAGCCTATAAAACAAAAAATCCTCAGCAGTCCTACACCTTAAAAAAATAAAATAAATAAATTAAAAAAAATAAAGTCCTAGCATAGGACTGAAACAACACTCTGATTTTCAACTTCTTGAAGTTATGCAGATTTTTTATTTTTTATTTTTTTTTTGATCTATCATATCTCTATCTGGCTATCTATCTATTATCTATCTATCTATCTATCTATCTATCTATCTATCTATCTATCTATCTATCTATCTATCATCTATCTATCTATCTGTAGAAAAAAAGAGTAACACTGTTAAGAAATGGGAATAAGATGGGTACAAATCCTCAGAATAAGATCAATCATTCATATATAAAGTACATAAATATGCAGCACTCCAAAAAGTGAGGACTTTATTTAGGTTATAAGCACATGGCCTAAATAAAGTCCCTTTTGAATTTTTAGAGTGCTGCATGTTTCTTTTTTTTATCTTTTTTTTATCTCATATCTATCTATATCTAATATCTATCTATCTATCTATCTATCTATCTCTGTATCTATCTAGCTATCTATCTCTCTATATCATCTATCTATCTATCTATCTCATATCTATCTATCTATCATCTATCTCATATCTATCTCATATCTATCTCATATCTATCTCATATCTATCTATCTCTCTATCTATCTCTCTATCTCTCTATATCATCTATCTATCTATCTATCTATCTATCTCATATCTATCTATCTATCTATCTATCTATCTATCTATCTATCTATCTATCTCATATCTATCTTATATCTATCTATCTATCTATCTATCTATCTATCTATCTATCTATCTATCTATCTATCTATCTATCTATCTATCTCTCTATATCATCTATCTATCTATCTATCTATCTATCTATCTATCTATCTATCTATGTCATGTCTATCTATCTTTGTTTTAAGAAGTATCAGTGATTTTCAGCAGGCATATACAATGAAATCCCTTGGATCTAACATCTGATAATCGAGTACAGAGCTATATTATAATGTAAAATTTCACAGTACCAGAAGCAGAAGACAGAGAAGAGAATCAGCTAGAACATTTATCAGATTGTTCAGATTATTTATCAGATGATAGTATAGCTGTAGCAGATGTGGTGCTATCATTTTATGTTACCCCTGAAGGTCCTCTGCTCTCTCCAAGTGAGCTTTATACACTTTATGACTGTCCAGTAATTCAGAATATTTGATAATCACTTATTGACTGCCATTGATTGATTAAAGGGATTTTACTGTACAGTGTTCCCTCAAGTTACAATATTAATTGGTTCCAGGACGACCATTGTATGTTGAAACCATTGTAAGTTGAGTAATCGGCTCCAAAGCCCCAAAATATCATCCAAGATAAGAGAACATGAAGATTTAAGAAAAATAAGCAGATAACTAAGACAGATAAAACAAGTCCTTACATATAACAGTCAGGAATAGCTGATATCTAGTAACTAATACAAATTTTTTTCATATAGTAACTAATACAGATATATTACCAGAGAAGTAGCCTTGATTGGTTGGATCTGAGTCTGAGACATTGTATGTTGCGTCTGGTTTCAACTTTTATGGTGAAAATATTGTATCCTGAGGCCATTGTATCTTGAGGGATCACTGTCTTTGCTTTAGTTCTGTACTGGTTCTGGTGACAGCAGTGGATGGCTATGCCAGTTGCTCTGTATGTATCCTATACCATGCACTTAATATTGCACTTAATTCAGAAGCAGAAATTGGTCTGTATATTTAAACACGATACAAAGCCATGAAGGTTACAAAAATCCAACGTAAATCATATTTTACCAAATGTATATAATTATTCACATACATTATCTGTGTATTATATAGAGCAGACTTACTGGACACTGGGAGATACACCCCATCCGACCCAGTCTATGACTAAATGTTGCTAAATTTACAAACAATTGAATTGAATTGTCGAGCTGGTTTTTAATTACTAGTTTCCCAGTATAAATGTACATTAAGTGGAGATCAGTGAGATGACGGAGACATGACTGCTACTGGTTCTCAGTCTATTAAACATTTATTACAGATCCAAGAGAATGTACAGTATGTGTAGCTGCATTGGGCTTCGATCACACTGTCAGTATTTGGTCAGGATTTTGCTTCAGTATTTGTAAGCCAAGACCAGTAATGAGTCCAAAGCACAAAAAGGTGCAATCCTTTCCAATATACCTTTTCTCTGCAGGCTACACTCTTAGGTTTGGCTTACAAATGTTAATGCAAAACACTGATTAAATACTGCTGACTGTGTGAAAATGGCCTATCTATCTATCTATCTATCTATCTATCTATCTATCTATCTATCTATCTATCTATCTATCTATCTATCTATCTATCTATCTATCTATCTATCTATCTATCTATCTATCTATCTATCTATCTAGTCTATCTATCTATCTATCTATCTATCTATCTATCTATCTATCTATCTAGTCTATCTATCTATCTATCTATCTATCTATCTATCTATCTATCTATCTATCTATCTATCTATCTATCTATCTATCTATCTATCTATCTCATATCTATCTATCTATCTATCTATCTATCTATCTATCTATCTATCTATCTATCTATCTATCTATCTATCTATCTATCTATCTATCTATCTATGTCTATCTATCTATCTATCTATCTCTATCTATCTATCTATCTATCTATCTATCTATCTCATGTCTATCTATCTATCTATCTATCTATCTATCTATCTATCTATCTATCTATCTATCTATCTCATCTATCTATCTATCTATCTATCTATCTATCTATCTATCAGTATCTATCTATCTATCTATCTATCTATCTATCTATCTATCTATCTATCTATCTATCTATCTATCTATCTATCTATCTATCTATCTATCTGCTATCTATCTATCGATCTTTTTTATTATGTATCTATCTATCTATCTATCTTTTTTGATGGCTTTTTACTGTTCACATTCTGTAGACAGAGCATGCCATGGACCCGAGAAAATGCAGCTCAATTGAAAAAATACTGCACAAAAAAAAAATGCAGGGGTTTGTGATGAATTTCACATTTCCCATAGACTTACAGCTAACCTCTTGAGTTGCCTTTTTTTTAAACAAAAAAAATGTGGCAAAAATGTGGCAGAGTGAATTTATCATGAAGGTAATATTTGAAGTCAATACAACACAGACCCAAGCAAAAACATTTTACCGAGTTTGTCAAATGTTATTAACGTTTGTTAAATTTGGCTCATTTTAATACTTTTAAGACTTCCCCTCTCAACTGCAGTGAGTTTGTGACTTTTTTTTCCGTTTTTTTAGCAGTGATAAATCTGAAATGAAACTCATTAATATAGCTAATTACGTCCCCTTTCCCACCCTTTTTTCAAAATTAGAGTGAGTGGTGTAGAGCGCCTTCACGTGCAGCAGATTTTGTTACGGAATTTACAACAACTGAAAATCCATTCCATTCATCTGATTGTGCCTTTCAGAAATCCATGTGCTTTCAGCCCCATTCACATCCGTGGAACTGATGATTTTCAGCCGTGTAATTTTCTGCTACAAAATCTGCAGTGCCATGCAGGCACCCTAAGGCCCCTTTCACACGAGCTAGTTTTCCCGCGCGGGTGCAATGCGTGACGTGAACACACAGCACCCGCACTGAATCCTGACCCATTCATTTCCATGGGTCTGTGTACATGAGTGGTTTTTTTCACACATCAGTTCTGCGTTGCGTGAAAAACGCAGCATGTTCTATATTCTGCGTTTTTCACGCAGCCCTGGCCCCATAGAAGTGAATGGGGCTTCAGTGAAAAACGCATTGCATCTGGAAGCAAGTGCGGATACGATGCCGTTTTCACTGATGGTTGCTAAGAGATGTTGTTTGTAAACCTTCAGTTTTTTATCACGCGCATGAAAAACGCATCAAAACACGTTGCACCCGCGCGGAAAAAACAACAACTGAACGCAATCGCAGACAAAACTGACTGAACTTGCTTGCAAAATGGTGCGAGTTTTCCTCAACGCACCCGGAGCCAATCCGTCACGCTCGTGAGAAAGGGGTCTAAAGCCTGTATCACACAGGCCGATTGAACAAGCGATTGTCGGGAGGGAAGCGTTCCTTCCCGGCAATTGCCTGCTCACTAGCAGAGGAGACCTCTGCTATTACAAGCGCCAATCTCCTCCGCAGCATGGGGAGGTGCAATCCCTATGCCATCGCTCATCCCCATGCTGTCCAGTGGTTTGCCAGCGGCAGATCGTAATTAGACCCCATGATCCGCTGCCGGCAGCATGCTTAAAAATCACAATTGCCCAATGAACGACCATTTGCCCATTTATTGGGCAATCACCGGCAGTATTATGCCCCTTTCACACGAGCGGGAGACTCGCATGTCTCCCGCAACGCATCTACAGGGCTGGACTCGGCACTGACAGGGATCGCATATAATGCTCTGCGATCCCTGTCAGTGCCGGAGTCCAGCCCTGTAGATGCGTTGCGGGAGACATGCGAGTCTCCCGCTCGTGTGAAAGGGGCATTACACTGCAAGATGATTACTAACGAATGTTCATACAAATGATTGTTAGCGTTAACTACTGAAAAATCGGTAGGTGTAAATCAGCCTCAAAAATGCAAAACTATTTTTTGTGCAAACAAGTTCAAAAAGTTGCAAAGCCCTGGTTTGTGACTTTTTAGTGATCTGAATTCTGGAGTGCGCGGTCTGATAAATTGTATGAAACCAGCTTCATAGGGATATTCTGAGATATGTGAACGAAAAGAAAATTTCTATGGTTTTGTGATATGGCTTTTTTGTTTCTCGTGGTTTTCAATATCTCTGCTTGCTGTTATTCAATAGGGACCTTCATTCTTTACTCCTGGTGGATAGAAATCTGCCCTTGAGATGTGATGATCACACAGGAGTATGGCTTGCAGTGGCGTACATAGAGAAGTAAGGGCCCAATAGCAAGGATCAGACCAGGCCCCCCACACAGGACAGAAGGGTTTCTGCCTAAACCCTTTTCAATGACCCTTGGGCCATTTTCTCCACTGCTTCATTTGTTAAAAGTTGTTCCTTTAGAGGGTAGACTCCTGACCAAGTTTTCACCCCCAGTAGAAGAGAAGATGATCCCAAACTGGGCCCCCTCTTGTCCTGGGCCCCATAGCAGTCGCCTGATCTGCCGCTATGGTAGTTACATCCCTAATGGCTCGTAACAATCGCAACCAAACGGTAAGGTTTCCGCATGTAGTCTTGGAAGCCAAAATCAGGAGTGGATCATAAAAGGAGAGAAAGTATAAAGGACAGATACGACTTCTAGTTTTTGAATTCACTTCTGGTTTTGTCTTCCAAAGCTACATGCAGAAACCTGACCGCGTGGTCGCACCTTCAGAGTGCAGGTATCAGAGCTGTGTCCTGTATGCTGTGTGTCCGTCACACGACCAGGACAGGTTTTTTATCCAGTGAAGTTTTGCTTTGAACGACTGCAAGCAGAGATCTTGAAACCCACCAGGACTTGATGCAGAAAATGTATTAGATAACTGTATGACTGTTTATTACACAATGAATAACTTGTGAGCTCACTCCTGATATTCTGTCTCCGTCACAGCGGCAGGTGCTTTCTGCCTTAAGTCAAATATCCAAGCATTCGGTGGATTTAGCAGAGATGGTGGTAGAAGCCGAAATCTTCCCGGTCGTCCTGACATGCCTGAAGGACCCAGACGAATACGTCAGGAAAAACGCAGCCACTCTAATCCGAGAAATTGCCCGACACACACCCGAGGTAACTGCTTTACCAAATACCAACGTGCGGCGTTAATATATAATTCAGGCCGGATTAATAGCAGCACTCGGAGCTAGATTGCTGGGTTGAGGGAGTAAACTACAAATTAAAATGATACCTTAATCCTTTTGCACGTGAGTCATCATCAGATGAATTTGCATGCGGGATATTTAAAGCCTTTCTTTTGTCGGCCGTCACAGTAATGTGTCTCAGCAGGACTTCTGTGGGCTGCGGTGAAGCGACCTGCTGCCCTCGAGGGGTATTGCTAAGCTGATATCAATTGTTGATTCAGCAATGAACGTCAAGTGATGTGATTATCCTCTCAGTCAAGATAGATTTAGTTAGAAATCGTCATACCTCATATAGAAACACGTTAAGTTCATCCTTCCTTATACATCAGCTCTGGGAGATGTCACAGCAGTATAGAGACCGTTTTGGGAAATCCTCCCTCCCCCCCTCTGTTCGTTACTGACGGCTTTTCGCTGAGATTCCGCACAAATTGGCATTAAACAGTATGTCATATGTTGTCATGAAGCATTAATGCTGCGGATAACCATCCGGCATCCAATTGTGACATCTTGCAGATGCATAAAAATCTGCGCTTTGATCATACGCCACTAGAGGCATATGTTATTTGTGTATAAAAGGCAGATCTTAAAGGGATTGTGTCATCAGAAAATTACTTATTGTTTAATTGAAGTATTTATGTTAAACTTATTTTATTTATAATTTCTGGTACATTGTTTATAAATTTTTTAATATATATACAGTATGTATGTGTATGTAGATATATATATATAATCCTAAAATCCTGCCATTTTCCCACAGGCAACTAGGCCTAATAATATGCAATTTGTTTTCTGTACAGATCACTATTCAGCAGTCATCTCATTATCATGACAGGCAGGGTTACAATCACAAGAAACACCTCTATATAGATAACACAGGATCCACCATTCTCAATAGGTGATATCACAGCTTATCTCCTCCCTCCTGACCTCTGCACAGGTCACAGAGCGCGCCTAGAGAACGCTCCCATAGAGGTCAATGAGTCCCCTCCGGTCTATTGTGTCTATGGCTGTTGTAAAGCATATCTCTAAATGCTGTTAACAACCGCTCAGACAAGATGGCTGCCCCCATGATCCTGTTCATGAAAAAGAATAAAAATATAATCAGAAATTAAAAACATTTCATTGGCATTAAGAATATAGGTGACACATGCCACTAAAGAGCCCCAATACATGTTAAAATCAGCAGGATCGTTTAAAATGTAATGTGTATGGCTGGATTTATATAATTGTGGACGAAGACTTTTTTTTGTCACATGACAGATAGAAACTTCACTTTACAGTAATAATAATAATCTTTATTTATATAGCGCCAACATATTCCGCAGAGCTTTACAATCAGAGGGTTCATGTAGAAACAGAGTCATAAATAACAGAGCAACAAACGGGTCAATAACTAAAGAGGAATGAGGACCCTGTGCACAAGAGCTTACAATCTATGAGGAGATGGGGGTGAGGGCGAAGTGCTTGTTTTGTACAATGGTCCGGCCATCTTAACACAGTAGGGGAGTAGATATAAAGCTACATGAGCCAGTCACCAGCTGGTATATGTAGTGCCTCTGAGGGCATGGGGTGTGGTGGATGCTGATAAGTCAGGTTCAGAGGAATAAATGGGAGGGAACGCGGTGAATGCAGAAGAGTTAGATCAGGGGATGCGTTCGAGCAGTTTAAATTGAATCCTGTACTGTATGGGTGATCAGTGCAATGCGGGGACAGGGCGGAGGCATCGGAGTAGCGGGTAGACAGACAGACAATCACAGTGAGGAGGAGTTTGATTGGATTGGCAGTTGAGCGTGCACCCTGCTGTGTCATTCAATCACGGGAGGTCCCTTTGTGAATGGAGTAGCAGGTCGAACATTACAGGGGACAGGCGGTAACTTAGGTAATGGTAGGTGGTGCATGCCCTCAGTCTGCAGCAAGGTCTTTTGGCGTTGCTGCAGTAAAAGGGGTGAGAGGTTCCCAGAACTCTCCCGCTCTAAGAACCAGATGTTACTAACTGTTCTGATTCCTGGAGCAGGGTCAGATGAAGATCCTCTCCTACATCCAGGGTAAGGCTCCATTCACACGTCCTGTTTTTCTTTCCTGATTCGATCCTGATTTTTTCAGGACCCATTGAAATGAATGGATCCAGATCAGGATCAGGATCGAATCAGGAAAGAAAAACAGGACGTGTGAATGGAGCCTAAGGTGAACCCTCTGATTGCTGCAATCCATGACCGTGGCATGATTACACGGGACACGCCCAATATGACCAGGACACTGGGTTTTCTAGAGACTCAATCGGAGACTGTGGGACCTACAAAGCTCTCCGGGGCAGTCTGTTCAGTAAGCCTGCTGTTAGGGCACTATATGTTTAAAATATATGTTCACAATAGTAATCCCATAGTGGAATAAAAAGAATAAATATATAAATGTATTAAAAAAAAAAAAAAAAAAAAACCCCAAACAACACATTTAATTGCACACATAAAATAATAATAATAAAAAAGTGTGTATATTTATTATATATTATATATTACATTTATTAAGACCGGCGTTTTATTAAGCTGGCGGTGGATCCGCCGAAGTTATAAAGAGGCGCATCCAGAGCCAGTTCTAAATGTAAGACCGCTTCCGAGCTGTCTTAGGCTAGAGCTACACGACGACATTTGTCGCGCGACATTGATGTTGCACCAGTGTCGCGCAACAATTTTTATAATGTAAGTCTGTGGTGACATGCAACACGACAGTAGCAGAAAAACCTATCTTGGATGGAGTTTTTGCGACTGTCGCATGTTGCAGTGTGACACCATAAACTTGTATTATAAAAATTGTCGCGCAACATTGGTGCGACAAATGTCGTCGTGTAGCCCTAGCCTTGAATTTAGACTTTTTTCTACACTTCCCTGTATATATCAAAAGTTTATATGTATACCTAAACAACACCCAAAAATATTAAAACTTCTTCCGCATAAAACCAGATCTCATACGGCCATGTCAATTAAAAAAAAATAATAATAATAATGATGGCTGCTGAAATACAGAGAGACAAAAACGAAAAAGGGAAAAAAACAAACAAACAAAACAACTGATCACTAAAGCGACTTCTCCCACATTTCCTAGATTGAGCGTGGTTCTTGTCAGATGAACTCACTGCATCCTACTGATCTATGTTGCTGTGAGTTCCTGGCACATGAGCAGCCTCAGACACATGAAAGCAGATTTTGTATTCTGTCTGTCTGACAATTAAAATGTTAGTCCTGATGTGATGAAATAATGTCTTTGTGCCTACCATCTTTTCCCACTGTTTCTCAACCACACAGCCGCCCTGCGAACGCTCACATGTTCAACAAACCGAAAGCCAAAAAACAAATCAAAGAAACCCCAAACCTCACACTCCAGTTCACCATATGTTATTGGATGTCAGAGATCTTCATTTTAATTGCATATTTGTAGGATGTGTACTTATTGTTTTCTTTTAGTTTCTTTTATTGCCTTTTATTGCTAAATTGTAACTTACGATCTTTAATTCCAGCTGTCCCAGCTCATAGTCAATGCAGGAGGAGTGGCCGCTGTCATAGACTGCATCGGGAACAGCAAGGGGAATGTGAGACTTCCTGGGGTCATGATGTTGGGTTATGTAGCAGCTCATTCGAGAACCTTGCAATGGCTGTCATCATCTCAAAGGTTAGTTCCTGGCGAAGAACGCGCTCTTGCCTATATCACATTGCCGATCGCCCCCTAATGAGGGGAATAACGCGCCATGTTACAGTAGCTGTCATCTTCTTCTCACTTTTACCTTTATTGTGCTTCGAGTATTACCAGAACTACGCAGCTGGTGTTTGCTTCACTGAGGATATCTTCTGTTGGGTCTACTGCTCCAAACTTCTTGGTGCCAGACTCGATTTGTTACCTGACCTGCTGTGCACCAGTAACGTAATACTTGTTCTGTGCCTGAGTCATGTTGACTTTGTGCATACTTTGGAGAATATAAGAGGCATTTTAAAGAGGGTCAGAAGTTAGAGCAATCACATTTTTTGGCACTTTCAAGCGGGTCAGAAGTTGGAGAAGTTGCTTTTTTTTTTTTTTTTTTTTAAACGTGATAACAGGAAGTGCCGCCATTTTGGTTGTTATTTTTCAACTGGCAATTAATATTTTGTTAGTAGGTCATGGCAGTTATTCCAGGGTGTCCACTTCACATCTGGTTGTTCACTTCAGTTGAGTAGAAGAATGTCTATATTTTTGTATGCAAAACAGGCTTATTAGCCACACTTCCTTACAAATGACTGATAGGAGGCGGCTTTTTTTTGTGTAGAATTTCACTTGACAACAAAATGTGAAGCAGGGTGAAGTAAGTTCCCGGATGGTCTTCCACTAGTATGCTCTAATACTGCACCATAAAAATGAACATATAAATAGCAAGTAATCCAAGGGACTCTGTTGGATCCAGGGATCCTCCTCTCCTTGAAATCTAAGGCTGGTTATGCTTGGTCTTAAAGTCCTTCAACCTAATGTGCGGGACAGTACTGTAGATCCAGAGACGTCACCCGCTAGCTGCACCTTCTGTTACTAAGTTATTTATTACTATTCATTATGGCAGTGTTCCCCAACCGACGACCTCCAGGTATTTACAAAAGCACAACTCCTAGCATGCCATGTCAGTGAAGACAGGAAATTAATTTCAGTGCGGCTGCAAAAGATGTAGACTATGCGCTGTCCACATCCGTTTCACAGCCCCGCAAAAAAGATAGAAAGTGTCCTATTGTTGTCCATTTTGCAGACAATGATAAGACATTTCTAGAGGAGTTTGATTTTTTTTAAAAATGATGGCACATGGCCGGAATCCGTGTTTTGCAGATTCGCGATTTGCCGCCTGCAAAACGGATACAGTCATGTGTATGAAGCCTAAGATCAGTACATTTTCAAAGTTAAATATCATCACTAAGCTGTTTCTGTGTCTGCGATCTCTGGGCCTCTTTAAAGGGTTTTTTTAATTCACTTTATGCCCCCTATTAGACATTTCTGAGGGGGTCTTCAGCTTACGATTCTTTTTCATAACCAGTGTGGAGAGTTTTTACAAAGAGTGTCTCTCTCTCTGGAGGACCTATCCTTTCCTGCATTACACAGACCACCCACTGATTTGACTGGGCAATATGTAATGTTAACTTTCTCCTGTGGTGGCGCTACAGGGAAACTGAACACTTATTGCTTGGTTTCCCCACAGATCAGATGATCACTGGAAGTCCCTGGATGGGGACTCTCAAGGGACCTGTCTGTCAAAGAGAAGAATCCCTTTGATCTGTGTATGAATTAATTTGTCGATCACAGTCCATATAGGGCTCATGCACACGACCGTATGTACTTTGCGGTCTGCAAAAAACGGATCCGCAAAAAACACGGATGACGTCTGTGTGCTTACCATATTTTGCGGAACGGAACAGCTGGCCCCTAATAGAACGGTCCTATCCCTGTCCATAATGTGGACAATAATAGGACAGTTTCTATTCGTTTGCGGAACAGACATACAGAAACGGAATGCACGCTGAGTAACTAACTTCCGTTTTTTTTGTAGACCCATTGAAATGAATGGTTCCGTATACGGACTGCCAAAAAAAAACAAAAAACGGAACGGACACGGAAAGAAAATACATTTGTGAGCATGAGGCCTTAGCGTTAGCTTAACCTGTAGGTAATTAAAGAGGTTATCCGTTAATTTATATTGATGACCTAGGCCATGTGACGTCGCTGTACATCAGTCACATGGCCTAGTTGCAAATCAGCCCCGTTCAAGTCAATGCTGTAATAGGCAGTGCAGCCGCTATACGATGTACAGCGCCCCCCAGAGCTCTGGTGAGTGCGGCGGCTCCCTGATCAGTGGGGGTGCCAGGACTCGGACCCCCGCTGATGTGATAATGATGACCTATCATGAGGATAGGCCATCATTATCTTTACCTGGATAACCTTTAGGCTCCATTTACACGTCCCCAATTTGTGTCCGCATCCGTTCCGCAATTTTCAATGGGGCCGCAAAAGATGCGGACGGCACACTGTGCCGGAATCTGCGCTTCTAATCTGCAGCCCCGCCAAAAAATAGAACATGTCCTATTCTTGTCCACATCCACGGACAAGAATAGGCATTTCTATAGTGCCGACACATGGCCGGTGTCCGTGTTTTGCGTGTCCGCAATGACACACCGATGTGTGAATGGAGCCTTAATGTGACAGGGCGGGTGTATTTCCGTAGGTCCTCACTCTTACTGAATCCTGCAAACTGGACGCCGTACAGGAAGCCAGTGTTTACCAGGCAGCTCTGTATTTTAATAGACGTTCTGGCTGCTAGCGACATTTCTTTTCACTTCAGCTTAAGATTAGATATCCGTAATATATCCTGGTAATTAGCTTATCGGCTGTTAATGAAAGAGCCTGACGGAGCTTCTGCTCATTTTTCTTAGAAGTTGCCATCTCCCGTACACTGCTCCTCAGGAATTCGCTTAAATCCCCTGTAAATGTTGCATTTCTCATACAATATGTCTGCCTTTTCCCAAACAGCTCATTACACATGAATACAAGCTGTAGGTCTCTTGTAGCGGCACTAGAAATCCCAGCAGGCCTCGCCAACCTCAGCCGCAAGTTGCTTGCTACTTACAATGGACCATTTAGTCCATTGAAAAAAAAAAATCAATCTTTCCATATTCCCCAGTGCATCTTCACCAGTAGAAAGGGAACAGCTGCCTTTGACGTACAGGTGGAAAGTGTAACCCTTTCAGGTCTCTGATGGGCAGGGATTACCGTGCGCGGCGCAGAACGGGGGCACTGCCTGTAATTGCCATTAAATTGAAGTGCTTTAAATCCTGATCGCATTAGCACAGGTTGAACCAGTTTCATCTGGCAGGGTTTAGTCTTGTAATCAAGTCACGCACAATAGGAGCAGGATGCAAAAGGATCACTTTTTAGTGCAAGAAATAAGCACGACCGGGATGGTCGGCATACAAGGTGGCCATCATATCCAGAGATTTTCTCCATGAAGCGGAGCCGTCGCCCATCCTGACTTATCCTTTTTAATAAATAGTTGTATTCTCCATAGTATAACAATTCCAGATCATTATAACTATACATTGTTCTGTTCTCTGTTATTCCTACTAGAAATGTATGAGTGAATTTCCAGCAGCCTGCAGTAAAGTCCATCTGCGTGTTACCAGTAGGGGGGCGTGTTCCTGCAAGTTGTGAGATGGTGCAGGGAGATGCTCCAAGCTGGACCTTAAAGGGGTTCTCCGGGAATTAAGAAAATGAAAATGCCTAAATATTACTTTATTATAAATATATTCCCAAATTTCTTTTGTTGGCATAATGGCTCGTTTTGTCTGGGGAGCAATCATTAGGAGAAATAAAATGGCCGCCGTCCTATTAGTACACAGAAAACCTGTCCTAATCACACAGCAGGACAAAGCCACATCCCCACCTCCTCTCCTGTTCTTCATGTCTCCTCATGAACTCAATTCCTTCAGAGATTCAGCTGAAGATCATATTAAACTGTATTCAGGATCGTAGCCCCTGACAATTAGAGCAGAGAGGAGGATGAGGCAGCTCCTTACCTCAGTGTTGTGAAGTAACTTGTCCTCCTGTGTGATTAGGACAGGTTTTGTGTGTTCTGAGAGGACGGCGGCCGTTTTGTTTCTCCTAATGATTGCTCCCCAGAGAAAACAAGCCAGTATAACTAATGAAAGGTATTTGTGAATATATTTATAATAAAGTAATATTTACGTATTTTCATTTTCTTAATTCCTGGAGAACCCCTTTAAGGCTTCATTCACACGTCCGTATTTTGTATCCGCATCCGTTTCTGCAATTTCGGACAATTATGCGGATAGGATGCAGATCCATTCATTTCAATGAGTCCCGAAAAAATGCGGACAGTACACCATGTGCTGTCCGCATCAGTCTGTCCGTTCCGACTGTCCGCATAAAGAAATCCTCCTGTCCTACTTCTATCCCGATTTTGCGGTCCGTAGCTCAATACAAGTCTACGGAACCTCCAAAAATGCGGAAGACATGCAGAAAGGCATCCGCATGTCATCCGCATTTGCGGATTCCGTTCCAGGAAGGTAGGGAAAAAAAAAAAGATTTGATTCCTCCTTCCATTTTTTGCAGATCCGCAAAAAAGGATGACCTACGGATACATCCTTTCCGTTTTTTGCGGAAAAATGGAACGGATGTGCTTGAAAAACTTAGTTTTTTGCGGAACAACGGATCCGCAAAAAACTGACCGTTTTCCAGGACGTGCACAAATACGGACGTGTAAATGGAGACTTATTGTACACTGCTGGCGATTTCATTCATAAACGTCCAGAAGGAATAATAGAGGAACAGCACAACATAGAGTTATGCACACGACTGTATGTATTTTGCAGTCCGCAAAACACCGATCCGCAAAAAATACGGAACAGCTGGCCCCTAATAGAACAGTCCTATCTTTGTCTGTAAGGCACACGGAGTAACTTCCGTTCTTTTTGAGGACCCATTGAAATGAAAGGTTCCGCAAAAAAAAACAGTACAGACACGGAAAGAAAATACGTTCGTGTGCATGAGCCCTTACAAGAATAGAGGCTCCATGGGGAATGCAAGTAGTTACTAAACCAGACATGTCAGGAGAGGGGACGGGTCCTCTTTAATGGTGCATTCACACAGCCATGTGTGGTCCGCATGTATGACGTCCTTATGCTTTTTTTTTTTTTTGCAAACCCATTGTAACAATGCCTATTTTTGTTCACAAAACGGGCAAGAATAGGACAAGTTCTATCTTTTGTGGGGCTACGGAACGGACATATGGATGCAGACCGCACACTGTGTGCTGCCGGCATTTTTTGCTTCCCCATTAAAATGAATGCGTCCGCATCTGATCCGCAGCAAAAAATATGGTTGTGTGAATGGGGCCTTATAGAGCACCTATTACCAGTAATTTCCATAGATAGTTGTATTCCTCATAATATAAGAAGTAGTGATCTAGAATTGTTATTAGTCTGCAGTGTGCTGTTCTCTGGTATACCTACTAGAAATATATGAATCCATTTACAACAAGGTGTTACCAGTTGGTGGTATAGCCCCCTACACATTCAGATACTGGCCAGTAATTGCTGACCTTGTCATACTGTGTAGACATACATCCCAACTGTTAACACCCAGTTAAAATTTAATCCTAAATTTCTAGAACGAATACTAGAGGAACGGCACAGTTCCAGAATTATTTTATGGGGGTGTATTTAATTATTAAAACGGACATGGCAGGAGAGATGATGGGTCCTCTTTTAAGGCCTCTTTCACACGAGCGTCACTGATTAGGTCCGGATGCGTTCAGGGTGTGTTCAGTGAAACTCGCTCCATTTCGCAAGTAAGTTCAGTCAGTTTTGTCTGCAATTGCGTTCAGTTTTCGCGTGGGTGCAATGCGTTTTGATGCATTTTTCACGCGCCTGAAGGTTTACAAACAATATCTCTTAGGCCCCATTCACACGACCGTATGTGTTCCTAGCTCCGCAGAAATACGTCACGGAAGTACGGACGTACTTCCGCAAAAATATGGATACAGAAGCATCAAAAGTCTTCTGTATTTTTGTGGATCCGCAAAAATACGGAAGGTGTCTTTGAAATTATTTTACATAAAGATTTTGACTGTGAATTGAAAAAATAGAAAAAAAAGTGTTTTAAAACTGTCACCTTAGAGCCAAATATGAATATATGCATATATACGGACATGGATCCGCAAAAATACGGAAGACATACAGAAAGTCTTCCGTAGCGTTCCGCATTTTTGCGGACCCAATGACTTGAATGGGGCTACGGACGTGTTTTTACGGCAAAGTATAGGACATGTTTAACTTTTTTTGCGGCCAAACCGCCGTGAGATACGGCTGCGGAATGCACACGGTGTGCATTCCGCATTTTTTTCTCCTATGGGGAAATGAATGGGGTCCGTACCTTTCCGCATCGATCCGCAAAAATGCGGAGAGATGCGGAAAGAAACATACGGTCGTGTGAATGGGGCCTTAGTCAGTGCCCTTGCTTCAGGATGCAATTCGTTTTTCACTGAAGCCCCATTCACTTCTATGGGGCCAGGGCTGTGTGAAAAGCACAGAATATAGAACATGCTGCGTTTTTCACGCAACGCAGAACTGATGCGTGAAAAAAAAACGTTCATGTAAACAGACACATGGAAATGAATGGGTCAGGATTCAGTGCGGGTGCTATGCGTTCACGTCACGCAACGCACCCGCGCAGAAAATGCGGTCGTGTGAAAGGGGCCTAAATGCTGATTCACACGACCACTACTCATGTGTCGGTCACATCTCCCGGACCGACCACGGCTCCTCTGACCCGAACTGATTGCATCATAGACCCGTGATCACATATGAACTGACTGAATCATAAATCACCATGATACACTCAGGTCAGCTCCGGGGATAGGGGTGATTGTAAAAAATAAATAAATAAAAATTCATTTTTTTTCCAAACTTTTTTTTTGGGCGGGGATGGCTGTTTTTAGTCACGTTTTACTAGCGTTTCTTTTCAGACATTTTTTTTCCTATAGAAAAATCAATTAAAGAATGCCTTAAAAAATAGTATCCCCACCAGGGACAATAAATGTTAGGAACACAAAAAATGCAGTGTCTGTAGGGTGTAATTTTCTGTTGGCCAGCATGTGAAGCTTTTTTTTTTTTTTTTTTGCTCCCCCAAAAATGGCAACAAAAAAATACCGGTATGCTGTGTTTTTAGAGAAAAAAAAACATAGTGTGAAACCTCACTAATATCTGTTTTTAAGAAAGCGGGTTGTCACAATTAAGCTCCACCCAGCTTTCCTAAGTAAGTTAGTGCAGTGTTTTAGGCATTGATTTAGTTAAAGGGGTTGTCCCACGAAAAATATTCTACAGTTTCCAAACCAGCACCTGGATCTGAATACTTTTGTAATTGCATGTAATTAAAAATTTTGTATAGCTGCTGAGCTATTCAATAAAATGTATCTGTATAGTGCCACTTAACTTCTTATTTGTTTGACCTGCTCACTGAGAAGGCCACACATGCTCAGTTTCATCCTTCAACTGCCTGTGTGATAGGGAGCGCTGAGACACGCCTCCTGAGATGTGATAGGGAGAGCTGAGACACGCCTCCTAAGCTGTGATAGGGAGCGCTGAGACACACCTCCTGAGCTGTGATAGGGAGCGCTGAGACACACCTCCTGAGCTGTGATAGGGAGCGCTGAGACACACCTCCTGAGCTGTGATAGGGAGCGCTGAGACACACCTCCTGAGCTGTGATAGGGAGCGCTGAGACACACCTCCTGAGCTGTGATAGGGAGCGCTGAGACACACCTCCTGAGCTGTGATAGGGAGAGCTGAGACACACCTCCTGAGCTGTGATAGGGAGCGCTGAGACACACCTCCTGAGCTGTGATAGGGAGCGCTGAGACACACCTCCTGAGCTGTGATAAGGAGAACATGGACACGCCTCCTGAGCTTCAGCAGAAAAGACACTCCCCTTGAGCTGCCAGTTTGATATAAATCTAGCAGAGCAATGAATGGGGAGATCTCTGGCTCCATGTGAGGTACAGGGCTGGTTGTAGCTTTGTTAGAAAGAGATTGTCATAGACTATATGATGTATGATTTTAATTTTTTTTATTATTCGTGGGATAACCCCTTTAAGCTGCTTTCACACATCAGTGAAACATGTCAGTGTGCTATCCATGGTCTCCATAGGCCGCTCACATAGCCATTGACTTTAATGTGTGTATTGACTGTGGTTTTCAAAGACAAAAACAAAAGTACACAGGGTGCGGTCCACATTTTTTTGCAGCCTCATTGAAATGAATGGGTCTGTGTCCAATCTGCAAAAAAAGCAAATCAGATGCAGAGCAAAAATAGTCATATGAATGGGACCCAAGACCATTTTTTGGCCTGCTTTCTTTTCCAATTCTGATTAATGGCGCACGTTGTTTAATACACTGTATTATGATATGTGGACTGCATATTTTGAGCTGGAGGAAGTAAGACAAATACACATAACCTACACATAATAAATCCCTCATGTTTTTGCTATAAACAGTGGGTCTGATTACATAATTATAATTTTAAAAAGGACACCTGTGTTTTTACCATTAAAACAATACAGAACCTAAACAATACTCTTCACAACGGCAAAAAACAAAAACCCCAAACCACTGAGATATGAAGGAATTTATCTGCAAGTTTTTCCTCTCATTGAATTCACACATGTAATTTTTTTTAATCAAGTCTCTCCATTAACGCCTATGTCTCACTGGGGCTCCTATAGCGGTGTATTAACCCTATACTTTGCCTCCATATGCTTCTGGTTTCATGATTAGTCGCACAGAGGTTTCCTACAAACACACACACTACATACAGTGGGACCTAGTGATGGCTAACCTCTGGCACTCCAGCTGTGGTGAAACTACAACTCCCAGCATGCTCCATGCATTTCTATGGAGTTCTGAGAACAGACAGGCAAGTGTGCATCTTGGGAGTTGTAGTTTTACCGCAGCTGGAGTGCCGGATGTTAGTCATCACAGACCTGGAGTAAGATGTGGCAAATTTATTAATTTGTTTGGTGCACCTCCTGGCAGTCAGTGCACCAGAAAATCAGATCTATGGCAGCTATGAGCTGGCATAGATGTGAGCTATAAGTTTACGCCAGTTTGTGACGTAACTTATAGTTAATCATTCAGGCTGTGGGAGCCCCCGTTCCCTGGCACTAAAGCCAGCCCACTCTTTTCACCTCAAGTATGGTGTGCCATAAAAACAATGATAAATGTTTTGGCGCCGTTTTTAAGTTGTGTTTTTTTTTTTTTCCCAAGACGTAGAATGCTATGAGTGTGGTTTTTGTTTTTTTATATAATATCTGGTGGTTTTCCCATAGACTTCTCTATAAGATTGAAAAGACCCCAGATACATACAGAATGGTGGAATATACTAAATACCACCAAAAACTCTTACACCAAAAATAAAACACCATGAAAAATAGTTGAGGTGTGTGGTATTTGTACCAGCTGGATTTAGCTAATAAAAGATTGAGCCAAAACTGCACGTGTAAATCTGGTCTCAGTGTAACAAACACGTGTGTATATATTTTTTTTAAAGTAGCAAATGAATTGAAAATTGCCTTGACTGGCTTCAAAAACACTGAAAAACATTCAGAAGAAATGTGTGAAAACTGATTCCACAATAAGCATTCTGGACTTTAATGATTTTTTTTTTAAATTGTGTGTGTGGTCGGTTGCACGTTTTTTTAACCATTAAGGCCTCATTCACACGTCTGTATAATGTGTCCGCATCCTTTCCGCATCCATTTCCGCAATTTCGGACAATTATGCGGATAGGATGCGGATCCATTCATTTCAATGGGTCCCGAAAAAATGTGGACAGTACACCATGTGCTGTCCGCATCCGTGTGTCTGTTCCGACTGTCTGCATAAAGAAATCCTCCTGTCCTACTTTTCTCCCGAAATTGCGGTCCGTAGCACAATGAAAGTCTATGGATCCGCAAAAAAATGCGGAAGACATGCGGAAAGGCATCCGCATGTCATCCGTATTTGCAGATTCCGTTCCAGGAGGGGAGAAAAAAAAAGAAAAGGTACAGATGTTATTCATCCTTGACATATGGATACATCCTTTCCGTTTTTTACGGAAAAACGGAACGGATGTCCTGGAAAAACTGAGTTTTTTGCGGAACTACGGATCCGCAAAAAACTGACCGTTTTCCAGGATGTGCATAAATACGGACGTGTGAATGGGGCCTTAAACTGTATTAAAACTCTGCAAAAAGTAAGCTTTTCAATGGGATTTTTGTTGAAATTTTGTTGGTGCATTTGCACAAGTAATTTTTGATGCCGTATTGAAGACCCCATGTCTGGCCAAAAAACGTTGAAAAAATACTCACAAAATAAAGTGGTGTTTGTGGAGAGACCGATAACCTTTTTGGCTTAAAAAAATTGGTGCGGATCTGACTTTTCAGTGGATTTTTTTCTCTTTTTTAATAAAAGAAAGTATTCTATTAAAAGGAGAAGGAAGGAAGACGCTGCTTTTTCCTTCCCATGTGAGCATTATTCCCACTCCAAAAGAAAAACCCAAAGGAAATCCACTAAAATGTGATGTTATGTTTTTTTGTGTTTTTTCTTAATACAACTATTTAAAAATATAAGGACGCAAACATGAAGAGTCCCACTAAGGACTTAGTAATTAGTTTGAGCAGATTCTTTAGTAGGCTACGTAATATAATTATGTGTATAGAAGATGCTTACGATTTTTTCCACTCTTAGGCTGGTGTCACGAATAGGTTTTTTTTTTTTTCTGACCTTTTTGAGGAGTTTTGCAGTTTTTGAGGCACACATCTATTTTAGCGCTTCTGCCTTTTGGTGGAATTTTTGGAACAATTATTGTTGCAAAAACGCCAGCTCCAGATGTTGGCTGAAACCCTAAGGGAAATATGAAATGCAGAACATTAAAGTGTGTTTTGTCTTTTTTTGCTTTATTTCCACTTGTGGCATTTTTAGTGCTTCTTGCGTTTATTAAAAAATGCAGGATATTGAAGCCATTTTTCTTTCTGGTGATTATTCATCTCTTTCTCTATAGAGAGAAAAAAGCTTAAAAAATTGCCATTCTCGCATTTGTTTGGATGGTATTTTTTAGTGGTAAAAAAACGCTAGCCCAAATCTGTGTGTAGGCCGTTTTCACGTCCAGCGTGGGGGATGTTTGTCATGTCAATGTTTGCTTTCATTTGTGCAGCCAGATGTTACATTATAAAGCACGCTACATACATTGGGGGAGGTTTTTGCAAATTTGGTGCATTTTTAAGTCTAAAGGGTGTATTAGATCAGTGATTTTCAACCAGTGTGCCTCCAGCTGTTGCAAAACTACAACTCCCACCATGCCCTTCTGTAGGTTGATAGCTGTAGGCTGCCTGGGCATGATGGGAGTTGTAGTTTTGCAACAGCTGGAGGCACACTGGTTGAAAATCACTGTATAAGATGATCAGGCTGGCGATTGTAGGGAGGGAAGCGTTCCTTCCCGGCAATCGCCTGCTCGCTAGTGGAGGAGACCGCTGCTATTACATACAGTGATCTCCTCCGCAGAATGGGGACAATCGATCGCTATGCCATCGCTCGTCCCATACTGTCCAGTGGTTTGTAATCGGACAGGACTATCTGCAGCCGGCAAATTCTGATCTTTCAACATCCTGAAGGGTCTGGATTTGCTTGTTCATCGGGCAATCGGCGGCAGTATTACACTGCAAGATGATCGCTAACGACCGCTCATACGAACGCCCGTTAGCTATCATAGGGCAGAAAATCTGCCCGTGTAATACACCCTTAAGGCCTCATTCACACGTCGGTGAAATCCGTCCGCATCCGATCCACAATTTGCAGACCGTTTATGCGGATAGGATGCGGATCCATTCATTTCAATGGGTCCTGGAAAAATGCGGACAGTACAACGTGTGGTGTCCGCATCCGTGTGTCCGTTCCGACTGTCCGCATAAAGAAATCCTCCTGTCCTACTTCTATCCTGATTTTGCGGTCCATTGCCCAATGCAAGTCAATGGATCCGCAAAAATGCGGATGACATGCGGAAAGGCATCCGCATGTCATCCGTATTTGCGGATTCCGTTCCAGGAGGGGAGAAAAAAAAAAAAGAAAAGGTACAGATGTTATTCATCCTTCCGTTTTTTGCGGATCTGTTAAAAAAAGGAAGACATATGGATACATCCTTTCCGTTTTTTACGGAAACACGGAACGGATGTCCTGGAAAAACTGACCGTTTTCCAGGATGTGCAAAAATCAGGACGTGTGAATGTAGCCTAACACTTTAAACCACGATTCCCAGCATGCACACTTGCTTGGTTGTTGTCAAAACTCCCATGGAAGTGAATAGAGCATGCTGGGAGATGTAGTTTCACAACAGCTGGAGTACCGGAAGTTGCTGGCCCCAGTACTAGAGGAAGATTGAGGCGTTTTTTTTGCAACGTTTTGGAAAAGTCTCCATTGATAAATCTGGTGTGAAACTAATTAACATAGCTAACTACTCCCACTATCCAGCTCCAGAGTGAGTGGTGTAAGATTGCTTTCACAAGTGACGAAAAAATCCACCAGATAATTCGCCAGTGTGGACTTTTACAATGGTTTGGATTTAGTACACATTTTTACGCTTGGACTAGGATGCAGATTTTTTATTTTTTGGTGAATTTTCTTGTGGATTTCTGTGAAGCTTACATTCCCCCATTGAAATGAATGGAGAGATTCTGCTTTAGAAAAGCCGCAGAACATCGTTACTTATGCAGCAGCACACAGAATAACATGGAGAAAGTCTTTCTGCTGCGTATTTTCAGGTTGATATCTCCACCACGTATGAAGTTTTCAGAAATTGTTCCCAGAGAATCGCAAAAAGTCACCAAAACCCTATTTCATGATTTCTTAAAGCGAGAATTCTGGAGGGCAGGATTTGATAAACCCTCCTTCCCCACTGTTGTTTTATTTTTAGGGTCTTTTATTCTTTCTTCCAAATTGCAGCAATTCTGTGGGTATGGTGTTTTTCTGCTGACGTTTTCTCTATATACTTCTCTATAGCATTGGAAAAAAACATATTTACAGGGTTGTCGCACTTCAGCAAATAGCATTTATCATGTAGAGAGAGTTAATACAAGGCACTTACTAATGTATTGTGATTGTCCATATTGCTTCCTTTGCTGCTGGATTCATTTTTCCATCACATTATACACTGCTTGTTTCCAGGGGTTATGACCACCGATGCAGCGTAGATATGAGGTGGCCAGGGCGAGAGCCGCATGCCTGCCTGTGTGTGCTCCTGTGTTCATGGCCACCGCACAATTATGTATTAGAATACGAGCTTGTTACCACCTAATTTTGCAGAAAGAGAAATTTGTGCAGTTTGTCTATTAATTGATGCTTGCTGTCGAGCGCGGGCCCAAACTAGGCCTATTGAGGTTTCCTATGCATGCTGGCCTTGTCGGAAAATTAGCAATTTCAAAACATTTTGGGCTGTATCACACATTTTAAAAAAGTCACATAATAATGAATTGAAAAAATTATGTGCCATCAGGGCCACACCCCCGAAACAAGCTAAACCGCTTAACGGTCAAAAAAGGCACAAAAGAAAAAAGTCACAAAACCCACAATTAGGCTCCATTCACACGTCCGTATTTTTCTTTTCCAGATTTTCGGTCAGTTTTTTGCAGATCCGTGTTTTTCCGCAAAAACCTTCTGTTTTTACCAATTGTACATTTGTTCCGTATTTCCGCAAAAAAAAAGGAAGGAGGAATATATGTTGGTAGGGTATTTCTTTCTATTTCCTGGAAACGGATCCGCAATTGCGGATGATATGCGGATGACATATTGATGCATTCCGCATATCATCCGCATTTTTTGCGGACCCATTGACTATAATGGGACCCCGGACCGCATATGCGGACAAAAGTAGGACAAGCTCTATTTTATTTTCGGTTCCGCATAACGGAACGGAACAACGGATGCGGACAGTATACGGAGTGCTGTCCGCATTTTTTCAGGACCCATTGAAATGAATGGATCCGCATGATTTGCGGATCAGGAAAGAAAAACAGGACGTGTGAATGGACCCTAAATGAGACGAACAAACAAAGGCTGTCAAAAGTGTCACAAAATACACCAAAAAACAGGCACAAACCACAATAGTAAATGACCCCCATGGTGTTTCTCTGAGAGAGGCCTTAAGCTGCTGACAATACGCAGTGTGTATTTTTCTAATAACGTGTAATCACCGTCACGGCTCGAGCCCGACAGTAATTTCTGCTCCTCGGCCTGGAAGGAAAAACCATAATGCGACAATATTGCTCACAGGCTGTATGGACCGGAATAATCACGTTAATCTCTATCTGAACGCTAATGTTTAACCCGTTGTAGCCCAGGACGCGTGTTGCTTTTGATGACTGCGGAGATTATTGATGGGGCCTGGATATTTTTTAAATTTAATTTAATTTTTTTTTGTTCTAGTTTCCTGCTTATTGGTTAGCAAGACAAAGAAAATGGCACGACTTGTATCTAATGCGCTGTGCTACTTGTGAGATGGCTTGATATGCATTGCTTTTCACTAAGAACAATTGCGTTGAACCTTGCAGGGGGTCCCTCAATTAGCCATCTGCCTGTCAGAGGAAAGCGAGGATCACATCAAGGCAGCTGCCGCTTGGTCCCTCGGCCAGATTGGGAGACACACTCCAGAGCATGCACGTGCTGTCGCTGTAGCAAATGTATTGCCAAAGCTCCTGTCTCTCTACATGGACACCGAAAGCTCGGAGGACCTTCAAGTCAAGGTAAATGGCCCTTTTTACTTGCAGCCGCCGTACTTAGACCATATTAATCTATTTCCTCCCTTGTCACAGGCGGACAAGGGCTTCTCCGGATTTTACTGCCGTCTAATGACTGATGGTAGCGAGCATTGCAAACTCTGGCCATTTATCAAATTCTATAAGGCCGGTTCAGTATGACTGCGTATTCCTCTGCCTTTTTTTTTACCTTTTTCATCACCACTTTGTTCCCTTTGTCAGCCTGGGCTCACACTTGTTTGTGGCGAGCAATTTTTTTTTTTAACAATAGCTTATTACAAGTTGGAAATTGTCTGCAATATTTTTTTATTTTATTTTTGGTGGAAAACCAGAATTGAGGTGCAGGTGCACAGTTTTGGCATTTTCTCATGGTTTTGTTTATGGTTTTTTTTATGCAATAGTGTAAGCAATATTCTAAAAAAATCCATTAAAACAGTTTTTTTTTAAACTGGAAAAAAAAACTATGGATTTCTATGGGACAGAGATGCCAGAAAATTAGGGAAACATGCCACACTATAGAGCATGCTAGTAGTTAAAAACAAAAAAAAGTTGACCCAAAAAATGCACTAACCGCCATTTCAAAAACACCTGTTTAAGCCTCATGCATTTTTTGCTCTGTGTCCGATCTGCTTTTTTGCAAATTGCACACAGACCCATTCATTTCTATGAGACCGTAAAAAAAAAAAAAGAAAGTCAGCACACGGATGGCAGCCGGGCCGCAAATTATAGAACCCATTTTGTGGACAAGAATAAGCTTTTTTACATTGGGTCCCATGAAAATTGCAGGATGCATAAGGACCGCATCCATATTTTGCAGATCCGTGATTTGGATACGGTGGTGTGCAGGAGGCCTTTTCCTGGACTTATAGCTTCTCATAGACTTCCAGGGAGCATCTGAAGCTGATGGTTTTTTTCCCCCTAAAATACACACAAAAAAAAATCAAAAAACACCATAAAAACCACTTGGATGTGTTTTTCTTTTTCTTTTTTCTTCTTCTTATTTTTAGTGCTGTTTTTGTGCTAACACGATTGAATAGTGTTTTTATTTTAGTCTTGTTTTCGAGGACCTTTCGTGGTTTTATCTTTCAGTAACTAAATACCTTTACTGGCAGGGTACCCACGACCCCCCCCCCCCCCCCGCTGATGCTGGCACCCGGTCCGGTTTTTGAAAATAGCGCTCCTCCGCCCCGCTGTGGCCCTCGGTATTTCTCCCACTCAGTATGCTAATACTGAGCATCGGAACAGGGAGGAGGAGACACCAGGGTTCCTCAATGGGCGTCTCCTTCTCCCTGGCTGTGCCGCAGTCCAATCACATCGGAGAGCGTCACAGAGTCACAGCCAGGGAGAAGGAGACGCCCATTGAGAAACCCGGGCATCTCCTCCTCCCTGTACCGATGCTCAGTATTAGCATACTGAGCAAGAAATATACAGGGGGGCACAGTGGAGCGATATTTTCAAAAACCGGACCGGGTGCCGGCATCAGCGGGGGGGTACCCTGCCAGTAAAGGTATTTAGTTACTGAAAGATAGAACCATGAAAGGTCCTCTTTAAAATGCTAAAAAAAAAAAGCCATCAAACTGAAAAAATGGCAGTAGTGGAAAATGAATGGGTGTCCTGTATTTGTATTTCATATTTCCCTTAGACTTTTAGCTATCCTCTGGAGCTGTCACTTCTTCAGTGAAAAAAAAATGCACCTAAAATGCAAGTGCGAAAACACCTCAAAAACAGCAAGAGTGCTATGAATAGCCAATATATAGACTTTAAGGGCTCATTCAGACGGCCGTATGTTGTCCGCAAAAATGTGGATCAGTTTTTTTGCAGATTACAAACTGACCCATTCACTTCTATGGGCCCTTTTTTTTCCATTCCATGGCTCCGCAAAACAAATGAAACATGTCCTATACCTGTCAGTGAAAATCAGGACATAGCCCCATTGAAGTCTATGGGTCCGCAAAAAAACGGAATGCTATTCGTTTTTTTGCGGACATGTTGAACTGTCCACAAAAAAAACTGATCCGTATTTTTGCGGACATCATACGGCCGTCTGAATGAACCCTAACACTGCCTGCACATAAAATCCACACACATTTTCGTGCAGATTTCTATGCGTTTCTGCACCATGCCCGCACCAAAATCCACAATTTCTAATTGTGAATTTTGGTGCTGATTTGATGCGGTTTTGCAGCAGCCGTACCTCCGCACCGCAAAAAATAGAACACGTTCTTATTTTTTTGCGGTGTGGACGGATCACGGACTCATTCAAGCTTAATGGGTCTCGATCCGTCCCGGCCGCCACACAGATGGCAAATAGCGGTCCTCAATGCATGGAACCGCCACACAACGGCCGTGTGCATGAGCCCTTAGACTGCCAGATGATTGCTAACGAGCGTTCATAGGAATGCTCATTAGCGTTTATCAAGCAGAAAATGTGGCAGTGTACTCTATCGGCGTTAAAAGCCAGTCTTAATAAATGTGCCCCTGTGTGCATGCTCACGTGTATGGAGGAGAGGGCAGTATTAGCTTCTAGATTCCTCTCATGGGATTCTCTTGGGGACGGGGGGCTGTACATGGTATTGATTGGGCGCTATTGACACAGAACTAAAACGTAGACCTGTCAGTTCCCAAGTAAGTTCTTGTGATTGCCTAATACATTATGGTTAAAGGGGTATTCTCATCTTGGACAATGGGGGCATATCGCTAGGATATGCCCCCATTGTCTTATAGGTGCGGGCCCGCACCTATATCGAGAACGGAGCGGGGAGCGCTGCGCCTGGAGGACCCCGGGTTTCCCGGGGTCCGGCCACCACCAGGCGCAGCTCCCCGCTGCGCTCATAGAAATGAATGGGAGCCGGGCCGCGCTTGCGCGGTGCGCTCCCATTCATTTCTATGGAGCCGATGAGCACCGGCCCCATTGAAATGAATGGAAGGCGGCTGCGCATGCGCAGTGCGCCCTCCTTCACTTTGGGGGCCCTGTTCTCGATATAGGTGCGGGTCCCAGCGGTGGGACCCGCACCTATAAGACAATGGGGGCATATCCTAGTGATATGCCCCCATTGTCCAAGATGAGAATAACCCTTTAAAGCATCCACCATTGTGTTGAAGGGGTTGTGTAAGGTTAGAGAAACATGACGACTTTCTTCTGGAAACCACTTCTGACCATGGGTTGTGTTTAACACTTCAGCTTTTTTTTTTTAGTCTATAACCCAATTGCATTGTTTCTCTAAAAATCTGTTTGTTAGTATTTTTTAAAAATAGCTTGAGCTGACAACAGGTGATATTTTAGAAAAAAATGCTAAGTCTCCTTGCAGCGTGAGGTGCTCGGGGTTAGCGTCTTGTCTGTAAGCGCTTGTCTGCTGGCAGCGATTCCTTGGACCCAACTTCTAAACCTTCCAGCCTTCGAGGGATATGGCTCTGCCTTTTATTTTTTCAGCCTGCAAGTATGCAATATTATCAATGCGAAACAATATGATATCCGTTATTCTTCTGGCATCCTGAAGTAAACTGTTTTCTGAAGGCCTGTGTCCTGTATTACATTCCATTACTTGTGTGTGCTTTGTGTAGGTTTTTATGAGACATATGTTTGACTTCTCATGCACATATACTGATTAGATTAATGTTTTTGCAGTTTCATTCAGTCCTCCAGCCGTTACTGTAAGAGAGATCTCAGACCCTTTTTATTTCTAATCCATTAACCCCCCCCCCCCCCAAAAAAAAACAAAAAAAAAAAAACGTATGCCCTCTTCTGGTTGTTATAGCTTTTCACCTGTTTTTAGGGAAATCTGTAAGCTGGGTACAAGCAGGATTGAATTAATTAGAACTTCATTGTTTATTAAGTCTTCATTGTCGCCTTAGTGCAGAAAAACTGCAGCGTAATAGGATGCCAGCAAAGAAACATAGTAACATAGTTTATAAGGCCGAAAAAAGACATCTGTCCATCCAGTTCGGTTGATCCAAAGGAAGGCAAAATAACCCTGTGAGGTAGAAGACAATTTTCCTCACTTTAGGGGAAAAAATTCCTTCCCGACTCCAATCAGGCAATCCGAATTACTCCCTGGATCAACGACCGCTCTCTAGTAACTATAACCTGTAATATTATTACTCTCCAGAAATACATCCAGGCCTCTCTTGAACTCTTTTAGTGAACTTACCATCACCACCTCCTCAGGCAGAGAGTTCCATAGTCTCACTGCTCTTACCGTAAAGAATCCTCTTCTATGTTTATGTACAAACCTTCTTTCCTCCAGACGCAGAGGATGTCCCCTCGTCACAGTCACAGTCCTCGGGATAAATAGATGATGGGAGAGATCTCTGTACTGACCTCTGATATATTTATACATAGTTATTAGATCTCCTCTCAGTCGTCTTTTTTCTAAAGTGAATAAGTCTAATTTTGATAATCTTTCTGGGTACTGTAGTCCACCCATTCCAGTTATGACTTTAGTTGCCCTCCTCTGAACCCTCTCCAGCTCTGCTATGTCTGCCTTGTTCACAGGAGCCCAGAACTGTACACAGTACTCCATGTGTGGTCTGACTAGTGATTTGTAAAGTGGCAGGACTATGTTCTCATCACGGGCATCTATGAGCAAAGTGAATGAGGGTCACATGTACACAGTGGGGGGTCATTTACTAAGGCTACTTTCACACATGCGTTTTTGCTGTCCGGTTTTGAGATCCGGCATGGGATCTCAAAACCACAGCAAAACACATCAGTTTGAATAATACAACTGGCTGCGTCCATTCTGAACGGATCCGGTTGAATTGTATCGAAAATGAACAAGCAGCGTTTTTGTTTGCGGCATGGGAAACTGAACATTCTGGATCTGACATCAAAAACCATGTAAGGGCTCATGCACATGGCCGTATTGCGGGCCGCAAACAGCGGATCCACAATACACAGGGCACTGGCCTTGTGCACGCCACATCATGGATGCGGACCCATTTACTTGAATGGGTCCGCAATCCGGGAGGTGCGGAGCGGAATGGAAGCACAGAGTGGAACCCCACAGAAGCACTACGGAGTGCTTCCATGGTGTTTCTGGCCGTGCCTCCGCACCGCAAAAAAAATAGAACAAGTTGAATGGGTCTCGATCCGTTCCAGCCGCCGCACAGATGTTGCCCGTGCATTGGGGACCGCAAATTGCAGTTCTCAATGCATGGAACGGCCACACAACGGCCTTGTGCAGGAGACCTTAGTCAGTGGTGACAGATCCGTTTTTTTTCCGACATGAAAACACCAGATCCTGCGCCTATTGACTTACAATGATTTTAGAGCCTGATCCGGTTGCAGCAGTTTTGTGTCATGGGAACGCAACAAACCAGAACCGAATGCATTCTGGTGCTCTCCATTCTGTTCAGGTTTGTCCCCATTGACAATGAATGGCAACAAAACTGAAGCGTTTTCCTCTGGTTTTGAGATCCTCTGCTGGATCTCAAAACTGGAAAGGAAAACGCAGATGTGAAAGTCGCCTAAGACCGGCATTTTACGCCGGTCTTAGGTTCCCCCTACCCTGCCGTAAAATTTGTTGTTATAAATTAGGCTCGTCTATGGCAGTCCGTGCGCCTGGCATAAAAACTATTCTAGTCTGTGGCTGGAGTAGTATTCTGCCAACGCCTGTTAGTAAATTAGTAAATGTTGCTAACATAATGTTAATAAATTTGCCGGGGTCATATCCCCGCCCCGACACAGCCCCTGCCCCCCCAACCGTTGAACACGGCTTAAAAACCGCCTTGCGGCTAAATATTGTCACACAGCCGCTCAAAAAATGGACTTGTGACTAAAAAAGTTGCAACTCCCTTGAAAAATAACCCCCATTGGGGTTACAAAGCAAAACACAGATTTAAAACTGACACCAAAACCACCGCAAAGGATAGATTCCCCCTTGATTTAAACAATCGGTGACTTTGTGATGACACATGGCTGTAATGTGACAGTAGGGGGCATCTCAAAGCCGTTTACTGACTGGAGATTATATGTGGTATATGTGCAGCTAACCATTACCCGTCCATCTAACATTCATCCTCGTCCTCCCGCAGTCTCGTGCAGTACATGTGGTTTTGTGAGTGGCAGCCCTGACTGTCTCCGCTTAGCCTTTGAACACGTCTGTCCAGAGTATACCTCCCCCGGCAGACACCTGGATTTAATTCCGCCGTACACATCTCTAGTGATTTTTGGTGGTCTCCGCTGCGTTCCCAGTGGATACATGCCCTCTTCATTAAAACAACCACTTTATTTGTCAAACCTCTGAGCAGTTGTCTGCGTCCAGCGCTGAAATAACAGGCTGTTCTCCATCGTGTTTGGTTGTGTTAGTGAAGCCATGAGGGACGTGGATGCACTGCAAGCGTGTACAGCACAGACTGACTCTCCAATTCACTATAATTGGACTCAACTCACTGGGGGTCATTTATGGTTATTTTTATGCCAGCATTTGGTGTAAAAATAGCCACAAGACCCTTTTCTGAACACCCATTGAGGGCTCATGCACACGACCGTATGTATTTTGCAGTCCGCAAAGAAAAAGGATGACATCTGTGTTGCATCCGTTTTGTCTTTTTTTCTTTGCGGATCCATTTTAACAATGCCTGTGCTTGTGCGCAAAAACGGACAAGAAAAGGACATGTTCTATTTTTTTTTTTTTGCGGTACAGACACGGAATGCACAAAAAGTCATTTACGTTTTTTCAAGCCCCATTGAAATGAATTGTTCTGCATACAGACCTGTAAAAAAAACGGAACGTTAACGGAAGAAAAATATGTTCGTGTGCATGAGCCCTTATTATCTTTTATGCCTGGAAACAGGAGTAAAAACTAATCCGGGCAGGGGCTGGAGTATTTTTTACTCTAGGCACACTCCTTACTCTAGGCCTGGGCCTCCTGGTAAGTTAGGCACTTTCTCCGCCATCGCAGGGGAGGAAACAATGACCGGCGTAAAAAAGCCTGTCTTTGTAAATGACCCTCACTGTTATTTACTTTCTGCGCTTGTATGGCACCAACATATTCCACAGCGCTGTACCCTCCTGGGGCTTACAATTGTTAGGGTCTATTCCAGGGATCAGCCACCTTCGGCACTCCAGCTGCTGTGAAACTACAACTCCCAGCATGCACACTTACTCGTCTGTTCTTGTAATTCCCACAGAAGTGAAAGGAGGATTCTGGGAGTTGTAGTTTCAGAACAGCTGGAGTGCCGGAGGTTGCTGATCCCTGGTCTATTCACATGTCTTGGTCATGCTGTGGTTTTTGTGCCAAAAATGCTGCCATCGTGTAAACGATTTCAGAAAACTGTACTGTCCTCACCACTTTCCAAAAATGTGTGTGGTGTGAGCGGGGCCATCGGCCACAGCAGATTTATGATCATTTACCTCAGTTCTCTGGAATAATTGATGACCGAAATATGTGCCACCTACAAGTGGACGTAGATTTCCTTCTAGGCAAATGGACTGCTGGTCGACCCTCTTAGTTTGTGATGAGGCGTGGGTCTCGTCCTAAATTAAGCACATCCTCAGGAGGCACCGGCGTTGAAAGTGCTGATCTTCATAACTCTCCCCCTATGTATTTTAGGTGCAATAGTGTTGTAGTCCTCACTACAAATGTCACATGTTCGAACCTTTAGAGTCATCAGAATAGGCCACCAATATCAGATCTTGGGGGGATCCGACTCTTAGCACCCCCACCGATCATCTGTTTGGAGTCGCAACACTCAAGCAAGTGCCGTGGCTTCTTCAGCCTGTGGCGTCATGTCCATCGGTCACATGGCCTTTGCGCAGCTCTGGCCCATTCAAGTGAGGCCTAGTCATTTGATCAGCATTTGATCAGTGATTTCCATCAGTGATTGTGACCCAAAACCAGGTGCGGGTCCAAAACACAGAACGGGTTCAGATCTCTCTTATTATGCTTTATCTCTGTGTAGGATCCACTTCTGGTGTTGGCACACAATCACTGACCAAACACTGATGTGTGAAGTAGGCCTGGATGGGATTGAGCTGCAGTACCAAGCGCAGCCACTATGCAATGTACGGCGCTGTGCTTGGTATAGTAGGAAGAGACTGCCGTAATCATCCAAACACTGCGGCGCCTTCAGACAGCTGCCGGGAGTTGAATCCCCACAGATCTGATATTAATGACCTATTCTGAGAATTACTGGAAAATCTCTTTTTAAAAAAAATCTCAACAGCAGCAGAATCCGCACATAACTTGACCTACAGTACAGATTGTAAATCCACAGCAGTCAGTTTACTGTATGTTGCATATTTGCAATGCAGAGAGTGGATCTGCTGCCAACAGAAACAACAAAGCAAAAAAAAAGACCCATTTTTGGTGTATTTTGATAGATTCCAGCAGATACATTTTGGAAACCACCTTTGAAATTTATTATTTTTTTCACAAGTGAAAATAAGCTTATGAACTTGGCTTCAAGTTGTGTGATATTCTAAAGAAAAAAAAAAAAAAAGAACGGGAGTCATTTACGAATATTTTTACTCCAGCTTTTGGCGTAAAAATAGTCACATACTCTTTTTTGAACACTTGTCGCACAGACGATTTTGCGCCATCCTCGCCAGGAATAAGGGAGAGGGAAGGACTGGCGGGGGCCGGGTTGGGGTAAAAGAGGAGTGACAACTACTCCAGGTGCACGGACTGCCGGCTGTGTGCCAAATTTATGATGAGGCCTCGTCACCGGGGGGACAAAAACTGGTGTAAATGACCCCCAATATGTATATGAGGATAAAACATCATTTCCAGCGCCCCCACATGCTTTGTCTGAGAACAGGTAAGTGGCCATGAATTATAATGCATGTCCAGTATCTGCCCGATTTGGCTGGAGGAAACTTTGCTGTAAGATCCTTTTAAATAAACCCTGCTGTTCCCCCTCCTTCGCTCTTCTTGGCAGGCTTCTCCCAGGCTTATACCAAATAAGCAGCTGGGATTTATTTACTATGATTAAGAAAGCATTTGAAAGAGGATATCTAACATTTTTAATACAAACATTTTAAAGGATCTTTTGTAGCCATGAAATGATTACATTTTGCTTCTTTAATGTCTGCAGGAGCAATGTATGACATTAATTTACAGATATCTGCACAGGAACTGCTTGCTAGTGGTCGTTGCAGGGCAGGCATTAATAAGGGAAGGCAAACCTGGCAGTTGCCTGGGGCTCTACTCCCATTCACCTAAAGCAGTCTTGGCCTACCAAACGTAAAAGGGGTATTCCGGTTAGATAAAGTTATACCCTATCAAGGGGATAGGGCAGTGACGGCTAACCTCCAGCACTCCAGCTGTGGGGAAACTACGACTCCCAGCATGCTCCATTCATTTCTATGGACTTCTGAGAACAGCCAAGCAAGTGTACATCTTGGGAGTCGTAGTTTTACCACAGCTGGAGTGCCAGAGGTTAGCCATCACAGACATTGGGGATAAATGTTAGATCTGTGGGTGGGTCCTACCGCTGGGACCCCCACTAAGAATGAGAATGCAGACCCCCATAACCTGTGGAGCCCCCCCCCCCTCAAATGGACGGAGCGGCTGATTGGAATGCGCACCACAGCTCCATTCATTTCTATAGCCGAGTACAGTGCTCTGCGCTTGTGTGCACGTTGCTTTTTAATTCCGTGCGGAATTTGACCTGCTGTGTGGATTTTGAAATCTGCATCAAATTTTTTTGTGCGATTTTATTTATTTATTTTTTTGTGTGGATTTCACCCTTTGCAATGCAAGATCTGCAACAGAACCGCATCAAATCTGCACCAAAAACCACAAGTAACACAAGCAGTTTTTCATGTGGAAACGCACTGATTTTCTGTTAGTAAAGCTGCACCGGTTAGGCAGGTACCCTAAAGAGGTTCTCCAGATTTTGCACTTTTTGAAATTTGAAGCTCGGCCAGCAGTACGTTGATTTAAAAAAAAAACAAACAAAAAAAAAAACAACGTACTCGCCTGCTCACTGCCGCTCTATTCTGAGCCGCTAGTTCTTTTCTGTGGTCTTCCGGTCCCTAACCTGTACTTCCATATGGCTAAGGTCACATGCACTGCTGCAGCCGGTAACTGGCCTCAGCAGTGACATGTCCCCAAGCAGGACAGCACTTGGGGACAGCATCTTGCATATAGCTGCCCACAGGGAAGGTTTTAAAATAAACTAGAGCAACATTTCACACAAAAAAACAACAAAAAAACACATTGGGGGAAGATTTACTAAGTCTATAGTTGGGGTAAACTGTTACTCTGCAGCAACTATTGGTTTGATTTATTTTGAGACAGACTTTTTGAGGCAATACCATTTTAGATGCCAGTAGCAGTCACCCAAAACATATAATTAAAGCCCTACCTATGGGAGAATACGTAAGAGCCAGGAGAATCTGCAGCATAGCGTCCACTTGTGAAGGATGCCAAAACATAGACTGTCAAAATGTGGATATAAAAAATGGATGCTTCATGCAGCCAGAAATAAAATGGAACATAATTCCTTGTTAAAGAAGAACTCCCGACAAAAATTTTATTCCATGTCCTGCTAGAAATGTACATGATGTAATCTGTAGTGAATGTCATTTTCTTACCAGTGTCTGAATTTTTGAGTTCTATCATCCTGAAGTTTCTTATCTGTGTCATGTGACCAGCAATTAGACCCACCAACTCACACATAGACTTATGTGTGGACAGGAAGTCTAATTCTCTATGTATTCCTATGAGACTGAAAGTGAGGCTCCCATAGGAATGAATAGAGCAGTTACTGGCTTTCTGTCCTGGGTCAGTTGGAGGTCAGGGAGTTGGTCACATGACCCAGCTACAATAAGAAGAGAGGTTTTTACTCACAGAAACAGTCACTGATCAGAAAATGACAATCACTACAGATTATGTCATGCACCTTTCTAACAGGTCAGAGAATAAACATTTTTGCGGGAGTTCTTCTTTAATCAAAAATTAACCCATATGGACCTCAACCCTTAAGGATTATAAGCTTCAAATTCCTGAGTTTGTGCGCAGGTTGATAATGTAGGCTTCACCGAAATTTATTTTTTTCAAAATCTTTTTATCTGAGGATTTCACAAATTTTATGGTGACCCAAACTAATTTAGACACCCAGCAATTTATTAACATCCAAAATCACCATTGCCATCACCAAAATGCAGCAGAAATTATGATGATTTGGGGGCTTGTGCTGCATATGGGCCTTGTTAAGAAGCCAGTAATTAAACAGTATTGAAGGGCAGATGTTTTGTTCCAGACTCCAATTTACCATATGGCCGCGACCCGGATTTGATTCGATTTGATTCTGAAATTTTTTCATTATAATGATAATGCACAATGCCCACCCCAAAATGACCCTTGATTTGGCCGTCTATTTAAAATTAGGTCAGTCCTCAACTGCATTAGCACCAAGATTGTTGAGGTGCTCACCGCCCTATCCCCACCGCCCTAAAAAAGAAAAATCTGCATAGACACATTCCATTTCAAAGGGAGGGTAAAATTCAAAATTCTGCCAATACCTGCACAGCAAGAGGTCAAGATATAGCATTAAAAGGGTTCTCCGAGAATGATTTAAAATGGCCACCAGCAACCTTTCCTCAAATGTGAGGAGGACTGGTTGCCTCCACTTGCAGAGCTGCCTAGCAAGGTGATGGGGTGGAACCTCACTTCTCATTATACTACATATTGGTGAGCTTTCCTGTCAGGCTACTCAGCCATGATGGCATATCGTAGGCAGGATCACATCATTACCATCTATTGTACAGCAGTGTAGTGAGGTTCCATCCTCTCACCCCACTAGTCAGCTTTGCAAGTGGAGGCAACCAGTCCTTCTCACATTCTAGGACAGGTTGCTGGCGGCCATTTTAAATCATTCCAAGAGAACCCCTTTAAAATGTATAAGCTGTGTCAGAGCACCTTTGGGTATACCCACAGGTACCAGGTTTAGCATCCTGGATTACAATAGACACATGGAAGGGGTTGATCTTTAAGATCAATTACTGAAGATGTACAGTGCCATGCAGAAAATGAAGGTGTACAAAAAGACCGCAGTAGACATTGTTCAGATGGCACTGTATAATGCTTATTTGTTATTTCAATCTGCAGGAATTTTCCTTCAGTTTCAATAGGCGGTGATCAAGGTCCTGATTTTTCAAAATTGGGAAGGGGAGGGCCCCAGTACTTGTGGAAGTTATTGTACTTTGTTGTACTAGGACAACATTTCCCTGGTGAAGTTACCCAAACAGTAAGGAAGGGAAGGACCCCAAAAAGATGCTGAATATGTTCCAAAAAGGGGGATACAAAAGGACATTTATCATTGTGAAACCTGTCCTGAAAAACCTATAGCACATATCCACTCAGTAATAATTCCATCCTTTATGTGCCCTGTAGTATTACCACCTTATTTTGCTCTGATATATCCCACACAACTTACATGTTCACTTTTCACAAACCACTTCACATTGAAATCTGGAAAACACCCGTGGGGTCAAAATACTCACCACACCCCTCCAAAAATTCCTTGAGGGGTGTAGTTTCCAAAATAAGGTAATTTCTTGGGGTTATCACTGTAGGGGTACCTCCGGGTCTCTTCAAATGTGACATGGCACCTAAAAACCATTAAGGCAAAATCTGCCCTCCAAAAGGTATTTGGTACTCCTTCCCATTTGAGCCCTGCTGTGTGCCCATACAACCATTTACGACCACATATGGGATGTTGCCATGTTCAGAAGAAAGTGGGTAATCATTTTTGAAAATGAAAAATTTGGGCCTGAAGCGACATTTTATTTAAAAAAAAAAATTTTCACAGCAAAATGTTTAGAAATGATGTGAAACGCCCTTTGGGTCAAAGTGCTCCCTACGCCCCTTGGAAGGGTGCAGTTTCCTAAACGGGGTCACTTTGTGGGGGTTCCACTGTAGGGGTAACTCAAAGTCTCTTTAAATGTGACATAGTGCCTAAAAACCATTCCAGCAAAATCTGCTCTCCAAAAACCTATGGCACGCCCAGCCCCTTCTGAGCCCTGCTATGAGCCCATACAGCAGTTTCCCATAACACATGGGGTGTTTCTGTAAACTGCAAAATCAGGGTAATAAATCATGTGGTTTGTTTTGCTGTTAACCCTTGCTGTGTTAAAGGAAAGATGAATTTAAATGGCAAATCTGTAAAAAAAAAAAAAAATTACATTTTTGCTTTCATTCATATGGAACACCGAAAGGGTTAAACATAATTCTAAAATTATTTTTGAAAAAATTGAGGGGTGTCGTTTCTAAAATGGGTTTCTATTATGTAAGCCCCTCAAAGTCACTTCAGAATTGAATTGGTCATTAAAAAAATGGGCTTTGGAAATTTTCTTGAAAATTTGAAAAATTACTTCTTGAATTGTAAGCCTAAATCCTAAAATATAAAATGACATTTACAAAATTATGCCAACATAAAGTAGACACATGGGGAATGGTAACTAATTTGAGGTATCACTATTTGCCTTAGGAGAGAAATTCTGATTTAGAAAATATTGAATTGTCCAATTTTTTTATAATTTATTTTTTTATAAATAAAGGTCAAACATTTATCACGAACATAAAGTACAATGTGTCATGAGAAAAATCTGAGAATGGCTTGAATAAGTAAAAGTATTCCGAAGTTATTACCACATGTCAGATTTGCCAAAATAGGCCTGGTCAGGAAGGTGAGAACTGGTGGTGTCTTAAAGGATTTAAAGGCTGCGGTCACTATTATGCCCCTTTCACACGAGCGGGAGACTCGCATGTCTCCCGCAACGCATCTACAGGGCTGGACTCGGCACTGACAGGGATCGCATATAATGCTATGCGATCCCTGTCCGTGCCGAGTCCAGCCCTGTAGATGCGTTGCGGGAGACATGTGAGTCTCCTGCTCGTGTGAAAGGGGCATTAAAGGGAATCTGTCACCAGCGACCTGTCTAATCAAACTGTATGTGTAGTCACGTAGCTGTAGTTAACTGATTTAAAATGCTGTTTTTCTTTTGTTGACCCGAGGCTGCATTCCTAAGTTATACTTTTAGGCTTTAGTGCAATGAGAGTGTCAGGGTTGCTCTTGTTGCACCCAAGCTTTGCTCATTTCTGTGGCCTGGCTGCTTTGATTGACAGGACCAGGCAGAGGCAAAGCAGAGAAGGAGAGGCTGCCCACAGAAAGGAGGGGGTGCTTGGGTGCAGCCAGAGCAACCGTGATGCCCTCATTGCTCCAAAGGCCTAATTTGCATATTAAGAAAAAGTATCATAACCTGGGAGTCGGGAACGGAGCCTCGGATAAAAAAAAAAACAAAAAACAACAAAAAACGCTTTTTAATAAGGTGAACGACAGCCATGTGTCTATGCAAACAGTCTAGTGTCCACGTCAGCCTTGTGCATGTCAGATCATCATTGAGTTTTAATAGAAAACACAAAAAAATTACAAACCCTGAATCGTATTTAAAAAAAAAAAAAAGTACAATAACTAAAGGATTTTTCCTGGACTTCATAGAAAGCATATCAATATTGTAAAGAAAGTAGCTGCCCCCCAGCCCCCCCCCCCCGTGCGCCGGTGCAAGTCCAGCTATGAATGAAAAGCTTTTCACCCTGACTCGCTCACCCCCTCGAGATCCCCTATAACTTCATAGAGAATTTATCCCTTCCACATGTGACCTTAATTATACTTTGGTACTAAAATATCCCATTTTACAAGTGAAAGAGTTAAATGTGGGAATACAGGAAAATCCCAGCTGGCATTGAAGGCACACAGTGCCCAGATCAGAGGTGTTACATTCTTCAGGGATTACGGATCCAAACGAAGCACGGCGTATGCGTCGACAGGCTGACAGCTGATGCTAAAGTCGGTGGAGGCCAGACGTAAAAGCCATCACCTACCACCGCTCGGCATAGTGATATCTTAGGGCCACCACAAATACTATTACCTCTCTACTGTATTAAGGAGCATTTTTCCCCTAATCAGTAATTCTAAATCTGCATAGGAGTTGTCCAGGATTGGGGAAAAAAAGGGTCTTTTTCCCCCGAAACAGCACAACTTGGTCCATGGGATGTCCTCAGGGACAGAGGTGATCTGCAATACCAGTCTAGGCTTACTGATGATAGTGGTTGTGTTTCTGAAGAAGAAAGGAAATCCGGCCCTTTTCCTAATCATGGACAAGCCCTTTAAGTTATCTGTCAAATTTATAATTTCTTTGGTTATTTCTGAGGGTGTATTCCCGCTGCATCCTGCAGATTATCCAAAATATACCTCTGATGTGTGCCACTATGGACATACAGTGGTGGTACACATGGCCCATAGTCTCCCTTGCTGAATCCTTTTTTTTGTTTGTTTTTTACTGGGTGCCTCTGTATAGAATAGTTGGGTGACCTATGCTACAAGCCATGGTGACATATACTGTACCTACAGGGCAGATTGGCCATAAGACACTACAGGGAAATTTCCCAGTGGACCGCCCGAGTCCTGCTCATGATCACCGCGGATAGAGGCCTAAGGGCTCATTCAGATGGCCGTAGTGTTTTGCGGTCCGCACATGGCCAGCCCTTGGATAGAAATGTCTATTCTTGTAGGCAAGAATAGGACATGTTCTATCTTTTTTACGAGGCCGCGGAACGGAACAACGGTTGCAGACAGTACACTGTGTGCTGTTCACATCTTTTGCGGCCCCATTGAAATGAATGGGTCCTCACCCGTTCCACAAAATTTATACGGCCGTCTGAATGAACCCTAAAGGACGCTCTTTTGGATGAATGGTGGTGCATGGATGTTTGCCATATACACCAGAAGCTATATGGACTCCATTGGGGTTGTCATCCAGCTTTCCCAAACCTCTGAATGCCCAGTCTACTTACTAATAAAGTAATCTATTCCTTTTCTACATGATGGGCAGTGACAACCCTAGTCGTAGCTGTAACAGTCTGCCTGGTCTTCTCCTAGTATTTCCAGAAAGAAAAGCTGTGGCTCATACTTGACAGAAGGTGACATATTCACCGTTCATTCCTTTTTCTTCACACTTCCAGTCACTTAAAGTGTGATTAATAGACATCAGGCAGGCCTCAAGGGGTTAACAGAAGCCGGGGAGAAACACAAGCATGACCTGACAGTCTGAATTTGTGGAATGTAGGACCTGAATGACTGCAAATCCTTGTCATTGTTTAAGCCAGATGCCTCCTAATTTTCATTTTGTTTTGTGTACTCACCAGGCAAAGAAAGCCCTGAAAAACATCCTGCAGAAGTGCACCCATCTGCCTGCGCTGGAGCCCCTGCTGCACGACGCGCCTCCCAACATCCTGAAGCACGTGGTGGGGCAGTTCAGTAAGGTAAGGACCGAGCACCATCAGGCTGCTCGTAGGATTTGTCTATAAAACGCTCATGTGTTGCTCATACATCGCTTCCACTTCCAGCGATGAATCCCAGGCTGTGTAAAATGTGTGATCCAGGGTGTACATTATAGGATTAGGTTTCCCAGGAATTCTACAGGATTGTGCCAAAGGCTTAGTGTCTTTTAGCACCAGAAAAGTGTGTCAACATGCCCTAAGGTGCGTTCTTCTTCTTAAATGTCCCCCTCAGAGGGCAGAAGGTTAGTATTCAATACTCTGTCAAACACTGAGGCCAATGCGTCCAGCGCTTGGTATTACAGGTTTCCTCCGATAGCTTTCACGTGGGAAACGTAATATTCTATAACACGTTTCTGCCAAAGAGATCCGTCAGAACCATCCACCAACCACCTCTGCTCTTTATAGTAATAGTATTTGGCATCAGTACTAATAGCAGACATTTTATTACTAACATCTACCGACTTTATGCGCTCATTCTCATTACACCGCCATTTCCCTTCATAGCTCTTTTTAATTTCACAGTTTTAATTTTGAACTGCCAACAGAATTATCTGCTAAAACAATTTTTCTGGTTTTCACTCCTTTTAACAGTTTCCCCCGTTCATGACCAGGCACATTTTCAGTTTTTTTTTTTTTTTTATTTTGCTTATTTAAATAATTTTTGCATTTTTTTTCCTGTTCATACATGGAGATTTATTTTTATGTCATTTTTACTTTATTTGTTGGGTTTTTTTTTACACTAAAAATATAAAAAAAGGACATTTTTTAAAAAAAAACTTTTTTACATTGTGTTCATGTTATGTTTCGTTCCTTTTGATACAGGGGATATACAGTTTAGGCTGCATTCACATGACCGTAGTGTTTTGCGGTCTACAAATTGCGGATCCGCAAAACACGGATACCGGCCCGTGTACATTCCGCAATTTGCTGGCACTGTGATAGTGTCCGTCATGCTCTGTCTTTTCTTGTCCGTCATGCTTTGCGGCCCCATGGAAATGAATGGGTCCGGACCCGGTTTGTAAATTTGCGGAACCATTCATTCGGTCGTGTGAATGAGCCCGTGGAGTCACCGGGTGCAGGGCTAGAAGCTGTGTTGTGTGCTGGTGATGGCATTCTGTTTTAAAAAAATAAAGTTTAGTGTTTTTTTTGTCTTGTCTTTAAAATTTGTTTTATTTCACACATTGTGCACACTTTATACCCTCACATTTTATTCACACATTTGCACAAAAAAAGTCAATTATGGTGATACTTTTATTTTGTTTACAATAATATTAATAATTCGTATATTTTCATAGCTTCATATTACTCAGAGCTAAGACGATTTTATGTAATCATTCATCATTGATCCTGGATTTTCCCCTAAATCTGTAAAACGAGTTCATTTTCACTTGCGTAACTTTCAGTAGTGCATGAATTATAGGTGTTGTCTCAGGCTCTGCCCAGGGCATATGGAAGTCATGGGAGGAGGACTCAAGAGCGACACACTCCTTGAATGATATGGTTGGCTATTCATTTGAATCGTTGACCTGTAATACTAAATGTATGGCTGGATGCAGCTTTCGATTACAGGTGATTGTTGGTTTCTAAAGCTGGATCCACATTGATCAGATGATCACCAGGCCAATTTAAGGGTCTGACCTCTCGGACCCCCACCAATCTTTGTTTCATCTCACCAATGTATTGCAAGCATTCCTTGCTGTGCACATTTCATCTTTATCTGTAGCATTTTCTGTTTTTCTGACATGTGAATATCTTTACATTTAAAAGCCATATTTACCCTAGTTCACCTTTCTACAACCAGTGGCTCTTGGGTCCCCTTAGTATGACTCCCTGGTGTTTGGTATCTGCTGATACTTTTGTAGACCAGTGACACCAGAGATATTGTTCTTGGCATCAGAATCAGAACTCTATGGGGGAGATTTATCACGACTGGTGTAAAGGAGAACTGGCATAGTTGCCCATAGCAACCAATCAGATTGATCCTTTCATTTTCCAAAGTAGCTGTGAAAAATGAAAGCTGGAATCTGATTGGTTGCCAGGGGCAACTAAGCCAGTTCTACTTTACACCAGTCGTGATAAATCTCCCCCTATGAGTGACACTTTACACCAGGCTATGTTCCAAACTGTTGGCTCCTGGAATAGGGTCATAGGGCAGTCCCTTGGCGCTACCACCACCTGTAGAATTGTGATTATGACCAGCATTATTTACGGTAATTACTTTCCTTGTTCATATTGGTGATATTAAATAGTTAATCAATGTAACATGTAACCCTCAGTTATAACTTTTCTATTATACGTAACGTGGCGGAAGACCACCTGTTATTTTGTAAGACTTTCAGGCTAACCATAGGTTGGGGACCTCTGCCCTAAAGTAATCTTCTTGTTTATCAGTCCAAGGTTGGGTAGGGCAGATGGAGCAGTTTCTGTAAGCCTTCAGATCTGGGAATGCTGAGGCTATTGCTTTCATTGTCAAAGAGTTGATATAAGGAGCTTCCGGTTACAGAAATGTAAAGCTGTGGGTGATATGAACTGAGCTAGTCATTTACTATGAGCATTGAGGCACCTATGAGTAGACGAAACTGTGGCAACTACTGGCGATGGTTTGCTAACGTCGGTTGAAGGTCCTTGTCTATGAGCAGCCGTTTCCTACACAATTCCCAATTGAAACAATAACCTGATCAATATAAGTTTTGTCTATAGTAATGAAATTGCTTAACATTTTCATCACCTCCAGACTCCACTAGAGGGAGCATGGGAGCTCACTGCATACTGGGGCACAGTTACTAAAGACTGTAGTTTCATATACCAGTTTTAATAAGAGGTCCATTGGAGTAGGATGTACCAAATTTCTTAATAAATTTGTCACATCTTGTGCTGTCTGTGCGCCACAAATTGAAATCTAAGCCAGCTAGGGGCTGGCATAGATTTCAGTTATAATTCATGACGCAAAGTATAGTAAAAGTGTCAGCGTCCCCCCCCCCCCATCCCCGCTTCATTTTAAAGTAGTACGAGTGGTAGAAAATCTGTTGTGATTGAGTTTCATGGAAAACAATTTGCAACTCCTATACTCCCCCTAGTGGCAGCTGCAAGCAGACAAAATTGTATCATTTAGCTAAACATTTATGCAGTAAATTAGAACTCTGTTTCAGACAAATGAAGCTCTGGTTTATGTAGATTATTTATTTATTTTTTATAATGCTCAAAAAAGGGAAACATTCATTCAACATTTTTTTTTTATCTCTGCAAAAAAACTAAACAAGAAAAAATATAGCAACAGATGCTTGTATATACACTGAGTAATGTACATAGTATACTGGCATAAAATAATATTCAGTCTATATTTCCACAAAAATATGCCGAATCCTATATTTTTTAAAATTTGTTTTAAGAGCTGACTTATTTTTCTGTAGTTTGCAATGAAACACTGGGGCAAGAACTGAGATTGTGTCTTGTTGTTCTGTCAGATGAACTCTCTGATGGCTTGGTCACCAGCCTCTCCCATCTTCTCCTGAATGGTTTTCTGATTTCTGATGAAATCTAAGTAAAAACTGTGTGTGTGTGTGTGTGTGTGTGTGTGTGTGTGTGTGTGTGTGTGTGTGTGGGGGGGGGGGATTGATTGCTATTGTTTTAAATTTACGTAGCTTAAAACTAGACAGAAGATGCACCAATTTTATCACAGTGGTGCACGCTTTGCAATAGATTTGGCGCATCTTGCTGGATACATTGCATACTTTTCCTTGTTCTACCTCTTGGTTGACTTACTGCATACCAGTATTTTGCACCCACTCGTTTGCCTGTGTTATGGGGATGAATGATCATTACTGCAATTGTTCATCCCCTGCGATGTGTCGGCAGGACATCTGTGTTTACACAGGACAATGTTTGTCAGACAGATGGGAAACTTTTGTATCGCAGAAGCAATCCAATCACCCAACAAAGTTGGACTGGTGATCGGTGGCAGATTTTACATGGGCCAGTCATTAAGAATGAGCGTTCGTTCAGTTCCAGTACTTTACCCGATAATCTACCCATGTAAATGGAATCTTAGGGCAGGACTAGACAGGGCGTCCTGCAGGTAGTAATGATGTGTCATGAGACATCCAAAAAAAGAAAAAAGTGCAAGCCACAGCTGTTTTCTATTAATTTTTAAAAATTGATTTTTATTGTTAAACATGGGGTTATGCTATGATTAATGTAAAAACATGCAAATCAGACATCATACAGTACATGACAGTTCCTTCTAACAAAGCCAGAACCAGCCCTGTACCTCACATGGATCCAGAGATCTCCCCATTCATTGATCTGCTAGATTTATATCCAGCTGACAGCTCAAGGGGAGTGTCTTTTCTGCTGCAGCTAAGGAGGTGTGTCTTATCTCTGCCTATCACAGCTCAGGAGGCGTGTCAATGCTCTCCCTATTACAGCTCGGAATGCAGTTGAAGGATGAAACTGAGCATGTGCGGCCTTCTCAGTGAGCAGGACAAAGAAATAAGAAAAAGAACAGGTAGCAGGTGGTACTATCAGGGCTGTGGAGTCGGTAAGCCAAAGCCCCGACTTCTCAATTTCCCCTGACTCCGACTCCCGACTCCCAATCCAACTCAGACTCCCTCATACGTGGCGCATGTTTAAGTGATAACTTTAAACAAACTTTGCATAAATCAATAGTACAGATATGTCATGACAAAAAGAGTTTATAGTCTATGTTTTACTAGATATCTTTACTCTGAACTTTCAGTATCAGGCTTTTCTCTGGGTACAGCTCACTAAGGGCCTGATGTATGAAAACTGTCTAGGTCTAAGACTTTCTTTGTTGCTCATAGCAACCAATCAGAGCTCCCCTTTCATTTCTCCAGAGCACTATATGAAATGAAAGGGGAGCTCCAATTGGTTTCTATAGGCAACAAAGAAACTTCTAAACCTAGACAGTTTTCATACATGAGGCCCGAGGTGTTTTACATCAGAGGAAAAGCAAACTAAAACATAAAGCAGAGAGAACATGGACAAGTGATTTATGCACAGTTTATTGAAAGTTTAGATATACTAAGAAGTACATGCCTTAAAGGGGTTTTCTCAGCACATTGATTCACTGACTGACAGGTGTCACTCTGTCTCCTCAGTCTGTGGAGGGGTCTCCAGCAGTTATTAGCATATATTATCTTACTCTGACAGAGCAGGAGGTTGTGATCTCTAACACAATTACAGGTAAAGCCATCCTTCTCAGTCCTCAACACATTTTGCTTACTGAGGTCACTCCTGCTCTCAGCCAATCAGATAACAGTCTTTCTGGTCTGCAGGTTACCATAGAAACCTGTGTGCACTCAGAGACCTGCTGAACTGTCTATAGTTCATGACTGACCACTGTATTTAGAAAATATCTTCTTTTAACTGTCCCTTTATGTTAAAAGCTAATCTTTGTAACTAGTGAGAAAACCCCTTTAATCCTGTTTTCTCCAGCAGATCTGAGATGAATGCAGCCATTCCTTCCCAGTGCCTTTTCCCTCTGATCTGTAGCAGAGGAGCTTCACTACTGAGCATCTACATAAAGGGCAGCACACAGTCATCTCAACTAAAAGCCTAGATCCATAGTTCAGGAATAGAACAGACATTTGTAGGACATTTCATCACGTTCCCAAATTCTTATGAAAATATATTCAGCACATACTGCATTGAACTAAATGTACCAATTTATTATATATTTATACCGACTCCAACTCCGACTCCACCAAAATGGTCACCGACTCCACAGCCCTGGGTACTATACAAATATATTTTAATTCCAAAAAAAAAAAAGTATTTATTGAAATGATTGCATACATGGAGAAATCACACAAAGAACAGAAGAATGTATACAGGAGGCAGATAAATTTCTCCCATGGTGACATTTGCATATGTAATATAATGAGTATATAAGTTTATGGTATAAACAGAACAGTTATACAACAATAAAACGTTATATCCAAAATCGTGAGTCGTCTAATTCTGTCAAAACTAAATCTAAGAAAGAGACATAGTCAGAAAAGACGGTCTTTGGGACTCCCCCGGTCAGGGGCAAGAATATACAGATATATTTTATTGAATAATAAGTAGGTATACAATTTTTTTTTTTATTACATGCAATTACAAAAGTATTCAGATCCAGGTGCTGGTTTGAAAAATGTAGAATATTTTTCGTGGGACAACCTGCAGAACAAGCGGTTCACAAGCAATTCCTAATGGATAATAGAAAAGACTTGCAGCTTGCATGGTCGCGTCTCGATCTCCTGCACCCTAAATCTGCCCAGTTAGCTAATGCTTCGATTTATTGAGAGCCATAGACACTAGCTATTGGGAAGACACATTATATTACCACTTTGAAAGATACCTGTCACCTCTAGTCCTTCAGGGGATAGGGATCCCTGCTTTACATTGTATAATCTCTCATCTTTATTGTTTATGGCGATACATTTGTATATAGGGACACTTTGTATTCATGGCTGCTTGTAAGAGTTTTGGTTGCGCACAAAAAAAAAAAAAAGAGAAAAAACCTCACACATTTAAACCACGCAAAAATCACAGAAAAAAAAGGATAAAAAAAACATCCTGCATGATGTGATAATACTGATTGCGGATGTCAGTGGCTGCATATATCAAAATAAATCACTTTTAAACCATACATTATACTTGTTCTATAAAATAATGAAAAGGCTTCCTATCGACGTGTGTGCAAGAGCAGAGAGCGTGGCTTGTCCAATTTGCAGGTAGGCCCTCAACAATGAAAACACTGTGAAGATTTAATGCTTCCCTTAACACAAAAATCTCAGCTAGGTTTCCCTTTTTTAATGAGGCACTGAAAGTTATGAACTTGAAATAATTGTAGGGCCGCTCACATGCACACTCCACACAAGTGGAATGCTGCCTTAGGGCATTGCAGGCCATGAAATGATTTCTTTAATAAAGAAGGATGGGATATTAAAGGACTCTTTTTGTCTCATTAGGTAACGGCAGACCACAGCTGCATACAATGTTCTAAATATAACGTGAATTTAGAACGTGGCTTTCATCCAATCTGGCTCCCAGCGAGCTTTACATTATTAGATACAGATATGCATCCACGCTTGGGGTGGAATCCCACAGCACAGTCGCGGCCCTTTTTAGTCGACTTGCTAACTCCACAAAAGGTTAATAGAGGAGCAAAAACATTTGCAGTGATTCATTAATTAACGTTCTCCGGGGCCTTTTGTTATTCTCGCCACCTATAAGCGAGCGCGGAAGATCACAACTGTAATGGAAGATTTAGAAAATTGCACTCCACGCAGGAGATTATACACTTTATAATGCTCCATTCACACGTCCGTATGTTTTAATCCTCATCCGTTCCGCAAATGCGGAATCCAAAATGCGGATCTATTCACTTCAATGGCTCTGCAAAAAATACGGACAGCACTCCGGGTGCTGTCCGCATCCGTTGTTCCGTTCCGTTATGCGGATCCGCATATAAGATAGAGCTTGTCCTACTTTTGCCCGCCTTTGCGGTCCGTGGTCCCATTGTAGTCAATGGGTCCACAGAAAAAAATGCGGATGATATGCGGAATGCATCAATATTGCGGATCCGTTTCCAGGAAATAGAAAGAAATACCCTACCAACATATATTCCTCCTTCCATTTTTTTTGCGGAAAAAAACAGAATGGATGCGGATGTACAATTGGTAAAAAAACGGAAGGTTTTTTCGGAAACACGAATCCGCAAAAATAGGGAACGAAAATCTGGAAAAGAAAAATACGGACGTGTGAATGGAGCCTTAGATAAGGGCTTTTTGGCACAAACCGCAACAAAAAACTTGCTAATCCTGATGCACCAATTTTGCGCAAAAATTGTGACTTCTCTTGGCTCTCACTAAATTTGTAATTGTGCCTAAAAGTGTGAGTGGTCTTTAGGTTTTAAAACAGATTTGTTAAAAATTAAGCCGGGCAATGACATGGAGGTGTAGATTTAACTTTTTGGCTTTTAGACAGTCCCCAAATGTATTAAAGGGTCACTGAGTTTTTAGGCATCTTTTGATATGTCTTTTTTTTTTTGATCAGTGAGGGTTTGATCACCACCGATCACTAGAATGAGCAGAGAGAAGCGCTCGCATATCGTTCTGTCCTCGCTGCAGAAGACGGCATTGAGATGAGCCCACAGACTTTCTATTGAGCCCGTCTCCTGCAGTGAGAATGCGATATGCGGGCGCTTCTTTCTCCTCATTCTAGTGATCTGTGTGCGTCTCAGATCCCAAACGATCCAACTTTTTTGATATTTTTCATTACCCTTTTATGAAAACTCAGTGATCCTTTAAATGCACCCTTTAATAAATATGGCACACATCGCTCCAACTATTTTTTCTTAGATTGCCATTGGATTTTTCTTAGATTTACATAAGAAACTCCAGTCTTAGACCTCATGCACATGACCGTATGCATTTTGCGGTCCGCAAAAAATACAGATGACATCCGTGTTCATTCCGTATTTTGCAGAACGGAACAGCTGGACCCTAATAGAACAGTCCTAACTTGTTCGTAATGCGGACAGTAATAAGACATGTTCTATTTTTTTTTCGAAATGGACATATGTAAATGGAATGCACACAGAGTAACTTTTTTTTTTTTTTTTGCGGACCCATTGGAATGAATGGTTCCGCATACGGCCTGCAAAAAAACGGACACGGAAAGAAAATACGTTTGTGTGCATGAGCCCTTAGTAAATGTGGGCAACTGAGGTGCATGCAACTTAGTGCACTCCTGTAGATTGCAGCTGTCACTTAAAGGGGTTTTGGCATCATTAAATATTATTTTTTTTATATTATCTGTTATAAAAATGCTCCAGATATAGTTTTTGCTTTGTCATATTGGCACCCTCCTGGTGTTTAACCTGTATTGCAGTGTTCACATCCACCTACTCAAGGTGGTCGGGCATTCCAAGTTCCATCTTTCAGCTGCCACCTTTGGATCGCTCTTAGAAGCTGCAGCAGTAAGGACACGCCCCCTGATCTGTGAGCCGTATATAGCTGTGTCAGAAAGGACACATCCCCTGAGAACAGGCATGCCCCCCTTAAGCTACCAGCCTAAAGAGAGCAATTACAGCAATGAACGGTGAGAGCTCTGGATCCATAGGAGGTACAGGGCTGGTTGGGTTTGACTGTAGAAAGACATTGTCATGTACTATATGATGCCTGATTTTAATTTTTTACATCAGCCATGACGTATCCCTTTTAAAGGGGTTTTCTGCTTTTGACAATCCCTACTTGTTAGAAAAGCGCCCTGACAGTGAGCAGATCAAAATGTGTCCCCCATACGGGAACTATACTCGGTGGGGATACCTGGCAATAGGTGTTCAGTTGCCCGGCAGCACACATGGGATAATAGTATTACACAATGCCCATTCAAATCAATGGGTTGTCTGTGTACTGTAGGACAGGACAGGTCCCCCTGAGCGAGAGATGTTCTTTCCAGCTGTTCCTGAAAAAAGGAACCCCCTCTATTTAGAACCGAATTTTCTAATTTGGTAAATGAAAATCATTTTTCTAAACTGGACAACTCCTTTAAATAGGAAAATTTCTATGCAAAAAGCCTGGTATCAGTCACACCCTCGGGGTCAATTATCTCCCAGAGGAACAAAATACTTGAACAGGGTAAAATTCAACCTTTTTTTTTATCCTCCTTTCCCCCACCAGCAGGTGGCGATGGACCATCAGGTGGGCAGAGACCTTTCAAAATAAATTGACAAAAAATAAATCTAACATCAGTGGTCAAAGTTACGTCCGCCCCATAGTAGTGAGGCACAGCCTGGTGAGGAAATGCCTCTGACCCAGCTCTTGAGGGCAGCATACATTGACGTGATGGCAGTATTATACACAGCCACTTCTACTACTCTTCCCTGTTTTTTTTCCTTCTGCTTAAAGCTGAGGGAAACCAGGTTGGTTTGAGAAAGAAATGTGTTCCAGGGCTGCAATAAAAGTCAAGCAGATTTAGTGATAGGATAGGTTGTAAAATGCAGGCACTAGATAGGGAGATAAGTTGTGCTAAGGTCGTAAAGATCTAATTGAGGTATTAGGCAAATAATCAGGAGTGTGTGAACTCACAACCTTTCCTCATGTGAAGCTCAAAGTACAGACAATGGGCTGCGGAGCTCCCAACAGCACAAGGGTTAAAGGAACAAGTCCTCTCAAGCCAGCCAAAAATACTCTGGAAGCACTCATTACTACATTCTTTCCTTCATTAGGTATAAACCCATATCTAGGCTTCTTTGAAATATGTAGATACAGGGCAGTCTTAAGATTTGGTACTGTCCAGTGCACCATCACCTGACTGCCTAGATGCAAAAATACCCACATGTCTTATAAAACCTGAAAACTTTTATAGTTTCCAAAGAACTTTCTTATAATCAGATACATACTTCTAGGATGTGTACTTTTCTATGCTTTTTGTGCTCATAAAAAGACAGAAAAACTGTACATCTTTGAAGGGTAAGGTCGACCTCCTCAACCAGCTGCTTACTAACATTAATTTGGTAGAAGTAGGGGACTGATTCCGAATGACTGCAGGATCAGACAACGCAGGGTTGGTTTGTAGTCTGTTACCATGGAGATAAATAGGTCTGCTTAGGAGGAATAGATCTTTTTAGTAAGACTACATTCAAATTCGCAATCTAAAGGTGGAAATGTTCCTTCTCTACTTAGCCAATTTTCAGTTTCAGGGAAAGCGAGGTGGAAACCAACACGTACGAATTCCGTTTGGCTTTTTGCCTGATCTGATAGTAGGATATAATGAGAGATTCAGTTTTCCTATTTTCAGAAGGTTTCCAAAAACAAATACCAGTACAGATGCCGCAGGGGTTGTCAACCAGTTTTCCTGGCCTGAATGGCAAATATACTCAATGATACAGGTCCAATGGATGCAGGGGCGGACTGGGAACTTAAAGTGGCCCTGGAAAAAATACTAAAAGTGGCCCCGTTTTGTCAAAGTTGGGTCAGGAAGTACCATATTTGGCACATTTCCACCCAATAGAGGCAATACCACAGTCCTACAAAACTGCCAGCAGCAAATACATCCCCATACTGCCGTCCGTGAGGAGGCCCAGGTACCCCCTGAGCATGGCCACCGGAAACCCCAAGGTCTAGCTAGTCCTACGGGAAATATGTGTGTGCGATGCCAGGGGGCCTCTGTACGTCCCCATGCTAGCCAAGTAATGACTGTGGCCCTCCTGACTCGAATTCACGTTTGCCGCCTGAGGCTGATAGAACAAACATGCAGCTGGCACTCCACCACAGAGAGCAGTTTTGGAACTTATGCTGCTGGGGCGTATTTTATGTACGGTATTTGGCTCTGCAGGGTAGTAAATGTGCCATATGTTATGTTAGCCGTCTTCTGTCATTTGGCCACTACAAGAGGGCACTTTTAGTTTTTCAGGCATTTTATTTCCAGCCATCCCTGGATGCATACTTTGACAGCAAGTAGACCTTTTCTAATCCCTTTTATGAAAAACTGAGATGACTCTTAAAGGGTTGTCCCGAGTTGAAAAAAAAATTAAGTACTTTAAATCGTTGGGCACAATATTAAGTTAGCAAGTTTAGGCAAAAAAAATCTATATTTCTCATTTCCTGGTCCTTCTGCCCTTTGTTACCTCAGTAAACAAATCTCTTCCCCTCCCCCCCCTGCAAAGGGAGTGAATACAAGAGCTGCCCTGAGTGACATGTCTGCTGGAATACTCAGCAGCATGTTGTATGTGTAGGACTACAAGTGCCAGCTGTACAATGACACTGCTGATACACACATGGTCTTCCCCCTACCTGTTCTTGTACAATACAATACTTTGCATCTCCTCCAAATCAGCTCCAGTATCAGCTCTGTGTCTGTAGGGTGAGGAGAGCAGATCCTGTGTCTCTTTACATCTGCAGCTGCTGTTGTAAAGCCTTCAGTGTGTTCTGGCTGAAGGGGTTAATGTTTTATCTGAAAGAATACAAGGAGAGAGCAGATAGCAGCCCCGGCAAAGCAGGGGGCGTGGCCAGCACAGTGACATCTCGTGTACAGGCTCTGAGCACGAATACAAGATTAGCAGGGAGGCAAGCTGACATCACAGGTCATGTGACCATGAGTGTAATCTGAGAAATCAGCAAGTTTAGAAGCAGAAAGTGCATGGGAAAGCTGTTGTATTTGACTAGTTAGAAACATTCAAAGGACAAAAAATAACTCGGACAACCCCTTTAACTCTTTTGTGACTACCAATACACCTTTTTACGCTGTCGCTAAAGGTCATCAGGCTGGGCCGCTGCCTAGCCTAAGCACTGCAGCGATATCAGTGTGAAATGTTTCATCATATACTATGTGTAAGTGGAAAATCCACGGACATCCAGGCGTCAGAACGTGACAATATTAAGAGAGATGAGTGACGCTTCATTGGCAGTACTCATCTCTTTCCCTCCTCTATGCCAGCCACTGATTTACTGACATGTACTGCTCTCTGGGCAGAAGAGGACCTCTTAAGTCCACGTTTTGGGAAATGCTCTTTAATACCCTATGATTTATTCTCAAAAAGCAGAAAATAATGAAATTTCTGCTTGGAACAGAAGTAATGAGGCATTCGAATATTATTCCCTGTACTAGCACAGTATACGGTGTCTGGCGCGTTTTGGTCTCGCTCCAGTTGTACATTTTTTTCTTCTTTTTAAAAGTAGAGTAAGAGACATTCTCTGGTTCTTGTCCTAATGTTCTCCAGCCAACGTTCCAAGTCGCTTAAATCACTTTGACTATATGTGAAGGACCCCATTGAGCCAAATGTTCATCCAATGGCAGAAAACACTTTCACCTAATCTGAGAAAAAAAAATCCAATATAGGTTAAAAAACTGTGTGGATTTAGGATGTTAGCAATGGCTCACAGCATGCCGCACTGGAATAATGTCCTCGTAACACGGGTCAGTGAGCGCCGCACAGAGGTATTTCACCGTTAATGGTATTGTTTATGGGAGTGGGGGGGTGAACTGCAATTTATGTACCATAAGAAACTTCTGCTGACTTCTTGGTTCTTTAGTTGTTATGTTAACAAGTTCAGATTTCATGTCCCGCAGGCCCAGGGTGGAGAACGGAGGATTTAGAGAAGAACATTTCCCCCTTAAAGGGGTTTTCACACAAATTAAGAAAACAAAAAACTATCTGGAGTAATGCACACCATTATTTTAAAGGGGTTATCCCATAAATATTGTAAAAAATGAAAATCAGACGTCATGTAGGACATGCCAACCTCTTTCTAACAAAGCTAGAACCAGCCCTGTACCTCGCATGGATCCAGAGATCTCCACATTCATTGCTCTGCTAGATTTATATCAAGCTGACAGCTCAAGGGGAGTTTCTTTTCTGCTGCAGCTCAGGGGGCATGTCCATGCCCTCCCTATCACAGCTCAGGGGGCGTGTCTTAGCTCACCCTATCACAGCTCAGGGGCGTTAGTCCCTCAGCTCTCCCTATCACAGCTCAGGAGGCATGTCTCAGCTCTCCCTATCACAGCTCAGGAGGCAGCTGAAGGATGAAACTGAGCATGTGCGGCCTTCTAAATGAGCAGGTCAAAGAAATAAGAAAAAAAAAAAAACAACCAGCAGGTGGCGCTATACAGATACATTTTATTGAATAACTCATTGGCTATACTACATTTTTAATTACATGCAATTACAAAAGTATTCAGATCCAGGTGCTGGATTGAAAACTGTAGAATATTTTTCTTGGGACAACCCCTTTAACTAAATCAATGTCTAAAATACTAACTTCTTGCGGACAGGCAGGAGCTCATCAAACGTGACCGTCAAGCACCTGCATCTCCCAGGAGTGCATTGCAGTCCGGCACACAGCCGCAGCAATTTTTCTAATAGCTCTATAGTTTCCTTCTCTGCTGTATATTGAAAGATATAGCGACTAGAGATGAGTGAACGTGCTCGTAATGAGCACTGTAGCGCTCGGCTCCCCTGCGCTCGCATGGGCGCAGGCATCCGCATCTGTCCTCCTCACCCGACGTATGCAGATGCCTGCGCCCATGCGAGCACAGGGGAGCCGAGGGCTACAGTGCTCGTTACGAGCGCTTTCGCTCATCTCTTATAGCGACATATTTCTATGAATTAAGAAGTACTGATGAATGAATGAAAGGTGTCTGGGCCATTTCAACATGAGATTACTATGCCAGCACTGAGGAAGAAGGATGAAAGTTAGTCCACCACAGAATGCAGGAGAAGGTAGACCAGAAGGATAAACAGCAGGGGGCGATACCAGAGAGGAAAAATGTAAAGTACATAAAAAAAAACAACATTATTTTTATTGGATTTATATTGCAATGATACTGCATTTGAAATGACCTATTCATTGCATAGTAATACTTTTCGTGGGTTATCCCTTTTAGGCACACATTGTATATTATGGTAGTTTTTTCTGTGCAGATTCTCTTGCGGAAAAGCGTCAGTGTAATACAGTAACAGCAGAGTGTATGTGATTCGACAAATGTCATGTGTGCTTTGCTTGTTTCGTTACATGTGGAAAATAACCTGCTAAGCGGGTTATGAAATCCCCAGCATGTCAGTTCTTTGCGCATTTCTTTTTTGTCAGTTTCACCCCTTTTCATGCAAGATCTGTGGCTAACCGCATCGAATCTGCACCAAAAACCTCATGTGTGCGAACAAGCACAGAAAACTACAATAAAGCCTCATTTACACGTCTGTGTCCTGCCGACGTGCGCTGTACGTGTTCTCCACGGGCAGCACACGTCCCCATTCGTTTTAATGTGTGTATTCACACATCAGTGTTTTTAGCACTGTCCGTGGGTCCGTGTTTTTAGCACGGGTGCATGAGCTATTTTGTCCATGTTCATGGATCCATCACGTCGATTATAGTCTATGGGTCAGTGAAAACCACAGATGCCATCCGTTTTTCATCCGTGTTTCACGGATCATTAGGAAGAGATGCTTTAAAATAATTTTTCAGCTGTTCAGTGTCTGTGAAACACGGATGACACACGGACCCAACACGGATCCATCCCGGACATCTTCACAGAGGCATCACTGACCACTTTTTCATGGATTTAAGCACGGACACCGACGTGTGAATGAGGCTTAAATCTGTGTGTAAACCTACCCCCATGCGCAGGTATCCTTAATAAAACAAAAAGCTTCTATTATTGTATAAAAGTATTTTACTTGTTATTTAAAACCTACCCGATTTTCTGTTTTTATAGCTTTTTTTTTTTCATAGAAAAATAAGAAATTAGTTTTTCCATCTTCAAACATCTTCACCATTACCAGAAATCAGAAATTATAGAATTATAATAAACGTCCAGTAGGCCGGAGAACTGGTCCATTCACACGACTGGTATCCGTTTTTGAAGACTGCAAATTGTGGATCCGCAAAACATGCATACTGGCCACCTTCCGCTTTTTACTGAACGGAATATCGTTCTCCATGATAGAAATGCCTATTCTTGTCCGCAAACATGAACAAGAATAGGACATGTTCTATTTTTTTGCAGTTGCCGTGTGCTGTCCGCATCTTTTGCAGCCCCATTGAAATTAATGGATCCGCATCCAATCCGCAAATATGTGGAACGGATGCGGACAGAAACATACGGTCATGTGAATGGCCCCTAAACGTCAATTCACCTATGCAGCAGCACATGTCGTTCCCATGGGTGTGAATTATGGACTCATCAACACCATGTAGAAGCTTTGTGCTGCCTCTGTCATTTACTTAGGGTCATCTTCACACACATTTTTTTCCTGTGTATTTTTTCATGTGTAAAAAAAAAAAAAAAGTCATGAATTTCAGCAGTTTTTCATTGTGTTTTTTGCAAGGTTAGAACACGCTTTTGTTTGAATGTTTTCTTGTTCTATAGAGAAGCCTTTTGAAAAATCACCAAAAGTAAACAACATGCTTATAGAGTGCTGCATTAAAAAAATAAAATAAAATGCAGAAAAATGCCCGCAAAATACACTGTTTTAGTAACGCCTGGCTGCACAACAAAAGAGTGAAAAAAATGCAGTGAAAACACCAGCAAAAAGCACAGTATTTAAAGAAAAAAATACAAAGGCTGAAATCACACATGCAGGTTTTTTTACTTTTTTTTTTTTTTTAGCTTCATGCTATATCATGAAGTACTGCCATTGTATTTCACCTTCCTTTTTGAATCTACTTGCCTTTGACTGAAAAAACTGCACCAAACCTGCCTGTGTGATTTTAGCCTTACGTGCCATGTAATGCTGCATAATACGTTTTTTCCCTGAATCTATATGGAATCTGCGAGAAGTAATGTTTGTACCGGCAGCAGTGTGGTGGCTTGTTAGGCTAGTATTTCACAGTGACACAGTGTAGGCCTCATGCGCACGGCCGTTGATCGGCCATTCCGTGCACTCCACCACACGGCAAAAAAAGTAGTGCATGCACTACTTTTTGCTGTGCGGAGGCACGGCCAGAAACCCCACAGAAGCATCTTACGGATTGTGGACCCATTCAAGTGAAGTGATAGTTGGTATCACTCAGGGGCAGACTGGAAACTTAAAGTGGCCCTGGAAAAAGATACTTAAAGTGGCCCCATTTTGTAGTCAGATCCAAATAGATGGAAAACAGGGCCAGCAATACCAAATGGTGGCACATTATACCACCCCGAGCCACAATACCACAGTCCATCACAAAATACTGCCAATAGCACAAAATACATCCCAAAAAAAAAAAACATCCACTGGCCCTGCTGTGAGGTGGGTCCAGGCGGCCCCTTGGGCATCAGCCCACCGGGAAATTTCCCTGTAAGGTCTATAGCCAATCCGCCCCTGGTATCAGTGCGTCCGTAATGACCTGAACTATACAGTTATCACGTAATTTATCCTGCACCTTGAATGCTGTAAAATGAATAAATAAATAAAACAATGCTAGAATTGCTGTTTTGATTGTTTTTTTTTTTTTTTTGTGGTTGGATAAGCAAAAACAAACAAAAAAAAACATTGTATGTACGCCAAAATGATACCAATGAAAATGGTACCAATGCAAATCACCCCACAAACATCAAGTCCTAACACAGATCCGTAGAAAGAAAGTAAAAAAATAAAATAAAAAAGGTCTTGGGATGCGTGATGCAAAAACATTCTTTTTTTTTTAATTTTTAAAAGTGGTTTTATTGTGCAAAAGTAGTTAAACCTAAAAAAAAAATGTATTTGGTGTTGCTGGTAGTATTTGGTTTTATTTTTTCCACTCCCCCCTGAAAGAGTTAATAAAAGTTAATCAGTGAGTTATGTGTAATTCAGAATGGTGCCATTAAAAACTACAACTTGTCCCAAAAAAAAAAAAGTATAATATGGCTACATTGATGGAAAAATAAGAAAGTTCTATATCTTGGAATGCAGTGATGAAAGCATGAAACACAATTGCTTTGACACTAAGGTGCAAAACTAAGGTTCTTAGAAATTAAGGTTCCTATGAGCTGTATAAATGCACCCAGCTGGTGGCCCCGTGCTGCCATATAGTCCATGGTGACTTGTAATATTCCTATCATATACAGTATTTATTTGTTTTACACACTTATACACTGTGTGCAGAATTATTAGGCAAGTTGTATTTGAGAGGATTCTTTTTATTATTGAACAACAACTATGTTCTCAATCAACCCAAAAGACTCATAAATATCAAAGCTTAATATTTTTGGAAGTTGGGGTGTTTTTTTTTTAGATTTGGCTATCTTAGGAGGATATCTGTTTGTGCAGGTAACTATTACTGTGCAGAATTATCAGGCAACTTAATAAAAACCAAATATATACCCATCTCACTTGTTTATTTTCACCAGGTAAACCAATAAAACAACACAAAATTTAGAAATAAACATTTCTGACATTCAAAAAAAAAAAAAAAAAATCAGTGACCAATATAGCCACCTTTCTTTACGATGACACTCAAAAGCCTCCCATCCATAGATTCTGTCAGTTGCTTGATCTGTTTACGATCCACATTTCGTGCAGTAGCCACCACAGCCTCCCAGACACTTTTCCGAGAGGTGTACTGTTTTCCCTCCCTGTAGATCTCACATTTTATGAGGGACCACAGGTTCTCTATGGGGTTCAGATCAGGTGAACAAGGGGGCCCTGCATTATTTTTTCTTCTTTTAGACCTTTACTGGCCAGCCACGCTGTGGAGTATTTGGATGCATGTGATGGAGCATTGTCCTGCATGAAAATCATGTTTTTCTTGAACGATACCGACTTCTTCCTGTACCATTGCCTGAAGAAGGTGTCTTCCAGAAACTGGCAGTAGGTCTGGGAGTTGAGCTTCACTCCATCCTCAAGCCCAAAAGGTCCCACAAGTTCATCTTTGATGATACCAGCCCATACCAGTACCCCACCTCCACCTTGCTGGTGTCTGAGTCGGAGTGGAGCTCTCTGCCCTTTACTGATCCAGCCTCGGGCCCATCCATCTGGCCCATCAAGAGTCACTCTCATTTCATCAGTCCATAAAACCTTAGAAAAATCAGTCTTAAGACGTTTTATCTTATGTTTCTTGTTCAAAGGTGGTCGTTTTTCAGCCTTCCTTACCTTGGCCATGTCCCTGAGTATCGCACACCTTGTGCTTTTTGATACTCCAGGAACGTTGCAGCTCTGAAATATGGCAAAACTGGTGGCAAATCGCATCTTGGCAGCTTCATGCTTGATTTTCCTCAATTCATGGGCAGTTATTTTGCGCCTTTTTTTTTCAACACGCTTCTTGCGACCCTGTTGAAGCTATTTGCCATGAAACGCTTGATTGTTCGGTGATCACGCTTCAAAAGTTTGGTAATTTCAAGACTGCTGCATCCCTCAAGACATCTCACAATTTGTGACTTTTCAGAGTCCGTCAAATCTCTCTTCTGACCCATTTTGCCAAAGGAGAGGAAGTTGCCTAATGATTAAGCACACCTTATATAGGGTGTTGATGTCATTAGACCACACCCCTCCTCATTACAGAGATGCACATCACCTGATTTACTTAATTGGTAGTTGGCTTTCAGCCTATACAGCATGGAGTAGGACAACATGTATAAAAAGGATGATGTGATCAAAATACTCATTTGCCTAATAATTCTGCACACAGTGTATAGCGCTACTATATTCCACAGCGCTTTACAGACATTAACATCAATTGTTGTCACCAATGGGGTTCCCAATCTAAGTTCCCTATCAGTATGAGAGGAAACCGGAGAACCCAGAGGAAACCAGGCAAACATAGGGAGAACATACAAACTCCATGCAGATGTTGTCCTTGGTTGGATATCGATCTCAGCACTGAAAGGCACCAGTGCCAACCACTGAGCCACCGTGCTGCCCCAGTGTATATAAACATAAATACAATGAACCACATTTACTGATGCCAGTGCACTGAGACATTGCCCTAAATTGTGCCCTATTGGTGCAGTTTGTTTTAGAGATTTCCATTGCACCAAGCTTGCCAAGGGGACGTGGCTTAGTGAGAAATGGTGTGGCCTAATATGCAACATTTTACGCCACAATTTTGGCTTAAAATTCTGCCTCAAAGTAAGCCAACCAGTAGTTGGTATAGAATCAGAGAAAAGTCTCTCTCCCTGCACAACATTTATCATCCAGCCTGTAATAAATCCAGTGCAGGTCTAGACGGCCAGTCTAAGGCTACTTTCACACTAGCGGCAGCACGGATCCAGCACCTAAAGGGTGCCGACGGATACATACTGCCGCTGATACATGTGTGGAGCCGGAGCAGCGCTCCGGCCCCACACATGTTGACACAGACACAGAGAACATACATACATACATACATACATACACACACACATACACACAAACACATACATACTTACATACTCCAGCCAGGGACGCCGGCAGCATGTCTTCACGCGCCTGCTGCGCGCAGTGATGACGATTCTCCACAGCGCCCTCTGCTGGGCGCAGTGGGGAAACATAGCTGCGCGCAGGCGGCGCATGAAGACATGGTGCCGGCGTCCCTGGCTGGAGTATGTGTGTGTGTGTGTATGTATGTATGTATGTATGTATGTCTGTATGTATCTCTGTAGCCGGATCCGGAATGACCCCCCATTGCAAGTCAATGGAGGACAGATCCGGATTACTGGTGTGTCACACCAAACGGATCCGTCCCCATTGACTTGCATTGGGGGCCATTCCGGATCCGTCTTGGTGCGGATGCCTGGATCGGAGAGCAAACCACAGCATGCTGCGGTTTGCTCTCCGGTCTGAAGACGGAACTGAATGCTTTCAGGAGCATTCCGTTGTCTTCAGTTCAGTTTTGTCCCCATTGACAATGAATGGGGACAAAACGGAAGCGTTTTTTTCCGGTATTGAGCCCCTATGACGGAACTCAGTACCGGAATTTAAAAACGCTAGTGTGAAAGTAGCCTAAGCTTCGCCACCTACAGGATTAGTAAATCTGCCCCGATGTGTCTTCTGTTTCTTCTCACTTAGTTTTTTTCTTTGTCTCTTTCTTTTCATTTTCCTGAATTCCTGTAATCTATATTCACAGCTTTATAATTTGCATGCTTTCTTGCAGCCTTGCTACTTTTTCCACTCTGCTTTCTGCTGTTTTTTATATGTCTCTTTTCATTTTCTTCCAGCTTTTGTTCAGCAGATTCTTTCTGTCTGCGCTCTCCCACCTCCTTTCAGCTGCACAGTCTCCATTCTGTACCCTCCCTAACAATGTGGCCTACGCAACACGACATGATAACTAGGTGAGGTCTCAACAGCTGTTTTGATGTGATGACATCGGCGGTACTTTATTACGACCGGTTCTACATTGCCAGCGTCTCTAGTTCTTTTCACTGCATTCTCATGTTTCTGAACCATAAAGCTGGGAAGCCTCAGGGTCTCCTCTCTGATCACTGAGAAATGTATCAAGACGTTTGTAAATGTGTTGACATTTTCCAGCTCTAATCCAGTGCGGTATGCAACGACACCCTGAAATTAGACCCATGATAGCGCCTGCCGGTATTGTTACACGCGGTGTTAAGATTTTTCCGCTGTTCATTTACAGGTTCTTCCACACGACAGCAAAGCAAGGCGGCTCTTTGTAACAAGCGGTGGGCTTAAGAAGATTCAAGAGATCTCCGCCGATCCTGGCTCCCCTCTCCAAGAATACATCAACACCATCAATAACTGTTACCCCGAGGAGATTGTCAAGTATGGAAATACCGTGTACTTGGAAGTGTTCTTCTCAGCGCTATGGCAGATGTGTTAGTCTAGAATGTAAATGATTGTAGGCACGTCTGTCGAGGCAAAATAAGCTTCTCATCAGTCTAAATGGCTGATACCACGGAACAATAGATTTCATACAGCAACAGATACCTTAATGGACACGTGAAGCTTTAGTAGATGTTGGTTGAACGCTCATTCGGCTGACAGCTACTCCTCCCATACACATGCATTCTTGGCTAAAGGGGTTGTGTCATCTCAAGCATTGGTGGTATATCGCTAGGTTATGTCTGATAGGTATGGGACTCTCTAGAACGGAGCCTGCAAAGTGAAGGGGAGTGGACCGCGCATGTGCGACTGTCCTCCATTCATTTCACTGTTTATATGTAAAAAAAAAATTGCATCAAGCAGTGATCTACCAAGTAGGGCTTTTTTCTGAGTGTTTTTATACTGATGACCTATCCTCTGGATAGGAAATCATTATCTGATTGAAAAGGCTGCGGCGCTCCTGTGAGCTCTACAGCCGTGTTTCAGCTTACCCTTGGCCAGTGACATCACATTCATCGGTCATGAGGCCTACGCGCAGAGTACTATCCATACCATCTCCGCTCAGATTTAATTATTGATATACTATTATATATTAATATGGCCACTTTTCCCGTATCTGCTCTCAACGAAGAAATCACTATGTGGTGTGTGTGGTGTGTATATGAGAGAGATATCCCCTCACATGCAGTTATGATATGTTATAATGGTAAAATAGTATAAAACGTAAAAGATAGCAACAATCAGAGTAATATAAAAATATTTTGTCTTTGGAGGTGACAACCCCTGTGCTACAGACCTGAACATAAAAAGGAAGACTCTTATGAAACATTTAATTGTTCTATGTACTTATGTTTTGTATATCACCATATCACCTAAAACGTTATTTCAATAAAAAGAAAATTGAAAAGAAAAAAGAAGACTCACACCTGTCCTCGGTCCTGCTACTGGACTGTTCCCTGCTGGACCAGAAAGCGCCTGGGTCTCATGACTGCTGCAGCCAGTCACAGGAGTCAGCGGTCACATCAGCTTGAACAATAACTCACGGCTGTGACATAACATTAGAGCAGATGTGACTGCTGAGGCCATTGATTGTCTGCAGTGGTCACAGGACACAGCTCCTTCCTGGTCTAGCGGGGATCGGGAATGGAGTAGCGAGGGGACTGCAGACAGGTGAGTCACAGGTCTGTAGCATAGAGGTTGTACCTCTTTAAATATTAGAGGTAATTTATGTGAGAGAAAATCATAACCGTATGGCATTGCTTCTTGGGGAGGTTAGAGAGACAGCATGTGGGGTACCTACGAATCCATGATACAGAACAGCAGCAACTTCATGTGCCTACATACAGGCTCGGGGTCCACAATTTTGCTGCCACAGTGCACTTTGCGCTGAAAGAAATATTTTATGTTTATGCAGTCTAATTTCTGCAGTAAATTGTCTTTTTAATTTCATTTTTGTTTCTGTTTCAGATATTACTCTCCTGGATACTCCCAGGCGCTGCTGGAGAGAGTGGACCATTACCAACCAATGATTTCATGAGTTTCCTAGATATATATATGTATTTAAATGCTCTATTTTATTACCTACATTGAAACTCTATTTGTTTGGAACACTATAAATATTTTATACTATGCTGTAAGCAGAAATTAAAGACATACTAACCACCGTAGCGCAGTCTCATCTGAAAGTCATGCACTTACATTCCATTCAAAGTCATAAAAAATATAATCTAAAAGTGCAGACTTATTGTAACATGTTCTTTTCATTTACAAAGACAACAAGGAAAAACCTGCTCGTCAATGGCCATTCAGAGTCAATAAATGAGTCTTAAATCCACCCAGTAGTCTGTATCTGTAAAGTTAAACTTAAAGGGGTATTCTGGTTACGAAAACAGGGGTCCCGTGTGTCCTGTTTGAATGGAGTGGCGGCTGGGCATGCACACTACGTGTCCATTCCTTCTCTCAGACAGTACTCTGCTATCTCTGGTAGTACCATAGAGATGAATGGAAAGGCAGCACTGGACTCCCACTTTATTAACATGGAGGGACACTGGACTCCCGCTCTCAGGGTCCCAGCAGTTAGAACCCACTGATTTTATAGTTATTCCTTATCCAGTGGATAGGGGATACCTTGGTATTGGAACATCTCTTTAATTATGAATATTAGTACAGATAATTTATAAAAATAAAAAATAAAAATCTGTCTGGTTTCCGTTATGCAGGACTTTGTTTTTTGTCCTACATAACGGAACCCAGACGGATCCGTTATGCTTGGCCATAGACTTCTATTATGACGGATGAAAACGGAATGCTTCTTAAAGGCCTCCGTTATAACTAAATCCATAACGGGATTCCTCCACTGTCTGAACGCCGAACCTGAACCTGTAAAGTTCGAGTTCGCTCATCCCTAATGAAGAACACATTTTAGAAAGTGTAATCATTCGCTCTTTCATCAGCTCATGTAAATTAATGCAAAAGTAGGGTCACATATTAGGGACCAAAGTCTGTAGACCAAGAGTGAGCTCAGATTTTGGGGGAGATTTATCAAACTGGTGTAAAGTAGAACTGGCTTAGTTGCCCATAGCAACCAATCAGATTCCACCTTTCATTTTCCAAAAGTGCTATGAAAGGTGGAATCTGACTGGTTGCTATGGGCAACTAAGCCAGTTTTACTTTACACTTTATCTATATAATGGTGCAAGAGAGCGCGGCGTGCATTTCCCTGCCCCAAAGAATCATGCACACAGCCGTATGCTTTGGAAAGGCTTTCCTGATCGCACAAATTAGCATCTGATCCCATCCTTGGTCCTAATTTGATATGGTTTTTGTGCACGATCTTCATTCATAGCAGGAAATGTAAGTGAATCCCATAAACAGTTGGTGTAACGCTTTAGAAGCCGCAATGCAAACTATATCAAACCAGTCACTCAGAAATATTGTGACTGCATTCAGTACTTTACACAAATTCCTGTTAAAATACGCCGTCTGGCAGGACTTGTTGGGACTTGTAGTTCCACAGCAGCTGGTGAGCCACAGGAAACGCAAGTGCATTTAATGCTAGCATTGTGCTGTCATCTGTGAACAAAGGAATAATTGACTCCTAATGAGCCTGTCACACAGCCATCTGAACTCTTCAAATGCAGCTGTAACCCTACAAGACCTTGACAATATACAGGCCCGGCCAGAAGCCTGCAGTCTACGCACACAGCGTGATACAGACCACTAAGAAATCATAATCATCTGAACGTTACAGCAAGGAAGACGTTTTACATGCTTGGCGTGCACATTTACTGTATATTATATCCGTTAAGCCTCGTTCACATCAGCGTTTTGTTTTCCGTTCTTCTGATCCATCAGATGAACAGAAAAAAAAATTTGATCCTGATTTTTTCAGGACCCATTGAAATGAATGGATCCCGATCAGGATCGAATCAGGAAAGAAAAACAGGACGTGTGAATGGAGCCTAAAGGAAATCAAGGATCCAGATTAAAAAATAAAAAAAAAAAAATATGTTCTTTTAACAGAAGAACAGAAAACAAAACGGTGTGGTGAAACCAGATTTAAAAGTTTGGGGGTTTTTTGTGTTTCGTTTTTTTGGTGCTTTCTTTGTTCTTTAAATTGTATGGTGATCAGCATTGACATGCACCTGGCAGGATTATCGTATGCCTGGATGCCATTTTTTTTAATTATAAATTTTACAAAGTACAGCCTCTTAGGCTGAAAGTCTTTGGTGCATATTCGGCATAGCTACCTTGGGAAAAATCTCCCAACAAATACACTTTAATGGGTTGATTTAGGCCAAGAGGAGGTAACTTTAAGGGTACATTCACACAAACGTAAGCCTCCCATACTGCGGACTGCAAATTGTGGTCTACAATGCTGTGTGAGTCCCTTATTGCGGGAATGGATCAGCGATCTGTAATATACGGCAAAAGGTAGGATATGTCCTATCTATTGCGGTGCAGAGGCACGTACCAAAAAGGCCACAGAAGCACTTCTGTGGTCTTCCAATCTGTGCCTCCGGTCCACACCATGTCGTATCTTAAGAATTGCGGACCAATTCAAGCCAACGGGTCCGCATCTGTGAAACGGCATTCACATGGCCAGTGCCTGTAAATTGTGGAACCGCCATTTACAGTCCACAATACGAGCATGGACAGCCTGGATCCTGCAGTCGACTGCACTTTTCAATTCCATTGAAAGGTAGTTTTTATTTTTTCTTTTAATAGTGCTTAAAAAGTTATATAGTTATTCCTCGTCTTCTTTTGTTTTATTCTTCTCCAGTTTTTTTTGCCCAATTAACTACAGCCCAAACGTACAGACTCCATTCAAACTGCGCTTCGAAGCTCTCTGCTCTGATATGTGCTATGTATTTTTGTAGTCAATCAGATTTGTCATTTTTAATAATTTACCTTTAAAAAGAAAGAATCCCCCTCAGAAATACATGATTAATACAGCCCAAACCGCTTAACACGCGGACTCCGTTCCAACTGCGTTTCAAAGCTCTTGGTGATGAGAGGTGTGCTATGTATTATTGGAGTCAATTGGATTTGTCGTTAAGTCTCACAGACACAACAACACACACAGCTTTTCAAGCACTATGTATTTCCTTCAGAAATGCCAATCTAGATTATTTTTAATATGCAACTGTATAGACTGACCATATGTTTAGTGTGACTGTTTCTAATGGTCCTACTGATTGTAACCAACGAATGCTGCATGTTTTTAACCTTGGTTTGTCCAGGTTACTGCTGACTGTTTCACCATAAGGGATGATGACATGGATGACACCTGTGGCACAAAAAGAAGACTATCCCCCCACCGCAAAAAAAAACAAAAAAAAACCTTGTTTTTTCCCTTTTTTTTTTTTTTGTGCACCGGTCCTGGAGGTACTGCGATACCAGGTCAATGTGTGGAGTGGACAGAGCAAGCTCTTTTTCCATCTCCCTGTTCAAAAAATCCATTTAATATATGGTCCCCAGATAGGGGACGTATCAGATATAAAACTGATAAGAACAGATACTACACTTTATCTTAGCCAAACGGCCGAGAAGCGATTTCCTTTTTTCTTTTTGTGTGTTTGTCGTTCTGATGTGTTTCATGTGATACTTTGTCCTAGGTTAGCACAGCATCCAGTCTGTCTGTGGATTCTGTCAACAGTTTCCCCTCCATCTGCTGCATTTAGTAAATGTCATAGCTCTCAGGACAGCTAGCCTGCACTTTCCCGAACCCTATTAGACAGGCAGCTCGGGGACGGCCTCTTACTCTACAAGCAATTATTTCCTTTCAGTGTTTGCCATTTCCAGAGTGCTGGGGCTGCCATTAGCTCTCTCCCCATTTAGCTTTCACCTAATCTTTGGCCCAGAGATTACTCGGACCATTTGTGTACACTGACAATTACTTTCACCGTGTTTGTAAGTTAATTAAGTGCAGAATCTGAGGATTTACTGCAAAAATACAGAAGTGAAGCAAATTGCATTTGTCACTAATAAAGTACAAGGCTGGGAGACATTGCTTGTAGATTCATCCTGATACATCCATTTGCAAAAACTTAAAATGTTGGTTTACTCTTTGTAAACCTGACAATATGTTTCTATTATGGGTTAAATGGCAAGAATCAATATGACCAGTGATAGGATGGTTACCCTGCTATATATGGTAGATTTCATATCTGCCAAGCAGAGAAGCAGTCCCTGCTTTTGCTCCAAGTCCATATGTCCGTTCCAAAATGTCCCCACCAAAAGTCTGATGCTTACAGAGGACAACGGATTACTATAAAAGTACTATGGACTCTCTTTGCTGTAGGCCCATACAGCTCCTTCTCTAATACAAGCTACAGAGGGACTGCAGATTGTCAAATGGGTGTCAGAGGACCACCGTACCCACCCAAGATGGAACAGCTATGCATTTGATGCACTAAACATACAATATTGCCTCTATTGTTTCCACTGCTGATTGTTGTAAGGCTACCCGCACATGATGCAGATTCTCACACGCATATAGTACCAGCAAAATGCATGAGATAAGACAAATCTCATGCACACTTTCCTTTTTTCTTCTGTGCGGAAAACGACCAGCCGAGTGGATTTTGAAATCTGTAGCATGTTAATTTCTTCTGCGGATTTCTCCATTTTCAATAGAAAGGTGAGATCTCCAGCAAAACCTTAAGGCCTCTTTCACACAGGCGTCACGGATTCAGTCCGGATGCGTTCTGGAAAATCCGCACCGATCCGCACGCAATCGCGTACGTTTGTTCAGTTTTTTCCGCGCGGGTGCGAAGCCTTTTGATGCGTTTTTCACGCGCGTGATAAAAAACTGAATGTTTACAAACAACATCTCTTAGCAACCATCAGTGAATCACGCATTGCATCCGCATTCACACAGGCCCATTCACTTCAATGGGGCCAGGGCTGTGTGAAAAACGCAGAATATAGAACATGCTGAGATTTTCACGCAACGGCGAACTGATGCGTGAAAAGCCCCATTGAAATTAATGGGTCAGGATTCAGTGCGGGTGCAATGCGTTCGCATCACGCATTGCACCCGCGCGGAAATCTTGCCCGTGTGAAAGGGGCCTAAATCTGCACCAAAACAGCTAGTAAAACTTTAGTTGTTTTTTTTTTTTTGTCTGGAAAAGTGCTCGGAAATCTGTTTGGATTTTTGTTGGTTACCCTGCACCCATGTGCTGGCACCCTAAGGGTAAATGCACGCGTTCACGATTTATGTGCGAACAATCCGCACTGAAATCTGCAGGTGTTCACAGGGAAATCCGTGCGGTCAATCCGCATCAAGTGGTGCGGATTTTCCTGTCCCCATTGAAGTGAATGGAGAAAATCCTGACAGGAAAAATAAAATAAATTGACGTGCTGCGGATTTTAAAATCCGCACCCTAGGTCAAAATCCATGTGGAAAAATCCACATCGTGTGCATGAGAATTTCAAATTCTCATAGAATACAATGTACATGACCTACGGTGCGGATTTTCCGCATGCAAATCTGTGCACAATTCTGATCGTGTACACTTACCCTAACTGTTCAGTGCTGGTGGCTTTGCCCAGTATACACTGGTTAGACCTCCATCTTTTTGGTCGTCTGTTTTTAACATTTATTTATGAGATTTTTTTTGTGTAAGCTTTTTACTTATTATAGTGTATATAGATCATATATAACATAATGTCACAGCACAAAAGTAAAGGAGATTACTGGTGGTAGGTATCGGTCCACAGGCCCCTAATTTACTTTCATGTGCCTCCAATTTTATACATTATTGATGCTAAATCTGTCAGTAAAAACGAAATACTTTTAGGGAGAATGTGGCTTCTGACATTCAAATATGGAACCACAGGGTTACTGACTGCTGCTCTACAGGATCTGTTTATGGGACTTGTCACTGCCATGGGCCCTTAGGCTTCGTGAACATGGCAGAGCCAGGTGGCTTTTGGAGTTTGTATTACAAAGCAAAAGGGACTCTGTATCTTATCATGTGATATATACCAAGATATTGTACCTTATAAGCAGCGCTCCTTAGAATACCTTCTTAATACAGAATTCAGTAGATTCATATAGAATACAACAGGAATATGAAGCATAAGGAGATACAATACCTATTTCAGCCAAGGCCATATGCATAAGGCCTTAGATTTTAGTCCATCAATACACACACTTTCCTGTGGTGTTTTAACCAATATTTACGTTACTTGACAAAAAATTTTTTTTGTGCATTTTTTTTTTTTTTTTTACATAAAATTACCTTTGATGTTAGTTATAAGTATAGGAAATATAAAACACTGGCCACACAGGCATTTTTTTCAGTTTGGGTGTGTTTTATCGCACACCATTGCTACTGATGCAAAGGTGTTTATTCATCCCCTTCTCTATGAAAAAAATTCACACCTGTGTAAATACAAAAAAAAAAAAAAAGCCACAAAATGCCATAAATAAAACAATATGCACAAATGGCTTGTTTAAAAAAAAAAAAAAAAGCCAATATATATGTGCAGGGGTGCGTAAAGGCTTTCTTCCATTCCATGTATCTGGTATTGCAGGTTGGCTCCATTGAAATCAATGGAGCTGCAATACCTGTGGACAGGAATAGGGCTGTTTTTAGAAGAAAGAATCCACTTCTTTCTAATTGTGGCCAATCCCTTTAAAGTCCACTGAATAGAGATGAGCGAGCATGCTCGGGTGCAATTTTCGCGTATTTGCGTACGCATTTTAAAATCGGTAAGCTAATGCATACGCATATTTTAATCTGTACACTAATGCGTATGCATTTTAAAAATGTGTACGTTATGTGTACGCATTTGTGTACAGATTAAAATATGCGTATGCATTAGCTTACCGATTTTAAAATGCGTACGCAAATACGCGAAAATTGCACCCGAGCATGCTCGCTCATCTCTACCACTGAACATGTGCGACCACCACGTGACGATAACCTCAGGTTCACCGCCTTTATCACAGCCGCATACATCATTTAAAAATGCAATAAAAAACAAATCAGTGTAATTTCATAAGTGCAATCACATTCAATTTGCAAATAATTGTCCGCACAATTTGAAGTGAACGCCGTTCAGAACTATATGAAATCCAGAGCCAAGGGCTAATGTAATTTATACGCAGTAAAATCCTTTTGTGCATCATCAATGCGATTTGCCTGGAGTAGAATAAGGCGAAGTGTGATTGTTTTTTTTGCGGGCGAGATCGGTGTTTAACCGCTTCAGGTCTGGATGAGTTAAGCAGGTTATCTAATTATCTCTTGCACTACTGCTACATCCATCTCCATCAAGCCGTGCACAGCTTCAAGTGGTGTTATTCTCCACGTCCCAATGGGAGGCGAGAATGGTTATTTCTGGAAAGCTTCTGACTGTCAGGCTTAAGAAGACCCTAAGGCATTTCAAATCTTTTAAATACCGGTAGCAAATGTAAGAGCTGTCAGTGCAGAGAGCTGAGCACACAGCCTCGATACAGAAGGAGCCGCCGAACCTACAGTATAATCAGACGCACAATTTTATGCTTGCCTATTACTCTTTGAGGTCTAATTGCACAATTTCAATGACAATGGAGGATTTCTGGCTCGCCAGTCATACAGGAAGTGCGTATAATAAGAAAAAGGTGGCAAAACGCTCTGCTCTTCTGGAAAGATGATTTACTTTTCACCCAGTGATGTCATGAATGAAATGAAGCCTGCAGGTGCTTCAACTTCTTGACTCTTTGCCCAAGTTTTACAATTTTATTTCATTAATTATAATTCCTTTAGCCGTAGATTTATGTATCATCAGAGCAGATTTATGAATACGTATGCTGTGGTGTAAGAGGGAATGGCAATGAAAACTGGCCCAAGCTCCTGTATTACTGTCCTGATCTGTGACTATTCAAAAATGTTAGAGCGAGTTCACACACTGGGGACTCCTTGATTAATACAATTGCTCCAGTTTCCTGTCATTATGACATTTAAAGGAGCACTGAACTTTGGGAAAACCTTTGATCGGTGGGGGTCCGAGTGCTGAGACCCCCACCAATCACTAGAACGAGAAGAGAGGACATGCCGCATAGCACTCTTTCACCCCATTGCAGGAGATGGAAGCGAGACAGACTCAATAAAAAGTCTATGGGCCCATCTCAATTTTATCTCCTGCCATGAGTAGATATGCAATATATGAATCCTTCTCTCTCCTTGTTCTAGCATTCAGCTGGGCTCACAGCGATCGGTCCTCACCAATCAAAACTTTTGACACATCACTAACATTTCAAAAATTTACAGTGCCATTTTAAAGTAAGGAGGTTCATGCTGAACACTGTATTTATTACCCCTCTGCCCCAAGGAACTTTTTCGTACCTCAGTTCTAGGGAGTGCTCCTAGAATTTCCTTGATAGACATTTAAAGGGATTGTCCACTTTGGACAATACCATCTTGTAAGAAGTTCTCCAACAAGAAGATGGGGTGTTCAACTTTTTGGACCTTTAGTGATTAGTAGGCATGAGCGAAGCGAGCTTCGGATCCTAGATCCAAAGTCGCTTTGCTAAAAGGTTTAATGCAGTACGGAGATCCATGTCTGTACAGCATTAAAATGTATGGCCACCGATGAGGCAAACTGAGTTACTTCTCAAGTATCGCAAAGACTTTAGTGAATAACTTCAGTATTTGATTTTTCAACTGGATAACCATTTTAAATCAATTCAGTTTTTATTGAGTTTTTCAACAGATAATCGGCTAATCAAGCCGGGTTTTACAACATTGGGATAAAACAAACAGACAAAGAAACATGGTATGCGCAGTACATTTGAGCGGGTACAGGTGGTAAGACATATGCATCTATCTATTTAGGCACTCAAAGGTTGAGGCTTGGAGGGAAGAAGAAGGTCAGTTACTCATGTATTGCTAGAGTATTTAGAAGAAGTCCAGGCGTCCCACATCATTTCAATTTTGGAAACCGTGGCGTTCGTGTGTGCCAGCGTTCTTTCATATAGATATGTGGTATTCACTCGATGTACCACCTCAGAATCAGGAGGAATGTTACTACTTTTCCATTTGCTAGTAATGGCTAATTTAGTTGCTACGAACAGGTGTGTAGCCACCAGTCGACACCTGAAGGGGATGGATGAGATCCCTATTAGGAGCAGTGCCATCTCGGGCATGGGGGTGATGTCTGTTCTGGCTATTTCTGAGATCACTGCAAATATCTTGTGCCATAATGTCGTTAGCAAAGGGCAGCTCCATAGGATATGAAGGAGGGTACCCTTTCCGCCACAATTTCGCCAACAAAGATGTGAGACGCCTGGGTACATACGACATAGTCTGTCAGGCGTATAATACCATCTTAAAATGGTTTTGTAAAAGGATTCAACGTGAAGGGTACATTTGAGGTGCGAAGAGATGTACCGGAAGGCCATTGACCACTCTGAGTAAGTGAAGGAACGTTGGAGGTCTTTTTCCCATGACAGCAATGGAGCCGTTTTAATGAATGTGTTTTTGCCCCCCATCTGCAAATATAAGAGGCGTAGGGAGGATAGAGGGGTGGATGTGTGGGACCAGAACTTGATAATATCAGGATTGGCCTCAACAACAGAGGATTTGGTAGACATTAGATGGTGTCGTATCTGCAAGTATTTATAAAATTCAGTGTGAGGTATACCGTATTCTCGGTTGAGATCTTGAAAAGTACGTAAAGCACCATTCTCAAATAAATGGGAAATCTTTGTGATAGAACGACTTCTCCAAAGGGAAAGATCTAAGTCAGGAACAAATAACTCCAACAGTTCAAGTGGGGTTTCTTCCTGTAGTGAAATGCCTGAATGGTGACTGGAAGCATGGTAGGATTTCCAGCATTCCACCCCCACCCTGATGAGGTAAGGTATGGAAAGGGGAAGAATGAAAGAGGGGGTCAGTGAGGCTATCAGTAAGGCCCTTAAACTGTGGGAAGGGGCGAGGGTGGCCTCTATTGTATTGCAAGGGTTGCACGAAGAGGGGGACCACCAAGATCGTAATTGTGAAACCACAGTGGCAACATAGTAGTCTGCCAAGTTAGGGAGGTTGAGGCCTCCGCATGGTCTACGTCTCGCGAGCAAAGTAGACGATATGCGCGGTTTCTTATTGGCCCACACGAAAGAGTTCAGTAACTTCGAAGCCTTAGTGAAGAATGAGTGTGGGAGTTTTATAGGAAGAGCCCGGTAAAGGAAGAGAAGTTTTGGGAGATGGAACATTTGGAATGCAGCAATGCGACCTACCCAGGAGATCTCAAACTTGGACATAGCTTGGAGGTCTGATGCCAATTGGGCTAAGAAAGGGAGGTAGTTTTTCTCGTATAGGGTGGAGACCGAACTAGTGAGGGTAATACCTAAATATGATACATGGGTTGGCTGCCAGTCCAATTGGAAACGCTGTTGCAGGTTATTCCAGCTTAGTGGGGGAATGTTTAGCGGCAAGGCCTGTGATTTGGAGGTGTTCAACTTATAGTATGATAAATTGCCAAAATGTCGAATGGTGTCAAGCAATGCAGGGAGTGAGGTAGATGGGTTGCTCATAGAGAGAATAATGTCGTCTGCATACAACGAGATGCAGTGGGTGTGGGAACCAATCGGGATACCCTCAATAAGCGGGTTGTTACGGATAGCTTGTGCCAGGGGCTCAATGGCCATTATAAAGATAAGTGGAGATAGGGGACATCCCTGTCTGGTCCCATTAGTAATAGGGAAGGGGTCAGATAAGGTGTTGTTAACAAACACCCTAGCGGAGGGGTATGAGTACAGGGCTTTAATGGAGGACAGGATGTGGCCCGAAAACCCCATTTTGTCAAGGACGGCAAACACAAAAGACCAGTTCAAGCGGTCGAATGCTTTTTCAGCATCTAACGTAACAAACAGAGCCTGATGTTTTTTCCTAGTAACGTAGTCTAGAAGATGAATTGCTCTTTTCGTGTTGTCTTGTATCTGCCGTCCTCTGACAAAACCGGTCTGATCTGGGGAAATTAAGGTGGGGATTATGGCGGCTAATCTGTTCGCTAGCAGCTTAGCGTAGATCTTAATGTCTGTATTTAGAAGAGAAATAGGGCGGAAATTTTGGGGTCTATCCGGAGGTTTGCCAGGCTTTGGTAGGGTCACAATGGTAGCTTCCAACATCTCCTTGGGGAAGGAGCCCATGTTAGCTGCAGCGGAGAGCAGCGGGACCAGGTGGGGTACTAGGGTATCCGTAAAGGACTTATAGTACATGTTGGAAAGACCGTCCGGGCCTGGAGATTTATGGAGGGGAAGAGCCTTAATGACTTTTGTTATTTCCCCTGGGCTAAAGGGAGCGTTTAAGGAGTCTAGTTGGTCCATTGACAGGCAGGGCAGAGATAGCGAGGCCAAAAAGGACTTGATAGAGTTGTCAGAGGGTACTATGTTTGGATCCTCAGTGGCTAAATTGTACAGGGAAGCATAAAAAGATTGGAACTCCTGTGCAATGTCCCTAGGGAAAGTGACTTTAATATTATCACTACGTTTCAACAGAAACGGGATGCGGGATTTAGCTGACAATGACTTAACGCGATGGGCCAGCAATTTGCTAGCTTTATTATTCTGCGAATAGTACAATGATTTGGTTCTTTTTAAATTGTTTTCGTATTTATACAACAAGCAGTCTTTTAGCTGTAGTCTAAGGGTGCGGAGGGAATCAGTATGCACAGATGACGGGGAGGTTTTGTTCAGTTGCTCTATCTTCCTAATTTTATTTAACGTGTCCGTGAAGGCGCGGTCCCTCTCTACTTTAGACCTGTGCCCGAGTTTTATAAAAATGCCTCTTATAAAGGCCTTGTGGGCATTCCATAGGACTGCCGGGTCTGCCACAGAACCAACATTTACAGAGAAATATTCCTGTAGTGCATGCAGGAGTTCAGCTTTAAATCTAGGGTTAGCCATGAGATAGGTGTTGTTACGCCACATGAAGTCGCTTCTCCCACTACAGGCATCTGCCATCGTTATGGAAATGGCCGAATGATCCGACCAAGTAATGTCTTCAATGGTGGAGGATTTGGCCAGATCCAAGGCTGATTTGTTGAGGAGGAAGAGGTCAATTCTGGAATAGGATTGATGAACGGGAGAGAAGAAGGTGAAGTCCCTCTCTGAGTCGTGTTGCAGTCTCCATATGTCATAAAGACCATGATGGGAGATCAAATTGTCTAGAGCTACTGCTCTAGGTCTGTTGATGGATGTAGAATCCAGAGCTGGGTCAGGAATGGCGTTGAAGTCGCCTCCCCAAACAACCACTCCCCGCTTAATGCTATCCACTTTTTCGCAAAGGGAAGAGATAAATGAACTAGGGCAACCAACTGGGGCATAGATGGCTAATAAAGTATATACCACATTGTTGAGGGAGCATACTATGATAATATATCTCCCTTTAGAGTCAATTACCTCAGAAATGGGCGTGAACGCTATACTGCTTTTAATGGCCAGGAGGACCCCCCTTTTTTTCTTGGCATGGTGCGATTGAAATATATGGGGAAATTGTGGGTGTTTAATTCTGTGAGCATCTTGTGAGAGAAGGTGGGTCTCCTGGGCCATTATGATGTCGCAGTTGAGACGTTTGACCTCCCTCCAGAATAGGGAGCGTTTAAATGGGCTATTAAGGCCTTTAACATTCATAGAGGACAGTTTAAGAGCCATGGATGTGCAAATAGTAATGCATATATACTAGCAATGAACAAGATATTGCCATAGAGGTCTGTGTGTAAAGACATAAAAGTTGCATAAGTAACCTGGAGTACCAGTGCAAATACCATAAGGAAGGCACAAGCATATGCGCCCAATATATTCCTGCGCAGTAAAACATAAACAAAACATGAACTGAGAAGAACATATATAAAATAGGGAAGACTGAAACAAACAAGAATAATCCGCTTAGAAAGCAGGTTTTCTGGAAGCGGGGACAGTCACTCACGGTTCAGACCGAGCAGCAGTGGAACCATACGGGGCTATCCGACAGTTCTAGCAAAGTCGGTAAGAAAGACTAGTAGGCTATTTTCTTTGTCTCCTCCTAGAGGAGACTACTTGCCAGTCCGGCATCAGGTGGTTGGGCTGCTTGAGTAGATCCTCAGAGGAGAAAGGAGTGATGTTCCAGGATGCGAGCACCTTTGTTCCGTCCTCCACGGATAAGATAGCATGGGTGGCACCGTCTCTATGGATCAGAATCTTCGTGGGGAAACCCCACCTATAAGGTATCTTGTGATCGCGCAGAGCTGCTGTGATGGGGAGTAGTTGTCTCCGTTGTTGTAGGGTCGCTGCGGAGAGGTCCACAAAGAGCTTGAGATGGTTGTACGGAGCAGGGAGGTCTCCCATCCTCCTCGCCGCTTGCATCATAGCCTCCTTGACATGGAAAAAGTGGATCCGCGCCAGGACATCTCTAGGCGCGGTATCCGGAAGATGACGAGGTCTAGCTACCCTATGAATTCTGTCGATAGTGATGTCAGCAGAGGTAGCATCTGGAAGAAGCAGTTTAATCAGCCCCTGAGCATAGGTACATAAATCCTGAGGTTGGTATGTCTTCGCTTATGCCTCTAAACTTGACATTGTTCCTCCTGGACCTGTCCTCAAGGTCGACAATTTTTGCTCTCATAAGGTCCATTTCATCGGACATTGCATTGTGAGAATCCACTAACTGGTTGAAGGACGTAGCATAGTCGCCCATTTTGTCTTCGATGTGGGAAACCCGTCCTCCCAGCTGGTGTACCGAGGCTTGAATTGGTTTCAGCATGGAGGCAATGTCTCCGGATAATGAGGAGCTAAGCGCGAGAAACATTTCCTTAAGGAGATTGCCAGAAGCCGGAGCTTCAGAGGTAGGGAAGGATTTCAGGGCATTGGAGGCAGAAGGAGGGAGGCAAGTCTCCCCTGAATCTGGTGAGAAGCCGCTAGCTGTAGCATTGCCCCTAGGCCTCTGTTTAGCGGGGCTAGAGCTCGGTGAAGGCCCACTAGAACTTCTGGGGCCTACCTTTGGTGTGCCTGTTGGCGGTGAGTTATGGTCAGAATTGCGCTTATCCGTGTCGCGCTGAGGGCTCAGGGCAGTAGGGGAGGGAGGCCTCGCTACTGTCGGAGAGAGGGAGCCACCAGACAGGGCCGAGTGCGGAGAAGCGGCAGGGGAAGGTGCCGCTGCGCTGGAAGTCGGCGAGCTCGGCGCACGAGGCGGCCCGGCGCCATCTTGGTTTTCCTCCCTGCTGAAGAAAAAGTCCAGTTTGCACTGTTTTTTCACCGCCCGCTTACCCCTGGTCATCATCAGGGAGACTTTAAACAGCTTTAGAAGGACTTTGGCAAGTTCTTTGTCGCATATGCAGGTAATTTGCTCAGGCAATCGCTGCTAGATAGACGGAGCTCCGCATTCAGGCGTCCATTCCTCTCGGCCAGCAAGCCACGCCCCCTCCTGGATAACCATTTTAAAACTTCGGTTCTGAGGTACCATTCGGAACTGAAGCTAATTTCGGATCCAAGTTTTAAAATGGTTTTCCAATTTAAAAATCAAAGACTTTGGGAATAACTCACTTTGACAGGCCATACATTTTAATGCTGTACGGAGACGGATCTCCGTACAGAATTAAACCAAAGTTTTGGGCGAACCAACTTGGGATCTAGGATCCGAAACTCGCTTTGCTCGTACCTAAAAATGGCCCCATGTAGTAGGTGAGTCCAAGTCGACGAAAGGCAGGGCAACACATATAGGTGGGGACAACAGAAGTAGGCTGGGCCAACAATACCGAAGTTCAAAACAAAATGCCACCCCAGCAGAACCAAATACCACAGTGCTGTGCAAAATACTTCTGCCCTTGCCACACTATGAAACTGTATCACCGTCCTGAGAAAGGCAATACAGTTGAATACAAGAGGGAACCTGGGGCCGCTGGTCAGGAACCGAGGTCCCTGATTCTCATAGCGTTAATTGGTGCATCAGATCATTATGTTCCTGGCTTCTGGCTATAAGGAAGGCACTTGGGTGTCCCCCTGAGGCATTGGGCTACTGGAAAATTTTCCTGTAGTGTCTATGGCCAATCCACCACTAGTCTTTACCACAGGGGTGGTAAAGCATGATATTTCAGTTGAGAAATGCTCTTTGATGCTGCTGTCTGTTCTAATAGAAGATGGTTCTGAAGAGGGGACCCCCTTCTATTAATTTGGAATTCCCTAAAAGGGTATTTGAAAACCAGACGACCCCTGGTAGTGACTGTACAGAATAATGGGCTATTTCAAGGCTGCACATGCCCTTTCCTCAGTTTCAAAGTCTTTCTGTTTGCCTCTGACTGACAGCTCAGATAAAGGAGATTATAGTTCAGTTCCTAGACGTTCTGACAAGTTAATTCCTATGTAGCTATTCTTAAAGGGGTTGGCCACCCTATGTATCAAAAATCCAAAATTCCCCCAGACAATAGCCAACACTATGAAGTATTTCTCAGGTGACATGTACTGGCTGTATGTCATTTATCTAACCTGTTCACCATGACACACTTCCCTGGAGGAGCTCCCTCAGACAGGCTGTGTGGGAGGAGCAGCTGCAAAGTGAAAGTAACAATCCCAGCATGCACTGCAGCAAGCATGTCTAGAGGAGCAGTCACATGACCTCCCCACCCACCTGTGTTCCCATAGAGACAAGAGCCCCTTAGATAATATCAATAACCCAGTTATCAGTGAATAACTGTTGTACAGACATAGCAATAGAAAGAACGCCCCAGTCCCAACAGTAAAGGAGGGGGGGGGGTGTTACCCTTTTAATAAATTTGCTGTGGGGCCCAGTCTTTTCTAGTTGTGCCATTGGATGTAAGCCAAAAACAGAATGAGGGGGGAGTTATCATTTCCCTTGTTCCTAAAAAGTGGTGTTAAAAGTTGCAAACTATGGGACAGATTTATTAAAACTGGTGTAAAGGAAACTGGCTTGGTTGCCCATAGCAACCAATCAGATTCCACCTTTCATTTTTCAAAGCTTATTTGGAAAATGAGGTGGAATCTGATTGGTTGCTATGGGCAACTAAGCCAGTTTTCCTTTACAGCAGTTTTAATAAATCTCCCTCTATGTGTTTGCAAATTTTTAACTGCGCTTTTTTTTTTTTTTTTTTTTTTTTTTTTTAAAGGGTGTGACAATGGCAGAGACAGGGCGTTGACCAGTCACCCCCAACAAATTTATGTTCATTTTCACCAGTTTTCTGACTCAAATGAAGCCAGAAATCTATGGCAGCTCTGAGCTGTCAGAGATTTCTGTTTAGGTGCACGGACTGCACAAATCGATCTGCTGACATACAGAGGAGCCTCCTGTCTAATCATCATACGACCTGCTCCCAGCTGACAGCCCATCAATCATCTATAAATATATGACTACCCTTCATCTAGGAAAAAAGGAAACTGAGTGTAGTCAAATAGCTATATATAACGTACAGGGGGGTCACAAGTCACTATATATAAAGTACAGGGGGTCACACATCACTATATATAATGTACAGGGGGGGTCACACATCACTATATATAATGTACAGGGGGTCACACCATCACTATATATAATGGTACAGGGGGTCACACATCACTATATATAATGTACATGGGGTCACTCATCACTATATATAATGTACAGGGGGTCACACATCACTATATATAATGTACAGGAGTTCACACATCACTATATATAATGTACAGGGGGTCACACATCACTATATATAATGTACAGGGGGTCACACATCTGTATATACAGGACAGACACTAGGATTGCTCACACTTTGTTGTCCACAGCACCTTTCTGGCTCTGCTACATCACTGCAGTCAGTGAGGTACATCACAGATTATCCTTAGTTTCTCTTCCTCTTGCAAAGTTTCTTTATTTCAGCTTCTAACAAGTTTCTCTGCTAAGCCCCTTCAGCCCTGTATAGTCAGGACTGCAGTCACAGCAGAAGGAAACTTCTCTGACACAAGCAGGGTGCCTTTAGGACCCAGGAGCAGCACACTCCTTCCATGGACTAGTGCATGTGCAGGCATGGACAAGCCAGGCAGCTATGAGAGCAGCACTGAGGAGGTATGGCTTCCAATAGCAAGGGAACCAGGCAGATCTGCTGCAGAAGATATATGAGGAACTTTATTGTCTGCCTGCTTTCTTTAGAGTTTTAATAAGTGCTAACAAAGTGGCCAACCCCTTTAAGAACAGGTGAGGTGATTAGAATATATCATTTCCCCTTAAAGGCTGATTCCACCGTATACCTGCTATTCCTTACTGTAATCCAGTCACTTCTCCTCTTGCTTAATCTGTGGCAGATATAAACCCTCTACGCTTGTGAGCTCCTAGTGTCATCGCTTTAGCAAAGACCCCACAAGCACAAAGGAAGGGTGGAATTATGGAGGAAGCTTTTTTTGTCAATTATCTTTTTATTATTTTTGAATAAAGGTAATTACAACAGTAAACGGTCGTGTACAACTTATTTCTGTTCATATTTAGAACATACATTCAAGGGCCCCAACCACCTGGCTCCACGCTTCCCGGAGCACAGCCAAAATAAGTGCTTCGTAAGTCCATATTTGTCTTGATCCCACCTGTGGGTCCAAGATTAAATATACCTGTATGTAATTGAAAAATGACTTAATTTTTTTATTCACTTTTCTGACATTATTATATTGAAAAATATGACATTTGGCCCAATAACTATGTTTACAAATCCAGTGGGCCACTTTTTTAACCCCTTCAAGACGAAGCCTTTTTTTGTTTCTTCTTCCCCACATTCCAAGAGCCATACTTAGCTTACGTTTTGCGGGAAAAGTTGTATTTTTTAATGGCACCATTTAATTTACCTGATCTTGTAATGGATAACAGGAAAAAAAATTCTTTGTTGGATGTAATTGAAAAAAAATCCACAAACCGACAAAGGTTGTTTTTGCTTTCTAGCGATAGGCCCCCATTGTCTGAGATGAGACAACCCCTTTAACATATTGCAAAAGAATGTCTGTTTGGCTGACAAACACTGGGATACCTTTCCTTTGAATGTATTGAAAAGTGTGGTTGACGCCGCACTTCAATGTAACTATGTGCAAAAAATAATGGCAATAATTCATTTTTTCAATGGGACTACGAGGCAGACCTATGCAGCTGTATACATATATGCCTGGGGGAAATGTTTGGTTGCATGTTTCAAGCATTAGGCCTGGGCTGCACTGCAACTTTTTGTAGCGCTACTGATTGATTTTAACTATTGAGTGACGGTCGCAGTCCACAAGATTACATTTAACTGAATTCATTTATTTGGACTGCAGCTGTAGTGCAATCATTAAAATCAATCAGTAGCGCTACACATAAAGTCGCAGTGTAGCCCTAGCTTTAATGCCAATAACTGTGTTCATTTAAGGGGTTGTCTCACTTCAGAAAATAGCATTTATTATGTAGAGAACGTTCATACAAGGCACTTATTAATGTATTGTGATTGTCCATATTGCTTCCTTTGCTGGCTTGATTCATTTTTCCATCAAATTATACACTGTTCGTATCCAGGGGTGACGACCACTCTGTGATCCAGCAGCGGTGGTCGTGACCCCTGGAAACAGAGTTTAATTTGATGGAAACATTTATCCAGCCAGCAAAGGAAGCAATATGGACAATCACAATACATTAGTAAATGTCTTGTATTAAATTTCTCTACATGATAAAATGCCATTTGCTAAAGTGAGACAACCCCTTTACAACTAGCCTGAATGATTACACCAGTCTGTGAAATTTAGGAAAATCATCTCTGATGTGTTCTGCTTTTGGCAGCTATCGTTGAGCAGTTCTGAGGGGCTCATTAATGTTCACCTCCAGATCTTCTCCAGTATAGTTAGTGATGCCGCAAGATCTCTGCAGGAGTAAGGCCTTGTCCACACTTCCATGTCAGTGTCACGTCCATGAAGTGCATCTGTGTATCATCCGTGAAGGGTCTGAGATGGGTCCATGTGTTCGTGTTTACCCTCCATGTGTCATCTGTAATCCATGGACGCTGCTCAGCTGAAAATTAATTTCAAGAGCATTTTCTATCTGTATTCCTTGAAAAAGGGATGCACCACGGATAAAAAAATACTGAAATGTGTACAGACACATTTAAAGCAGTAGGTACGTGTGTGGCCTGTGGAAAATACGGACAGCACATGTACGTGAAAAACTGAAGTGTGGACGAGGCCTAAGTCTGGCCATAAATGAGACAAAATATATCACCTGACTCCCCACAGACTATCTGGACACGGTGCAGATTTGTATGCACAAGATCAGCATGAAATCTGCACATAAATCCATACTATTCTGGTTTTAGTGGGGTTTTTTTTCATTTTAAAAAAAAAAAAGTTTTTGTTAACTTCATTCATTGAGGTCTGTGGGCTAAACCACTATATATAAGGTGTGAAATCACACAAACAATTGGCATACTGTGGATTTTAAAGTGTCCACAGCAGGTCAATTGCTGCACGTTAAAAATATGCAAAGTGTACATGATATTTGGCCAATCTCATTCACTTTGCTGGTGCTGTACTAGGCTGCGTTTTTTCTTCACTAAAAACTGTGCGCAGTCGCCCATACACATGCACACTCAGCCCGGCTATGCATGCATGTGTTCTGAATGGGGAGTAAAGGAGTTAAAGGTTGTCTCATATTGTGCAAGCACGACCACCACTGATGGATTGCAGGGTGGTCTGTAATCATGGAAACGCGCAGTGTATAATGTGATGGAAAAATAATCCAGACAGCTAAGGAAGCAATATGGACAATCACAATACATTAGTAAGTGCCTTGTATTAACTTTCTCTACATGATAAATGCAACTTACTGAAGTGAGACAACCCTTTAAGCTGCAGCCGGACCCCTTTGAAATTGACTTCAAAAGGATTAGGCATATTGAAATCAAACTGCCTGATCTCTCCCGACATCTATCTATATGAGTTCAGCTGACCCAGGTTCATCTGACCATCTAATATGTATGGTCAGTGAATAATTATTTATTATCATTATTATTTATTTTAAAGTGCTATTAATTCCATGGCGCTGTACATCCAGCCGGGGTTACACAAATATTGTATAAAAATACAAGAAACAAGAAATTATTAACAGACTGGTACAGAGGCGTAGAAGGCCCTTCCCGCAAGAGCTTACAATCTATGAGGGAGTGTGTGGAAATGCATTATAAGTAATACCAGCCACGTGTGCCTTTCTTTGTTATAGTAAATGATGTAATTTTTAAAATTTTTCAGATTAAAAATAGTTCATATTCTGATAAATTTCCCTGAGGTTTAATATAGGTGATTTTTTTCTCCTATGAAGTAGCAGGATATATAATTTATATAATACCTATGTATCTGGAATCAGGGCATTTCAATGTGAACTTCGCTTTGTTACGGTCATAAAAATCACTCACACATTTGTAAGTGCTCAAGATATTTATTTGCACAAGTATTGCTTTCCGTCTGGAGGGTTGCGGGGGCTCTCCACGTCCCAGCAATGCAGCATATGTTTGTGCTCTGTAAAATCATGTTAATAATTAGCTAAGAGAAGGTAAATGCCAAACACACGCCGCTGTGACACTGTAATTCCCAGAAGTCACTGCTGGCTGTGACTGCTGCCTGACCCCCGGCAGGTAATGGGTTACAGTGGCAACCAGCCAACAAAGGCAGATACAGGGGAAACCTGGGATAAGGGAGAAGATACAACAGGACATTTATCTGAGATACAAAGAAAAAGCAACAATACAGTATTCGAACAAAGGGAAAGCCAATCTCCTTGAATGCCTGAGACACAGCCCAGACCTGAAAGCAACAGGAAATCTCTATGAGGTCTTGGAGATTGCTATCCACAGACAATGCACAGCCAACCGAAGTGATCCTTATCTCTACTGCACCATCCCTTATCCCTAGGGAATGTCCTTTAAAAGGGGTTCTTTTAAAGGGGTTGTCCAGGCTCCTAATATTGATGACCTATCCAATGGTGAAGGTCCAACACCCTGCAACCCTACTGATCAGCCTCCAGCACTTTAAATGGAATAGGAAGCACAGCTCCATTCAAAGTGCTGAGGCCATGCTGGGTTACTGCGGCTCAGCTCCCATTGAAGTGGATAGTATCTGAGCGTCAGCAACCCAGAACAGCCACTACACTTTCAACAGACCTGTGCCTCCTGTTCCATTCAAAGTGCTACTTCCAGCAATGGAGGCTGCAGGGACAGCAGATCGGTGTTGGTGCAGAGTGACTCTCCTGAAAGTGGACAGACAGCACTCCCTAGGATCAAGTTGTTGGGTGCACACCTCACCGGGAAATGGTAAGTTACACCTTCAATAGATGTAAACAGCCAGAGAGGAAAAAAATTTTTTAAAAAATGGAGAAAGCACATTTTTGTCATGCTTGACTAAGGCTGCTATAGCCGAAACATAGCATCTGGATTAAATTCCAATTGGTTTGGACGTGTTGTCTCCATTTTTTTTTCTCTCTGGCTGTTTTTGAGTATAGGTCATCAATATCAGGGGCCTGGAAAACCCCTTTAACCTCTTCTAGACATGTGCCATGCATAGAATACAGGCAGATACTTATCCATCATGCAATCAGAGAGGAGTTCAATTGGTCTCCAAATATATTCTGCAGCTGGAGAATGACTCCAAACATCCAGCCAATGTCATTAAGAACTATCTTCAGCATAAAGAAGATTAAGGGGTCCTGGATGTGAGGATATGGCCACACAGAGCCCTAATCTCAACATCATCCAGTCTGTCTGGGATTACATGAAGATACAGAAGGATCTGAGCAAGCCTACAGCCACAGAAGATCTGTGGTTAGTTCTCCAAGATATTTGTAACAATCTCCCTGCTGAGTTCCTTAAAAAACTGTGTGCAAGTGTACCTAGAAGACGTGATGCTGTTTTGAAGGTACAAATGGTCTTCCAAAATACTCCTGAAAGGATTTAGATTTAGAGTTTTCTTTTGTTCACTCACTTTGCATTTTGTGATTTGATAGAAATATACTATTAACACTTCTATGTTTGAAAGTTTTCTTACTTTGCAACATTTTTTCTATACCTACTTCTGCACAGTACCATATGTCAATGGTGCCCAAATAACTAACGTGCCCAGAAGTCAGAGATTGTGGAGAAAAGACTGAAGCGGTTTTTAGTGCTTCTGTATTCTCTGTTCTCCCATAGACGCCCAGATTTACTAAGCCTATAGCTAAGTGGTCCGTGGATTATCTGGTACTGGTCTGTGGGAGTGCTGGAGTTAAATTGTGGGGAAAAGAACTATTGGCTCCTGTGCCCCAGCGTTTAGCCTAGTAAGCTGAAGGCCGCTAGGCCTGAGACCATATGAGGCAGTGCTATGGTGCAGGATGGTCGCAATAACATCATCGTGACCTCCTGCACTGGGTCACAGGTGGCATGATGACATCATCTTGCCACCAGAGACCCAGTGCAGGAGGTGCAGGATGTTCGTGACCGCCTGTACCATAAGTTAGGAAGCCGGGGGTATTTTTTTTAATTTTTTTTTAGTTGTGAACACTACTGGGAGCGCTAAGGAGGAGCTGTTGGTGCATTATATACTGGAGGGCACTACTTGAGGAGGGGGGCCATATCCAACATGCTATAACATGCTGCCTGCAGATTATTTCGTATTTTCAGGGTGACTGGTTCCCTTTAAGGTGTCTCATACAGCCAACCAGTACCCTTTTCTGGTGAGAGGCAAGAGCAATTTTGTCAAGGCACCTTACACCAAGAGTTAGGGGGGAGAAGAAGTGCAGTGCAACATTTAGGTGTGGTGTGCTATCAGAATGTTGTAACCAGTTAAAGCAGTTCTAGCAGTAAAGCGCTTACCAAAGGGTATTGGGTAACACAGTTTATACAATTTATCCTTGCTGCTTTACGATAACTATCAACACATGTTACCCGCCCCCCAGGCTAAGATAATTTAGCATTTTTATGGTGGCATGAGGTTGTATTATTGGTGATCCTTGATGCTGTAGAGGCTAGTAAACATCATCCCTGGTGGTCTAGGGTGGTAAAAGGGTTGATTTTACTCTTCCTTTTGGTATAGGATAATTTGCTCATACCTGATGACCAGTGGGATCCCTCTCTTCAGAGTCCAGCCTTTTAGTGCAACCTATTTGACGCTGATCTCATTCAGCTTCCTGATATCAGTGACCTATCCTTATCCCTGGTGGTCTAGGGTGGTGAAAGGGTTGATTTTAATCTTCCTTTTATTATAGGATAATTTGTTCATACCTGACGATATGAGTGACCTATCCTCATCCATGGTGGTCTAGGGTGGTGAAAGGGTTGATTTTAATCTTCCTTTTGGTATAGGATAATTTGTTCATACCTGATGATCCCAGGGATTCCTCTCTTCAGAGTTCAGCACTTTGGTGCAACCTATCTGACCTCATTCCGCTTCTTGATATGAGTTACCTATCCTTGTTCCTGGTGGCCTAGGGAGATGAAAGGGTTGATTTCAATCTTCCTTTTGGTTTAGGATCATTTATTCATACCTAATGACCAGTGGGATTCCTCTCTTCAGAGTCCAGCCCTTTGGTACAACCTGTGATGTTGATCACATTAAGCTTCCTCTTCCTTTCCTGTAGTGACCATAGAGACCAGTGCAATGAACAGGACACTGCAGAAGCGTGGCAGCTCGACAGTTCCCTCTTTCATTAGGCAGGGAGCTGCAGTGACACCGGTCCCCTTGACTCCTGAGCTCCTAAAAAGCATCTGCGCCACCCCTAACCATAACCAACGCGTGTGTTGTAGCAAGAAAATTGCTTTGATTGATTTTGACAGCTGAATATGTAAGGACATCTTTATAGCCAATTTCACCTGATTAATTCAAACAACTGGCTTGCCAAAACAATGGAGTTTAAAATTAAAATGTAAATTGACCTCCCCTGAGGATTTCTCACGAATAAACTGCAGTAATTGCTATTCGATTACAATTCCATTGAAGAGAACCAATCAGGGTCTTGACAATTTCTCAACTTAGCCCTTTAGACAAGAAACAGAAGTAAAAATGTTATCAAAAGTCTTATCTCAAGTGTTTCACACAAGATGACAAAGTTCAGCATCCAGTTGTCAAGGATATAGTATGGGGCTGCATATAGCATTGCTTAAAGGAGTTTAATATTGATGATCTATTCTCAACATAGATCATCAATAACTGATCAGTGGCACCCCTGACGATCAGTTGTTTGAAAAGACCTCCTGCTAGGCCAGTGACATCGCTTTTATTGGTCACATCATCTATGTGCAGCTCAGTCCCATTCATGTGAATGGGCCTGGACTGCAATACCAAGCACAGCCACTATACAATGCACAACGCTGTCTTTGGTAGGCTGTAAGGAGGCTGCATCGCTCACTGGAGCACCACGGCCTCTTGAAGCAGCTGATCAGTGGGGGTGCCGAGAGTCAAACCATTGACCATTAATATTCAACACCCGGATAGGATAAGTATCAATGTGTGATTGGGGTCCAAAAGAATGGAAGGGCAAGTGCTACAGGCCCCTTAAAGGTTTTGTCTCAGTCTTTTTTACACGGGCCAAGAGTCTTGCCAATTATCAGGAATAAGCCTTCATACAGGATAGTTGATAAGTGTTGGGTTTCTGGGAACTTCCAGCGGTGAAACTCCCCAGGAATCAGACACGTCACATATTTTATGGTTAAGTGCTAATCTTGGGACAACCCCTTTAATAATTTTTTTTTTTACATACAACAAGGAATAACAAGAGTGGCATATGGGGAACTCTGCTAAAAGATGTTGGAGAACTATTATCTTCTTGTGGAATATTTACTAACACAGACATATTAAAAGAGTAAACATTATATAACATTATTTGGAAAAGGCTATAGAGTCACCCCAAATCTGATAACCTGCTCTGAAGTGTCCATAGTCTTTTAACTTATACAGGGGCGGATTGGCCGTAGACCTCACAGGGAAATTTCCTGGTGGGCCGATGGCCAGTGAAAGTTTTTGGGGATGAATTTTGTGCTGCTGGCAGTATTTTGTGGTGGACTGTGGTATTTGGCTCTGTTAAGGTGGTATAATGTGCCACAATATGGTATTTCTGGCTCTGCCTTCCATCAGTTTGGACCCAACTACAAGCTGTATTTTTTCCAGGGCCACTTTAAGTTCCCAGTCCTCCCCTGAACTTATAGCAGTCCATATTTATCTCTTCAAGGATGTTCCTAAATGACCTGACAGAAGGCAACTGCACTCTAATCATGCATCTGTAGCAGCAGGGAGGTCATTGTCAGTGACAACCAGGCTCCCCATAGAGAGGGCAGAGACTTTTTTTTTTTTTTTTACTGTCAGAACCTTCTCCATTGCTTGTATACACAGCACTCGCTGATCACTGTGTATACAGATCAGGAAGCTGCAATTTATTCCTAGTGATCATGGGACTATATGAGCTGCTGGGTCTTAGCAGTCCCAGATCAGCTTTGCAGTCAGGTTCTGTTACAACCTGAGGGAGCTGTATTCCCCCTCTAACTGGGGCTACAATGTCAGTCCCAATTACAGGACAAATCTGTATTAAAAAGATGTCATGTTAAATGCTCCCAAAGGTCCAGTATATCCTTATGGGGGACACAAAGTGAAAATAACAAAACAATAATGCAGACAAAACTAAATAAAAATAAACAGCACCATTATCCCTCAATGCGGCCTCTAGCTCCGCCCCTGGTGACAATAAAGTATATTTTCCCTACATGAAAATGACCATAATGGAAATGGGACACAATTTAAAAATGTATTTTGGTTTTATTTATGCTTTAAAAAAAAAAACAATAGACAAAAAAACTGATAAGCACATTATCCTTACTCTTTCTTACATGTATAACAAAAAATAAATACAAAACACTAGAATAACAATAAAGCACCATGTATCACAAAAAACACACAAAAAATATTTAAATAACCAAATAAAAAATGCCACTGCTTTTAAAGTCATATGTACTAAAAGAAAATAATAAGTGTCTGGGTGTCTGGTCAGGATTGGGAGTAAATGGCTCCATTTTGAACTGGTCAATGATGCATAGTGTGCTCTGTTATATATATTGTCTATCTATCTATCTATCTATCTATCTATCTAATATCTACAATATCTCATATCTATCTATCTATCTATCTATCTACAGTATTTGTATAGTTGGGCAAAATAAACACAATAAACAAAAGTATAAAAGAGAAGTCTACATTTTACAAATGAAGTAATAGGTTGACTTGAGACACAATAAGGAAACAATAAACTGTATCAATCTTTCTTGGAAAAGTAAAAATTGAGAATCCCTCATATTTGCTATGTACAGTATACAGATACATCCAACAGAAACGTCTACTGCAATGCACCTTTAGAATGAACCATGAGGTGCTCTCATACTACACATGGATGATCTAATAATGAAACCATTTGAGCAGAATGCAAGTACACACCACAATCCATTGGGGTCTTTCTGTGCTTATTTTTTTCACCAAAAAAAGCTATGAAACACAGATACAAATACTTCATCTGCTTACTTGTGTTTGAACCTGTTAATTTGAAGAAAGAAAAAAGGATAAAAGAAATAAGTAAAAGAAAACTACCAAAAACAAACTAAAACTGGCAACAATTGTGATTTTTTTTTTAATTCCATGAAGTAGACCTGTAAAAAGGAAACAAAACAAAACATAAAACCCCCAAAGCATAAGCTGTCTAAAAAAGGTTTGTATTTTATTTTACAATATACATTTGAGTCCCTTGTGAAAAAAAAACACATGACAAACGTTTGCTGTCATTCTTGTAAATTGAGAAGTGAGCGCAGAAATCCCAGTATTCCAGAAACATACGGCACAATGTAGTGAGAACCTCAACCGTTCACAAGAGAAGGTCGAGGACTGTTTCTCATTTTCAGTTTTAGTATTTGTATTCATTTACACAATGTATGTATTCATTTATATCTAGCCATTTCCACAAATCTTTTATAGGTCTGGTATAATCTGAACACCAAGCCTAAAAATAAACTCCAACAAAATTCAGTGACATTTCATAAATGGAACAATTATGTCTAATACAAATAATGAAGGGTAAATGCTGCACTGCACTCTAGTGTGTGTTATGTATCTGTTTCAGGAAGAAGACTCAGGGTTTTTTTTTGTCTAAGGGCACACAAATTGACAAAACTGAACCTACCAATTTCTACATGTAAAAAAAAAAAAAAAAAGTTAAAAAAAACATAAAGCACTGCTCTCTATTAATCTCCATTAGTTACAGTGTAGGAGGCAAGGATGGCATGATGTCAAGCTTGGCATACATGAGTGTATACATGGAAATGTCTATATGTCAATCATGTTTGGCCATCATTCAGATGTCTATTTCGAAAAAAGTAACAATTTTTGAAAAGTAGCAATTCAATTATTTCCTTTTAAAGCTACTTTCACACTAGCATTTTTGCTGGATCCAGCAGGGATCAGCAAAAACACTTCCTTTACTGATAATACAACCGTCTGCATCCATAATGAACGGATCCGGTTGTATTACAGTATCTTTAACATACCCAAGATGGATTCGCATGAACTCCATTGAAAGTCAATGGGTGACGGATCCGTTTTCGATTGTGTCAGAGAAAACTGATCCATCCCCATTGACTTGCATGGGTCATGACTAGAGATGAGCGAGCAGTGCTCGTTACGAGCACTGTAACGCTCGGGTCCATGTGAAATGCCCGCAGGCATTGCGGATCCGTCCTCATCTGCATGTAAGTCAATGAGGACGGATCGTTTGGTATGACACTCATACCAAACGGTTCCGTCCTCACCCGTCTTAAAGTCAGCGGGGACGGAACCGTTTGGTATGAGGTCATACCAAACGATCCGTCCTCATTGACTTACATGCAGATGAGGACGGATCCCCAATGCCTGCGGGCATTTCACAAAGGACCCGAGCGTTACAGTGCTCGTAACGAGCACTGCTCGCTCATCTCTAGTCATGACAGATCCGTCTTGGTCTGCATCCCAGGACGAAAAAAAAATGTTTGCTCTCCGGTATGGGAACGCAACCAAACAGAACAGAATGCATTTTGGAGCATTCTGTTCTGTTCAGTTACCGTTTTGTCCCCATTGACAATGAATGGGGACAAAACTAAAGGTTTTTTTTTTCGGTATTGAGACGTTATGACGGATCTCAATACCAAAAAATAGAAACGCTAGTGTAAAAGTAGCCTTAGATATATGTATAACAAAATGTTGATAAGCTGGTCAAAGGTATCTCACAGGGCTCCATAGCATGAGTTGTATGAAAAATTATGATTTTTTTATTAAGCAGATTACATTTTTTTCAAAAATAAATATGTTTCACTGCACCCACTTTATTTAACTTCTGTGTCTAAAACGTAGAACAAGTGCGTCATAAATTTGGCTGCCATATTGCTCAATGTATTTATACCAGCCAAGTGGCATGGATACATTGATACATCTCCTCCATACAACACTAAACCTTTTGCTTCCATTCACTATATGATAAAACTATCTGCCTGCAGTCACCACTAGGGGGAGCTCAGTACATAGGAAGTTATACCATTATCTTTGAATTCAATAGAAGCGGAAAAAATCTCTATGCACTGAGCTTCTGGCAAGTGCCAGAAAGTGGCCTGGATTCATGTTGGGAATTGAATATGAAGTTTGAAGTTAAGCAGTGGGTCCCTAGTGGCCTCATGGTAGTGGCGTGGTCTGCCTCCATGATAGGTATGCCACTGGCAATAGATATTTGTTGGCAGATACAACCATTTTAGACCGGCCATAGTTATTAGACTGCTGTGAGAAGCTACAAATCTCCGCTGATATGTATCTCATGTGTATGACTGGCTGTACACATTAGGGAGCCGTCAACAGAATAGCTTGTTCAAGTGACAGCTGTATCTCGAGTCCCCCACAAATATGCAGGCTTGGCAAGCAGAGAGGAATAAGTCTGTCTTATATCTACAGGGAGCACAAATTACTGCAATATTAAAATTCTGCACGCTTGATTCTTTTCTTCTTCAATCTCTTTTTATTAAACCTTGCAATCTTGAAAGATAACATCGTTACATATAGAGAGGTACGACATTGAATTAATACATGCATTATACAATTAGACAATTCTTCTGATAGTCATGCCAGATCTTAGAGTTAGCATTGTTCCAAAACCACCAAAAAGTAATAGCATTCAAATTACACAGCATGTTTAATTCTAAAACAGGTTACATTGTTGCCCTATCATGATATATTTATTTATTATTTATTTATTTGTTTATTTAAGTATATATTTATTTATATCACCATCTTTTTGAATTTAGTACTATTTCTTATTAATGAAGTGACATAGGCCGCATTTACACCAGCATTTGTTTTTGTATGTAAAAAATAAATAAATAAATAAATAAATAATGATGATAATAATAATAATAATAATAATAATAATAATAATATATTATTATTATTATTATTATTATTATTATTATTCAAGGGTATTTTTTCCATCACAGAACATAATAGGTAGGAGTCAGACTTCATTGAGCAACTTCAATCCTGAGAATAAGGGCTCATGCACACGACCGTATGTATTTTGACATCCGTATTCCATCATTTTTTTTTCTTTGCGGATCCATTGTAACAATGCCTGTCCTTCTCTGCAAAGCGGACAAGAATAGGACATCTTCTATTTTTTTGCGGAATGGACATGCGGACATATGAAAATGGAATGCACACAGAGTCATTTCAGGTTCTGCATACGGAAATGGAAAATAAATCTCCTAAAGGGGATGCACTGCTGGTTTACATTCATTCTCAGGATATAGCCTATGCCATTATCTTCTTATTGCTTGAGATCTGGGTGATGCGCAATCACTTTCTGTGGTTTAAAAAGCCTTTAAAGTAAAGAATTCTTTGAGAAACCCCATTATTGTGTATGAGCTGCAAATAATGATTTTTATTATTATTTTTTTTTTATTAATTTTTTTGTTTGCTATAGAATCTTCCAAAACCTTTTGGGTCCTGAAAACAGAACCAAATAAAACTACTGCCATACAGACATCTAATAGTTTGCATCAATGTTTCAATATTTTACATCTGAGAAAGAGCAGCAATTCTAAAATATGTTCCTAGATGTGCTTGCCTGGAAAACTTGAGGGCAGTTTTTTTTTTTTTTTCATTTATTTATTTTTTTATTTATTTTTTGTTTATTCTGGTCTTTTCATAATTTATTTTTGTTTTAGTACACAAAAAAGTAGACAATAAAGTGGATAAACAAACAAAAAGCGCATAGAAAAACAACACAATGACAAAAAAGAAATGGAAGCAAAACTGGAATTTTAGCTTGAAATTAATTTATTCATGCTAATTTTCATATGTATGCAATGGAGATAATTTAGCATTAAAGGCTATTTTCCCTACTTCTGTAAAGACAGTTTAATAATATTCTGGAATATTTCATTATCTAGAACTGTCTTTTCTTAGTGATGCTACTTTGTAGAAAATGTTCTTCTATATCCTGATGAAAATTATCACCGATAATTAAGACACGTCTTCGCAGTGAGTATAGGATAAGCCCCCCCCCTTAGTTATTTCTCTGCTAATTAGCTCTCGCCTGTAGACGCTGAGCAAGCTGAAGCCGTTCTTTTTAAGAGATCACTTGTAGAGCTGGTGACCTTTAACCTCCACATAATAGCATATTCCAACCTAATCCTATAAAAGGGATTATACCATATGTTCACAGTGTTCAATTAATACAAAAGGGAAACATTGATAACATATATGCCGCTGACCATGAAAGTGATTTCCCTGTATCGCCAGAAGTGTTTATTGGCTCTTGTAAAATATGAATTTCTACGTGTTATTCTGCACAAAGACAATTTCCTTGTGTTAAAGCTTTTCTATACCATAACAAACAGCCCTTTGAACAGGCCCAGAAGACGACTAGTACGCTACATGTGTCTTTCAAGTTGTAAAGCTCTAATTGGCAGTGGCTCATCCACACATCAAACTAAATAGTGACAACAATCACAATTACATAGTCAACATTAGTAGCTAAAATCCTAAGCTAAAAAAAAGGCAAAATTTGTATCCAGTTATCTTGTATCCAGGTTAGAGGCTGTATCTCTTCATGTATCCAGGCTAGAGGCCGTATCTCATCTTGTATCCAGGCTAGAGGCCGTATCTCATCTTGTATCCAGGCTAGAGGCTGTATCTCATCTTGTATCCAGGCTAGAGGCAGTATCTCATCTTGTATTCAGGCTGGAGACCGTATCTCATCTTGTATCCAGGCTAGAGGCCGTATCTCATCTTGTATCCAAGCTAGAGGCTGTATCTCATCTTGTATACAGGGTAGAGGCCATATCTCATCTTGTATCCAGGCTAGAGGCTGTATCTCATCTTGTATCCAGGCCGTATCTTGTATCCAGGCTAGAGGCTGTATCTCATCTTGTATACAGGGTAGAGGCCATATCTCATCTTGTATCCAGGCTAGAGGCTGTATCTCATCTTGTATCCAGGCTAGAGGCCGTATCTCATCTTGTATCCAGGGTAGAGGCCATATCTCATCTTGTATCCAGGCTAGAGGCTGTATCTCATCATGTATCCAGACTAGAGGCCGTATCTCATCTTGTATCCAGGCTAGAGGCCGTATCTCATCTTGTATCCAGGCTAGAGGTCGTATCTCATCTTGTATCCAGGCTAGAGGCTGTATCTCATCATGTATCCATGCTAGAGGCAGCCATAAAGGTTCCTAGAGTGTCCTTTCAATTGTATGGTTTCTCCTTTCCCTCTAATATTGTAATCACTTACATCTATCATCATTACATTCACACATAGAAAGTTTAATTCCATTCCAACAACTCCTTGGTGCGTTATTTTTATGCTAATGAGTGTACTTTTCATGGTCCAAAATAAGGTCCAGAATTCAAGCCTATTCCAGCTGGGGCTACCATCCGACCTAGGAACCCTCAAGTAGTTTAAACCTTCCATATGGAAGTCAGTGGGACCCTAATGTATAAATATGTATATGCTTTTGACTTCATGCAGGCTTTTTCTCTGCCAGATTCATATATTTTCATCTAGAGACTGAAAACCCCTACAAACTAAATACTCCTCTTTGCTACAATCGTATCCAGTCTAAGAAATCCTCTGAAGGGTAAATATATCAGCAAGTTTGCTACAAAGTATCAATGTAGATAAATGTATCAATCTGGACCAGGCAGTGGAGCAAACACTGATCTGAGCAATAAAACGAATTCCAGGCATAAAAGATGCAAATAATTGTATCAGTAAGAAGTGTGTTTTACAATGGTTGTAAATGATGATTAAAGTGAATTACTCAGAGTCATAAATCAATGAACTGCAATGATCAGTTCCCTAGTATGTATATTATGAGTCAATATCTTTATGATCAGAAGTCATTTATTTGTAGATCAGGGCCACAGTAGGCAATGCTATTTCCAGATGGATGGTATTCTCCTTTTCTGACACCTGCTTTCTGTCAGTGGAAAGAGCAGAGGGGCTGTCATGGTGTCAGCATTTTACTCCTGCTCCTAATGATAGTGACTCTTGTAATAGTGAATTCCTGATAATGGAATACCTTAATAAATGGCTGCACTGAGCAGGAAAAGGTTACCAGGTAAGGCCTCTTTCACACTAGCGGCAGTCCGGATCCGGCAGGTGAAGGGTGCCGTCGGATCCGGACTGATGCAGGGACATGTGTGGGGCCGGAAAGGCGTTCCAGCCCCACACGTCACACAGTACCATATACAGACATACACACACATACACACAAACACATACATACTTCCATACTCCAGGCAAGCAAGCCGCACGTCTTCACACCCAGGAGGCACGCAGCTATGACGATTCCCGACAGCGCCCTCTGCTGGGCGCTGTAGGGATCGTCATAGCGGCGCGCCTCCTGGGCATGAAGACGTGCGGCAGGCTTGCCTGGAGTATGTAAGTATGTATGTGTTTGTGTGTATGTATGTATGTATGTATGTATGTCTGTATATATGTATGTATGTATGTATGTCTGTCTGTCTGTGGTGACGGATCCGTCCTGAACTCCATTGAAAGTCAATGGAGGGCGGATCCGTTTACCATGTTGGTCACACCAAACGGATCCATTCCCATTGACTTGCATTGGGGGTCATTCCAGATCCGTCTTGGTGCGGATGCCTGGACCGGAGAGAAAACCGCAGCTTTCAGGAGCATTCCGTTGTCTTCAGTTCAGTTTTGTCCCCATTTACAATGAATGGGGACAAAACTGAAGCGTTTTTTTCCGGTATTGAGCCCCTATGACGGAACTCAATACCGGAATTTAAAAACGCTAGTGTGAAAGTAGCCTAAGCCTCATTTTCTGTGGTGATTGTCAGGGGCGGACTGGGAACATAAAGTGGCCCTGTAAAAAATACTAAAAGTGGCCCAATTTTTGTAGTCGGGTCCAAATTGATGGATACAGGGTCAGCAAGACCATATTGTGGCACATTATACCACCCAACAGAGCCAAATACCACAGTCCATCACAAAATACTGCCAGCAGCACAACATACGTCCCCAAAAACCTCCACTAGTCGACTGTTATGGCATTGGCCCTCCGGGAAATTTCCCTGTTAGGTCTACGGCCAATCCGCCCCTGGTGATTGTGTACTTCTGGATAAGCACTAGAGAGGGCTTGATTCTGTGGTCCTAAACTCCATCCATTCAAAATATGTACATAGCCCCTATTAATACATTGTAATTTTTGTAGCTAGCATTGCACACACAGGACATCTCATCAATAGGATCTGAGGTTATTTGTGAATCATCCCATAAGAAATAGACCCTGGGGACAATTATTATTATTATCATATAATAAGAAGCTTTCATCCTCTGGTACAAAGCATTTGGAAAGTCTTCAGAACCTTTCACTTCTTTAGTGTTTTGTTATCTTGCGGCCTTGTGCTAAAATTAAAAAAAAAAATCAAGTTTTTCCCTCATCATTCTGCACTCAATCCCACATAATGACAAAGTGAAAACAGGATGTTAGAAATCCTTGCTAATTTATTAAAAGGGAAAAACTAAAATCTTGCATTGATATAAATATTCAGACCTTTTACTCAGGACTTAGTTAAAGCCCTTTTGGCAGATATTATATGGTGCCAGAAGGTTTGCACACCTGGATTTGGGGATTTTCTGCCATTCTTCTCTGCAGATCCCCTCAAGCTCTGTCAGGTTGGATGGGGACCATCAGTGGACAGCCATTTCAGGTCTCTTCAGAGATGTTCGATTGGGGCTCTGGCTGGGCCACTGAAGGACATTCATATAGTTGTCCCTAAGCCTCTCCTGTGTTTTCTTGGCTGTGTGCTTAGGGTCATAGTCTTGTTGGAAGGTGGAACTTTAGCCTAGTCTCAGGTCCAGACCAGGTCTGGATCAGGTTTTCATGAAGAATATCTCTGTACATTGTTCCATTCAGCTTTCCCTCAGCCCTGACCAGTCTCCCCGTCCCAGCTGCTGAGAAACACCCATACAGTATAGCGTTGCCACCACCATGCTTCACTGTAAGAATGGTATAGGGTAGGTGATGAGCAGTGCCTTCTTTCCTTCAGACACAAGGCTGAGAATTAAGGCCAAAAAGTTCAATCTTGGTTTTCAATCTTGCCCAGATTGGAGAAGTGGTGAAGTGATGGTTGACGTCTAGAAGTTCCCCCCATCTGCACACAGACATTTTTGAGCTCAGCCAAAGTAACCATTGGGTTCTTAGTCACCTCTCTCTCCATGGCCTTTCTCCCCCTGATTACTTAGTTTATTTGAGCAGCCAGCTGTAGGAAAAGTCCTGGTTGTTCCAAATGTCTTCCATTTTAGAATAATGGCGGCCACTGTGCTCTTGGGAATGTTCAGTGGAGCAGAAATGTTTTGTACCCCTTCTCCAGATATGTGCCTCCATGCAGTCCTGTTTCTGAGCTCTACAGGCAGTTCTTTCTTTCTCATGGCTTGGGTTTTGCTCTGATATACAGTGTCAGCTGTGAGACCTTATATAGACAGGGCTGTGACTTTCCACATCACCTCCAATCAACTGAATTTACCATAGATGACTTCAATCAACATGTGTAAACACCTCAAAGATGATCCAGAGAAAAGAGAAGGTCCACAGAGCTAAATTTTAAGCGTCCTCCTAGCAAAAGGTCTGAATACTTAAGTCCATGCAAAACTATACTTTTTCCTTATTTGTAACATTTCTAAAATTCTCATTATGGCCTATTGAGTGCAGACTGCAAACTTGAACTTTTTATTTTAGCACGAGGCAGCAACATAACAAAATGTGAAAAAGTGAAAGGGTCTGAAGACTTTTCAAATGCACTGTACAGGATAGGGTCAGAGCACAGAGATAGACAGTACTAATACATCACATTTACTTATGCTTTGCATTACCTTTTAGTGCTGTCGAATTCTGTGAATTTATGTGACTTAATACTGCGTGGTTAAGATTTGTCTGCTTTCTGTAGGTTAGAATATGATATGAGGTCTTGGATGTTGTAACCCTCTCAGCTAACAGCCAAACATCAATATAAGTGGTATCTTTGTAAACCAGACAGAGCCAAGTAAATGGATAATGTAACGTGCATGAGATTTTGTCAATATGGATCCATTCTGTGTTGCTTTAAACACCTGTGCGCACTTACAATCTGTGTCAGCTAGAAATCAATGATCTCAAACCTTGGATGCGGTAGAACTAAGCAAAGTGGTGGGGAAATAGCACCCTGGTGCCTCACGTCTTACAGCCGGGGTTCTCTAACATACAGGAGAGAATAACATAAAATTTCTGTTCTCACTTTCCATAAATCTCTGCTGTCACTCATGACTACCCTAATGTAATGACTGCAGTATGATCGTGTCATGATGATTAGCAAAACCAAAGTAATACAGAATGAATCTTCTATAGAACAATATGATATATATCTAAAAAAAATACAAAATACACAATAAACCTTATATAGGACTATACAATATACAGTATATATCTAAAGTGATACTGAATGAATGCTATATAGAACTATATGATATATAAGTATCTAAAACTATATTTTTATCTATGTAATATACAGTATATATTTAAAATAAGACTGCATAATACAGAATAAACCTTGTATAAAACTATATGATATGTATGAATCTAAAGTAGGACTATATAATGCAGAATGGACCATATAAAGAACCATATAATATATATGTAAAATAAAACTGCAAAATACAGAACAAACTGTATGGTGTACTATATACATATCTAATATGGCAATATATAATGCAGAATGAACCTTACATAGAACTATATGGTATATATATATATATATCTATATATTGAATATAGAGCTATATAATGCACAAAGGACCATATAAAGAACCATATAATATATATGTAAAACAAAATTGAAAAATACAGAATAGAACTGTATGATGTATCATATACATATCTAATATAGAACTATATAATGCAGAATAAACCTTATATAGAACCATGTACTATATATCTAAAACTGAGTCACTGAAATTTTAATTTCCTGGGGTTTATAGGCATCACTGCATACAAAGCCTGTGCTGCCATAGGGCAATCAGGAAATCTAAAATAAAACTATACAATACTGTATGAATCTTATATAGAACTATACCCACCAAGAAATAACACCCACTGCCAAATATAAGAAATCTACATTTTATTTAATCCATTACATTAAAAAAGACATATATTAGAAACATTCAACACATACACCACATGACATACTATCACCCACTAAGGCATGGTATATTAAAGTGCATAGTCACTTATTTTATATAGAACTACATAAAATAGAGCTGTCTAAAATAAAAGTACATAATACAGAATAAACCTAACATAAAACCACCTAAGGCTCTGTTCACATTTGTATCATGGATTCTGTTACAATTGGAAACCACAATATATTCTAGTGCTGGATCTGCTGCATGATGGACTCCAACGGTGCCCCTACTGACTTATAATAGAGTCCATCTGGTTCCACCGAAGTGTCTGTCATTTTGACAGTAAAAATAGTGCTGCATGGAAACAGAGACAGAGGCTCATAACATACCCTCTGATACACCTGTGAACATAGCCTGGTATAATATACAAATACCTAATATATAACCACCTAATATAGAACTAATATAGAAGTATATATAGCTATAGATAAATGTCTAATATAGAACTATATATATACACACACATACACAACCAAACTATACAATATATCAAACTAGCAGAACTATCTGTTGTAAAACTATTGTACACATATGCACCTAATATAGAACTATGGAATATAAAACTACCAAATATATGTGCTCTAAATATAGAACTATATGATATAACAGCTAGGTATATAACTAACTAACTCTTTCTTTCTCTCTATAAATAAAAATAGCAAAGCAAGCAGCACTCGAAAACATTGAAAAAATGAAAAGTTTATTCACCTATGCAGGACGCAACGTTTCGGCTCCAGCCTATGATATAACAGCTAGGTATATAACTAACTCTCTCTTTCTCTATATATATATATATACACACCTCTAAACTAAACTAAACCTACATTACACAGATCTGCCTAATATAGCACTTAAAACAATCTACTTAATACAGAACTACAGGCCTAAATCATTTAGAACTTCCTAATATACAACTATATAAGATATAACGCCTAGGTATATAAAGCTGAGTTCACACTTCAGTATTTGGTCAGTTATTTCCATCAGTGATTGTGAGCCAAAACCAGGTGCGGGTCAAAAAAACAGAAAAGGTGCAAATCTTTCTACTATACCTTATGTCTGTGTGGGCTTCACTCCTGAATTTTGGCTCACAATAAGTGATGGAAATAATTGGCCAAATAAATGAAGTGTGCACTCGGCCTTACAGTCTCTCTATACACCCCTAAACTATACAACAGAAAACTACATCATACAGATCTGCCCAATAGAGAACTTATGTAAAAGCAACTTATATCAACCTACTTAATGCAGAACTACAGGCCTAAATCATTTACAGCTTCCTAATGTACAATGAGATAATCTACAATAATGTGGGTTCGACCAATTTCTGCGGAAGCCTGAGAGCGAAACCTTCTATGTTTTCTATAAAGAAAGATGGAGCAGCTCAGAAAAAAAGACAGGCTACCGGTAAAAGATGAAAATGACATAGCTACAATATATTAAAATACTACTCTAAAAACCACCATAAAGTACACGAATAACTGGACCATCCTGTGTTCAAATAATGCCGCCAAACAGTGTAAAAAATAATACAGCCACAAGGAAAGCTCTAAAAGGTCTGTGTAGTGTCTGAATAATGTTGCCAATAATCACATAATATTTAAATATGTTCAAATAATGCCGCCAAACAGTGTACAAAATAATACCGCCACAAGGAAAGCTCTAAAAGGTCTGTGTAGTGCCTAAATAATGCTGCCAATAATCACATAATAAAACATAAACATGTTCAAATAATGCCACCAAACAGTACAAGAAATAATACCGCCACAAGGAAAGCTCTAAAAGATCTATCTATTGCCTAAATAATGCTGCCAATAGTCACATAATAAAATATAAACATGTTCAAATAATGCCACCAAACAGTGCAAAAAATAATACCGCCACGAGGAAAGCTCTGAAAGGTCTGTGTAGTGCCTAAATAATGCTGCCAATAATCACATAATAAAACACAAACATGTTCAAATAATGCCGCCAAACAGTGTAAAAAATAATACCGCCAAAAGTAAAGCTCTAAAAGATCTGTGTAGTGCCAAGATAATGCTGCCAATAATCATATAATAAAACTTAAATACGCTGCCTACAACCAACGCCTAGGTCACAATGCTCAGGCCCTGGGTCAAGTACGAGAGCAGTGGAGGCCCCGGGGAATTAGTACATTACCCTCCCTATACTCCAGCCCCCTGCTTTATACCTTGTGATACATATTTTGTACCCAGTTTTCTGATATCCAGCGCTCATTATATATGACCATACACAATCCCTTTTGTGTAACTAGCAAACAAGCTGGTGGAGTCGCAAATCGGGTCAGACAGTGCAGCCATATTGCGGTATTATAGCCTTTCCAGCGCCACGGCAATCTCAGTGGTAATAGTTAATTGCTAATAGGCCTATTAGTTTGTGTATTTACTTACATCCACGCATAATTACAATGCGCCGTAATGAACCCGTGCCCCGCAGCTACGTTCCTCTAAATAATGCCTCTCAATTATTTAAGACGCTACGAAAAGGCCACACTCGGCTGCGTGTTAAATATTTAAAATTTCTACAGAGCTGGAATTTCACCGAGCTGTTTGTTCAGATCCTAAGAACGGAGACTCAAGACTCCTGGCAGCGAGGAGATATCTGTACACCGGGAGGGGGGTGGCGGTGTACAGTACACTGCAGCCAGCCAGGCTGGACAGGACGCCAGTCGCCAGGGCGGAAGGGGTTAACCTTTTAATGTTCCTGGCATCTACATACGGTTCACTCAGTCACTAAGGAAGTGACGTCGCCCTCGAAACGTTCGCGGGAAGCCTGCCAGTTTCTCTTGTGCATGTGGCCATAATTTCAAGTGGGAAGGAAGGGAACAATGAATTTCTATAGTGAACAGATTCCAAATCTGCAGTTTAATCATCTCGGATTAAAGAGCCCAGACAAGTGCTGCAAGTTACGGGACTGTTCACACTGGGTGCATTATCCCCCCCCCCCCCCCCCCCAACCTTCTAAAAAAACAATTAAAAATGGTGCTTTTCTGGAAGGAGATTTTAATATTCTATTCTTCATAATATCTGTTTCTGGGACCAATATGGTTGTCACCCAGCTTTTCCCAACTCCTGAATGGTAGAGGCACCTGGTGATAATTCCCTTAGGGCTCATGCACACAAACATACTTTTTTTTCCGCTTCCGTTCCGTTTTTTTCTTTTTACAAGTTCGTATGCAGAACCATTCACTTCAATGGGTCCGCAAAAAAACCCAGAAATGACTCAGTGTTCTCCATTTCCGTATGTCCGTATGTCCGTTCTGCAAAAAAAAATAGAACATGTCATATTCTTATCCGCTTTTCGGACAAGGATAGGCATTGTTACAATGGATCTGAAAAAAAAAAAACAGATGCAATACGGATGTCACAAGGTGTCATCCATTTGTTTGGCGGATCTGTGTTTTGCAGACTACAAAATACATACGGTTGTGTGCATGATCCCTTAGGGTTCATGCACACAAACTTATTTTTTTTCCATCTCCATTACTTTTTTTTACAGGTCCGTATATCGAACCATTCACTTCAATGGGTCCGCAAAAAAACGGAAATGACTCAGTGCGCTTCCATTTTTGTATGTCCGCATGTCCGTTCCGCAAAAAAAATAGAACATGTCCTATTCTTGTCTGTTTTGCAGAGCAAAAAAAAATCAATGCAATACGGATGTCACATGGATGTCATCCTTTTTTTTTCTTGCGTATCCGTGTTTTGCGGATCGCAAAATACATACGTTGTGTACATGATCCCTTAACTGCATACCTTGGCACAATTAGGGAGACTTACGTTCTAACATACCGTAGGGATGCTGGGGATGCCATAATGACAAACATATTAGATGTCACCCAGCTTTACCAGGGACTGATATAGTAGCCGAACAGTATGTTTGGATGTCACAGGGACATTTCACTAAGAGACTTTAATTAAAGGTGTTGCCGGATCTACAGAATGTGCCCTTAAAGGGAGTGTGTCATCAGAAAATGACTTATTGAATAAATCACATATTTATGTTAAAGAGGTTTTTCAGGATTTTACTACTGATGACCTATCCTGAGGATAGGTCATCAGTATCTGATCAGTGGTGGTCCAACACCCAGGATCCCTGCCGATCAGCTGTTTGAGAAATCACCGGTGCTCCTTTTAGCGCCGCTACCTTCTCCCTGCTCACCAAGCACAGCGCCGTACATTGTATAGTGGCTGCGCTTGGTATTACAGTTCAGCATCATTCACTTCAATGGGGCTGAGCGCAATACCATCCACAGCCACTATACAATATATGGCGCTGTGCTTGGTAAGCTGCAAGAAGACTGTGGTGCTCACATTTATCAATCTTTATCATTCATTTCAGTTTTCCAATTGGTCCATAAAAAATGTCTGTCTGTGATTTTGTGATAGGTTGTCCAGAAAAATGAAAAATTCTGGTTGGTGACCCTGGTCAGGAGGGAGTAGATAAGCTGTGATATCACCTTTTGTGAATGATGGACCCTGTCTTATCTATATAGAGTTGTTACCTGCCATTGTAATCCTGCCTGTGGTGATAATGATAATAGCTACTGGAAAGCTACCTGTACAGAACAGGAAGTCATGACCGATTAATAGACAGTCGCCAGTGTGACAATTGCAGGATTATATACATGTTTAAATATAGATAGTGACATGGAAAAAACCCATAAACAAAAAAAATTACATGAAAAATATGTTAAACATAAAAATGTAATATAAACAATCTTATTTTGTGATGACAGATTTCCTTTAATTTTACAATTTCATTATTAGGCCTGCTTCTCATGGGCATAAATGGCTGTATTATAGGGTCCATGTGGCAGCCGCAGCACCCAGGCCCCCATGAGTCTGTGGATGAATTGTTTTATACATATATACACTGCATCGTATGCAACGGAATAGGGACCCTAAAGGCCTGTCCCCTCTCCTGGCATGTCTGATTTAGTAACTACTTGCATTCCCCGTGTAATAACAATTCTTGAGCATCTATTCTTATGACTCTGTGTTGTGAAGTTCCTCTATTATTACTACTAGAAGTGTACAAGTTACTTGCCAGCAGTCTGCAATAAACGACCATTTTATACATAATAAATGTCAAATGCCAACCCCTTTAAGGAAGCAGCCTACTATGGTACTTAAAGGGGACCTGTCACCTCTCCTGTCTGTTTTAGTAATTACTAGTATTCCCCATGTAATAACCATTCTGGAACATCTATTCTTATGACTCTATGATGTGCCATTCCTTTATTATTCCTGTTAAAAGCTATCAATGAATTACTAGCAGTTTGCAGTGAAGGTTTAGATGGGTGTCTGACATTGTACAATCAGTGCTGCCAGTTTCAGACTGTGCAGGGACCCCCTCCCCTCTTTCATAAACCTTTAATGCAAACTGCTAGCAGTACATGAATAACTTCAAGTAGGGAAAATAAGGAAAATAGAGCAATGGCATGAAAACAGACATAACAGGAGAGGGACCAGGACTTCTTCAGTCTAGATGGGTATAATATTCTTATATTCATTTCTTAATATTTATTGAGAGGCATACTAGCTCTTCTGAGTTAAAAATGATACAATTCTGTCTGCCTTCAGCCACCAGTAGGGGGAGCTTAGCAGCTTGCAGCATACTGTCTATACATGGAACTCAATAATAAACATATGCAGTAAGCGCCAAAGCTCCACCTAGTGGCAGCTAAGGGCAGACAGAATTTTATCATTAAACTATATACATATATAATTATTTATTTATTTATTTATTTGTGCAAGCTCCAAATGAGAGAAGTGGAGCTTCGACTGGTAGAAAAATGTATGCATTATGATATGCATAATGGTGGAGAACTTGTGATCCAAAAATGACATGGTTTTAAAGGTGGGTGTATTCACTTCAGTTACTGAATAATCTAATATTTCTCACTGAAATGTAAGTTGTACAATTAAAGTAAAAATAAGTTCAAAAGATAAAAGATAATTGACCATTTGTTGACATTAACCTAGTAATTTATTTTATTTCAGTTGCAATATATATTCAGGGTAGAAAACCAATACAATCAGCTCAATCACAGGAGATGAATACAAACACTACAAAACACTGCTGTCTAGATTTACACTGCAGGAGCAGCAGCCTGATAATTGGGGAAACTATGACCTAGCAGAGGACTCATATGCCACAGAGGGTCGGTTCATACAGTTTAGGGAAGGGGCTTTTTTCTGTTCTACAATATATTCTAATAGCAAACAGAATCAGCTCACTCTGCAACAAAATAATAAAAAAAAACTGTTTAGGGCCTAATTTTTCAGTACATTACACCAGTCATGATAATAGAAAATAGAGTAACACGAATCATCCCAATAAAAAGGAAAAAGGAACACTGATAGAAAATTATGCTAAACTGAGCAGAAAAACACACAAAGCTGTAATGAGGAGCAAAGCAACGAGTATTACATCATACACACATACGTATACAGAGCCTGTACTAACAGCATGATGAGAGCTATAATAAGAGCTCGATTATCAAATACTGCAGATATTGATTACAAAAGTATGTAAAATGTAAATAAAATGACGACTTGTAAACTATAGCTATATATATATATCAATTTGGATATCTCATTAAAATAAGTAACAAAAGATGTCTGTGAATATAAATTGAATGTCAGAGTAAAGACATTTAATTTCTGAATATTTATCAGAATCTATCTATCTTTTATTATCTATCTATCTATCTATCTATCTATCTATCTATCTATCTATCTATCATTTATTATCTATCTATCTATCTATTATCTCTATCTATCTATCTATCTATCTATCTTTTATTATCTATCTTTCTATCTATCTATCTATCATTTATTATCTATCTATTATCTCTATCTATCTATCTATCTATCTATCTATCTATCTATCTATCTATCTATCTATCTCCCCGTCTGTCATTATTAGAAGTCTGATGAAGTCACAGCTATGGTGGTTATACCGGTACATAATCCCAGCTGTAGTGACTGTACAATGGCTATATGCCACAACCTTATAAAACAAACAAAAGCAGCATGGTTTTTGCACACAGATAATGGCTGTTCTGCACGGTATTGAGACAACGGAGCACACCCTCCAGTAACCATCCCCTGTGTGTTTTATAAAGTAATGTGTAACAGACCCTGTGGGCACTGAAGAGTTAAAGAACAACCGACCTCGCGGCAGCCTGCCGTCCTAACAAAGCTGCCCTTGTCATCCGAGGGATCACACCAGCAGAATCCACTGGGCCTTCAATCTACATTCATCGCCCTCTCATTTACACATGTACGCCCTTTGCCTTCTCCTCTTCTCGAGTATTTTGTTCATTGTTGTTTTTATCTGTTAATAAAGTTTTTCTTTAAAAAAAAAAGTTTCTTTATAAATTTGCCTTCGGTGACAGAAGCAAAGAGGCTTCATCTTATACCGTGTTCCAATATGGATCCCAAAGTGACAAACCGCAGGGGATGGGGTAACGCCAGTGGCAAGACATTTACTAAGGAATTTCATGGCGGTATTTTCCTGCAGATCAGTTAGACCATACCTAAAAATCATTGATTCTCAAACTATTGTAAAATTCCTTTAATCCATAATTAATGGCTTTGAATTTTTGGATGTTCTGGATCATTGGACATCATTTAAAACACACTTGTAAGAGTAGAAAGCCTTCAGGAAAAATCCAAATTATCAACCTATAGTGGCCCATTCAAATGAACGTAGGCTGCCCATGCCCGCAGTGCATGGGCACCAGCCATGTCAATTCGGTATTGCGACACAGACCCACTGACTTGAATGGGTCCACAATTCCCAATATATGGCAAAAGATAGGACATGTCCTATCTATTGCGGTGCAGAGACACGGACCAAAAAGCCCACAGAAGCGCTTGTGAGTTCTTCCGTGGGCTTCCAATCTGTGCCTTAGCTCCATACTGCATCGTATCTTGCGGATTGTGGACCCATTCAAGTCAATGGGTCCGCACTCATGATACGAGATTTACACAGCATTCACACATCCGCATGTATTTTGCGGATCCGCAAAACACGCACACCGGCCATGTGCCGGCACTATAGAAATGCCTATTCTTGTCCATGGCTCCGGACAAGAATAGGACATGTTCTATTTTTTTGCGGTGCTGCGGACCGGAAGTGCAGATACGGCCAGCACACTGTGTGCTGTCCACATCTTTTGTGGCCCCATTGAAAATCAATGGGTCCGCACCTGTTCCGCTAAATTGCGGAACGGATGCGGACCCATTTTCCGGATGTGTGAATGGACCATAAATATGAGAAATTCCCTAATTAGTAATGCCAACTAAGTTGTCTGTTTTAAATTCCACATTGTATTGCAGTTCTGGGATAGATATTAAAAACTAAAATAAAAAAAATTATAAAATCTTTGCTAATTTAATGAAAAGAAAAAACTAAAAATCTTGCATTGACGTACAAGGTAAGTATTCAGCCCCTTTACTCAGAACATAGTTGAAGCCTCTTTGGCAGTGATTACAGCCTCCAGTCTTCTTGGGGATGATGCCACAAGGTTTACACACCTGGATTTGGGGATTTTCTGCCGTTGCTCTCAGCAGATCCTCTCAAGCTCTGTCAGGTTGGATGGGGTCTGTTGGTGGACGGCTTTTTTCAGGTCTCTCCATAGATGTTCAATTGGTTTCAAGTCAGGGCTCTGGCTGGGCCACTCAAGGACATTCACAGAGGTGTCCCTTAGCCACTGTGTTGCCTTGGCTGTGTGCTTCAGGTCATTGTCTTTTTGGAAGGTGAACCTTCAGCCCAGTCTGAGATCATCAGGTTATTATTAAGAATATCTCTGTACTTTGCTCCTTTCAGCTTTCTTTCAACCCTGACCAGTCTCCCTGTCCCAGCCACTGAATCCTCCCTCCTTCCCTCCTTTCCCAGCATGATACTGCCACCACCATGCTTCACTGTAGGGATGGTATTGGGCAGATGATGGTAAGTGCCTGGCTTCCTCCAGACATGACCCTTAGAATGGAGGCCAGAAAGTTCAACCTCATCAAATCAGAGAATTACAGTCTGAGAGTCCTGTAGGTACTTTTTTTTTTTTTTTTTTTAAACTCCAGGGTGGCTTTCATGTGTCTTTTACTGAGGCTTCTTAGTAGCCACACTGCCATAAAGCCCAGATTCGTGGTCTGCTGCAGTGATGGTTGTCCTTCTAGATGTTTTCCCATCTACACACAGGATCTTTGGAGCTCAGCCAGAGTGACCATTGGGTTCTTGGTCACCTCTCTTACTAAGGCCTTTCTCCATCAATTACTTCATTTAGTGGGTAGGCCAGCTCTTGGTAGAGTCCTGGTTGTTCCAAACTTCTTCCATTTAAGAATTTCTGAATGCCACTGTCCTATTGAGAACTTTCAGTGCAGCGGAAATTTTTTGTACCCTTCTTCAGATCTACGCCTCCACACAATCCTGTTTCTGAGCTCTACGGGCAGTTCTTCTCTCCTCATGGTTTGTATTTTACTCTGATATACATTGTCAGCTGTGAGACCTTACAAAGACATAGGCTGCATCTTTCCAAATTATGTTTAATCCACTGCTTTTACGCCAGGTGACTCCCATCAAGGTGAAGAAATGCTCAAAGATGATCAAGAGAAATAGGAGGCCCTGAGAGCTAAATTTCAAGTGTCATAGAAAAGCATCTGAATACTTATGTCCATGCAAATTTTTAGTTTTTCATTTTTATTAAATTGACAAACATTTTTAAAATTCCTGTTGTCGCTTCCTCATTATGGGGTACTGAGTGCAGATTGATTGGGAAGAACTGTATTTGGTTTAAGTTAGCAGAAGGCTGCAACATAAAAAAATGTGAAAAAAAGTGAAAGGGTCTGAAGACTTCTGCAGAGGGTACTAGGAGCCCACCGGGGGATTCACCTGTTCTCCTGTGGCCAGTCCGAGCCTAGATAGATAGATAGATATGAGATAGATAGGTAGATAGATAGATAGATAGATATGAGATAGATGATTGATAGATAGATAGATAGATAGATAGATAGATAGATAGATATGAGATAGATATATAGATAAAAACATTGACTGATGATAGCTAGACAGACAGGATAGATAGGGCCACTTCACATATGTCAAGTGATCCGGTTCAGTTCCCCTCCAGTGTGAAGTAGCAAATGCCAGAGATAGAAAGCTATAAGTGACACCATAGTTTTCTATGGGATCGTTCACATATATCCTGCGCATCACTTATGACTCTGGGTGTCAATATCAGTGCAATATTGGTCTATTGACGTGTGCCCTGAAGTGTACTACACATATATCAGATGTGTCCGGCTCCTGGCCTTAAGCAACTGGCCAGGCACAAATGATATATGGAAAGCAGGTCATAGATAATAGAAAGATATTAATAGATAGATAGATAGATAGATAGATAGATAGATAGATAGATAGATAGATATAGACAGGCAGACTGATACATGACAATGAAATGTAGTAAGGCAGAATCACACAGTTATAAAACACTACTGTGGGGAGGGCACAGTACACAGAGCTGGATGAAAGTAATACATTTGGAGATGTACTGAGATATCTTCAGAGTCACATGGGGGTAGTGCAGGTTTTTTAGGTTATATAAAATGTAATAGATGTGAGCTAATCAGAGCAGGTTTCATGTCTGTCTGGAGGAAGTGTTGGAAAATCTATCTTGGAATGACTTCTTTGAGATTATTAATTGGTGTTTGCTTGGGATCCAAAATATAGGTTTTTATGTGCAATATAAAATGACATGTACTAATATATTAATAAATATAAAATATATAATATATTAATAATATAAAATAAAAATAAAATATAATATGACCTGCACGGTTCAAAGGAGGAAGGTCCATTGTGCTCTGCGATATATAAAGTAAGTATAAACGCTTATAGCCAGATTAATAATCGCAAGGAAATGGTCAGCCAAAAAACACCTGCAGTAAGGGATGGGCACTGGAGGTAGATAAAATCATGAGCTGTGAAAAAGTGACTGGAAAAAAACGGAGAGTATTGGAATATTGGAGTCAAAGGGGGTGTTACTGGGTTAATAGATAGGAGTGTTTTGTTTTCCCTTTTTTCCCTTATTTTTCTCTGTAGTCATGAGGATGGGTAGGAGGGGGGTTGTTTGTAGTTATATAACAAAATGTACTTTTGCATTATATTGTGCAAATCTGAAAATTTTTTAAGAAACATAAAAAAGAAAAACAGATTTTAAAATATTGTAGAAGATAGATAGATAGATAGATAGATAGATAGATAGATAGATAGATAGACAAAACCCGGGTGAGTTGGCTGACACATTGTAGACACTGAATAAATATACACCATTGTTGTTGAATGTACATTTGGAGCGTTGCCATTTTTGTTTTATCTGTTCCATGTGGACTCATCTGGATCTAGGAATCTGCTTCCATGTAAACTGAATACTTGGTGCTGTTCTTCTACATATATTAGATTTACTGTATTACATTATACTGTAGATAGATACATAGACAACAGATATCTATCTATATATCTATCTATCTCATATCGGTCTAACCTATCTATTATCTATTTATCTATCTAATCTATAATGTAAAAAAGGGAAGGCAGCACTCCAAAAAAGATGGTACACCTGGAGGAGAGTTTCGTTTATGTCAGTCGCCACTTCAGCCAAGATAGGCTGATAGATAGATAGATAGATAGATAGATAGATAGATAGATAGATATGAGATAGATAGATAGATAGATAATAGATAGATAGATAGATAGATAGATAGATAGATAGATAGATAGATAGGAGATAGATAATAGATAGATAGATATGAGATAGATAGATAGATAATAGATAGATAGATAGGAGATAGATAATAGATAGATAGATATGAGATAGATAGATAGATAGAGATAGATAGATAGATAGATACATACATAGATAGACAACAGAATCTATCTATCTATCTATCTATCTATCTATCTATCTATCTATCTATCTATCTATCTATCTATCTCTTCTATATCTCCTATCAATTATCATCTATCTATCTTTCTCTCTATCTATCTATCTATCTATCTATCTATCTATCTATCTATCTTTCTCTCTATCTCTCATATCTATCTCATCTATCTATTTTACGCACTTATATAACACTGCTATATTCCGCAGCTCTTTACAGACATTAGCATTGGGCTGTCCCCAATGGGGTTCACTATCTAAGTTCCCTATCTGTATGTCTTTGGAGTGTGGGAGAAAACTGGAGTACCTGGGGGAACCTAGCACTCCAATGATAGATAGATAGTTGGATCTATCCATCCATCCATCTATCTATCCATCCATCCATCTTTATAGGATATCTCATGTGTTACAATTCCACATAGCTGCCCAAGCCCTGTTATAGGAGTAGGCAGGGGCTATAATGGGTAAAATGATAAGTACAGTATATAAACAGCACATAAACGTGACCATTTTGCGGTTTCACACCTGTCCACAGAGACAGTTGATTACTGACCAAGTGCCGGGCAATGCTGTGCACATACTTGTGGGGTGCAGCTGCCCTGTGCTCACAGCTGTTCCTCAGCTTTATATCTGTCAGTACAATTTATGGGGTTGCAGAGGAGGAAAACAACCATAATTTGCCTGTCTATAAAAGCCAATTGAGTCTGCCGCCTGTTTTCTGCTGTGTGCCTGCGTCCTGCGAGGTGCTGGGTGCTGACAGACACAGGAGCACAGCAGCCATTTTAGCTTTATTATTTCTTCTCTGCTCAGTAATGGAGCCGTCGCTGCTGCTGCTGCTCCTAGCCCGGGGAAGGCGAGACATGTTCATAGCATAGAATGTACCTGCAGCTGCACATAGCTGACGCTTCATTATTGAAGCCGGATTTCTGTGACGGTGTTAGGAAAACCAAGTGCACCGCATGAAAAAAAAATCAATTGTGAGGAAAGGCATACACCCCCTGCCATCATGTGTACAATGGACAAAGAACAACACCGCAGCAGAGATGGGGCGTCGTAGTCCTCTCGCATTAATTGGCATGCGCATCCTGGATGCTGAGTGACTGCAAATACATGAAATTTATATATTTATTATCCTGCCACGTCTGATTCTCAGCAATTCTTTTCATCCATCCATTTTCCCTTTGTGTTGTGCTTTGTACATGAATTACGCGTTGGCTTTGTTGACACAGTTTAAATATATATATATATGTATATTTTTTTTATTTTTTATTTTTTTAAGTTAAAAAAAACTCTTCATTTTGGGTGCCTTTCGAAATGAAACAAAAGCAAAAAAAATGAATAAAAGTAAAACCATAACCTACTGCATAAATCCAGCCTTGCTGTGTTTCTAACATGCTGTTAGGACCCTGGTGTCATATTCCCTCTTATTTTACATCATTTTTATTATGATTATACAGTGTCTATTATCATTTATTTTCATTTACAATTTGAAGTTTTATATTTTTTACTTCTCTTATTACACCCCCGGCCTTTACTACATGGTTTTCTGGCTATTTCACAAATTTGTACAAAGTCCTATCCATAACTTCCATATTTCTCTGCAACTGCAAACAAAGCTCTTAATTTGTTTAATTGAAATAGTTATTTTTCTTTTTTTAAGGAAATAAATCTACAATAAAAGAATAAAGAAATGGTGACAGAATGTTAAGTATATGTGAAAAACAGAATTGTGGGGGAATCTGAATCTGAATATAACATCTGCATGTTTCCAATCTAAGGAACAAGCCTGTCTGTATCTAAGTGTATAAACTATACATCAGATTATCTATCTTTGTATCTATCGAAGTAAAAGAATCAGCAGCAAAATCAGGCGAAAACATAACATATTTATAAACTCATATGTTCAAAAGCGAGATTTCAACCCAGCCATCCTTGGGCCTTTTTGCCTTATTTACCTGACTGAGGCAAACTATCTATCTATCTATCTATCTATCTATCTATCTATCTATCTATCTATCTATCTATCCATCTATTATCTATCTGTCTACATTTTCTTTCTTTGTATCTATCTATCTATCTATCTCATATCTATCTATCTATCTCATTTCTTTCTCTCTGTCTATCTTTCTGTATATCTATCACTCAATCGCATATCTCTTTTCTTTCTTCTTCCTCTCTTCTTTCTTTCTTTCTTTCTTTCTTTCTTTCTTTCTTTCTTCCATCTATCTCATTTCTTTTTCTTTCTATTTGTCTATATTTCTATATATCAATCAATCAATCTCATATCTTCTTTCTTTCTATGTTTCTATGTTCTATTTCTTTCTTCTATTCTTCTTCTTTCTTTCTTTCGTTTCTTATCTTTCTTTCTTTCTTCTTTTCTTCTCTTTCTTTCTTCTTCTTTCCTTCCTTCCTTCATCTATCCATCTATGAATGTCCTCTCATATGTTCTTTCTTTATCTATCTATCTTATCTATCTATCTATCTATCTATCTATCTATCTATCTATCTATCTATGTCTCTCATATCTTTTTCTTTATACTATACTTTGTATATACTTATCTGTAATCTATCTATCTCATTTATTTTTCTATCTGTCTATCTTTCTGTACATCTATCTATCTCATATATTTCTTCTTTCTTTTTCTTTCTTTCTTTCTTTTCTTTCTCTTTCTTTCTTTCTTTCTTTCTTTTTCTTTCTTCTTCTTTCTTTCTTTCTTTCCTTTCTTTCTTTCTTTCTTTCTTTCTTTCTTTCTTTCTTTCTTTCTTTCTTTCTTCTAGTTTATTTTTACATGCATATATGCATTATTAAGATCCTCCTGTCTGCTATTCAATAATCCAGAATGTCTGTTATTCTGTCACTTGTTTCACAAAACTATAATATAAAGTGGAAGCATAATATTGAATGGGAGTAATACATTACAGCTTTGATTAAACATAATTTCTAATAGCAGATTTTGTGTTACCATTTTATTTCAGGGTCGCTGCCATTTCAGTGAAGTGAGTTTCAGATACTTTCCCATGACTGTCCAATTATCCAGAATATTTGATATTAGGTCCCAATGTTTCCAGATTAGAGGAAATTTGCTTTACATATCTGTACTTGTGACCCCATTTGTAGCTGCTGGTACGAAAATTCTTCAAAATGTAAAAATGACATTTGGTTTCCATATATCCCATCAATAAATCAAACTTCTTTTCATTTTTTTTTTAAATTAAGCGTTATCACCTGATAGATAAAACCCTACACTCCAGTATTCAGATAGTGTATTAGCTATTTAATGTCAAATCTAGGCAGATTCACAGGGCACTAAGGCCATAACACGTAAATGACTGTTAAAATGTGTATATACATTGGGAAACCAAACCTGAGCTTAAAGGGTTAATGCTACTTAAACAGGGGAAGCCATGAAGTCTGTGTTTATCTTCACATGGAAAACACCTAATAATTTTAAATCTCTTTCGCCCCCTGTAGGTCAGTCAATGAATAGATCTTTTCACAACCAAAGGCAATCTAGTCTTCACTCTGTCCCCTTGTACCCCAGGGCAAGTTAAGCAAATGTTTACCAGCTATAGGGATTATATCTGCATGTGTTTAATAGAAACAAGATGTGTCATTATGTATTTATTTTGGGCACATGAATAGTAAAATATATACCTGAAGATGTGAGCAAGATAGGTACATAGACAGATAATAGGTGTAGATACATATGAGAGAAATAGAGATGAGATAGGATATATATATATATATATATATATATATATATATATATATATATATATATAAAAAATACTAGATAAGATAAATGATAGATAGATAGATAGATAGATAGATAGATAGATAGATAGATAGATATGAGATACATAGATATAAGATAGATAAATAACTTGGTAGATAGATAAGAGATAGACAGATATTAAGTAGATATGATATGAGATAGGATATATATTAGATAGATTACAGATGAATAGATAGGATATATATAGATATTAGATATTAAATTGATAGAAATATAGATAGGTGATAGATAGATAGATAGATAGATAGATAGATATTAGATAGATAGATAGATAGAGTCATAGATAGATAAATAGATAGATAGATATGAGAGATAGATAGATAGTTAGATAGATAGATAGATATATATGTGATATAGATAGATAGAATTACAGATAAGATAGATATTAGATAGATAGATAGATGATAGATAGATAGATAGATAGATAGATAGATAGATAGATAGATAGATAGAGATAGATAGATAGATAGATAGATAGATAGATAGATAGATAGATAGATAGATGTGTGATATAGATAGATAGAATTACAGATGGATAGATATTAGATAGATAAATGTATGATAGATATGAATTAGACTGAGAGAGATACAATTGATGAGAGAGGAGAAAATATCTGATAGATACCTAAATTCCTGTACCATTTAAAAAAAATCATAAAACAATGTTTAAGGGTACCGCCACGCGGTGCGTTTGTGATGCGGTTAAGAAATGCAGTCAGTTACTACATGCATAATCATGTGTTTAGTGTGCGTTTTTTGTCTGCCACTATTGTTTGAACTGTGAATTTTCCTGGTTCTTTATCTTTCTGATTAACTTTAAATAATAACACCTCTGGTAAAATATATTCCGCAAGCGGCTACTCCATACTCTATATCTCGCGCAGTCTTCAGCCTCGAGCAGCAGGACATGTCTTGCGTGCAGTTAATCAGGTGCAGTCATCACAACTTCGAAAGTGCCAGGTCTGTCTCCATTGACTTCTATTGGAAAATGACATGGTACGGTTCCTAACCACATCGTGACCACATCCCGACCAGACTGTTGTATCATATGAAAGATTTCTATACGTAAAGCCACTGTTACAAATGCTCTGCAAAAAAAACGGATGACGTCCATGTACATTCCGTATTTTGTGAAACGGAACAGCTGGCCCCTAATAGAACAGTCGTATACTTGTCTGTAGGACATGTTCTATTTTTTTGTGGAACGTAAATACTGACATATGGAAACGGAATGCACGCGGAGTAACTTCTGTTTTCTTTATTGATCCATTGAAATGAATGGCTCCGCATACGGTCCACAAAAAAAAACCTGTAACGGACACGGAAAGAAAATACGTTTGTGTGCATGAGGTCTTATCCAAATTCTGAATTACATACAATGAGCATCCATAGTATCCATTGTGTGGAGGATATACAATGTAACACAGAATTCATGTGAACAGGTAACCGCTGCTCTTATTTCAGGTTGTATAAAAAATTTTTCTTTTTTTAATATATTTTTTTTTAAGTTACTAGTAGCTGAAGGTAGATTTGTTGCTGATATTTCTGCGACTGCCCCATTTATCTACATGTGGCTTGCAGAAATCCATGCACATGCTGCAGAAATGACATCCAGAGTTAAACAGATTTTCACCCACATAAATTTCTATGACAAATCTGCCGCGTCTGACTGAGAACAAGCATTCATTTGGTAAATTGATGCAATTACAGTGAAATCATTTCCATTTCCTTAAGAGATTGTTTTAGCTGCAAGCGCATGGATTTCTGCAAGCCCCATTCATAACAATCGGATAGTCGCTGAAATGTCTGCAGCAAATCTGCTGTGTGTCCTTCTACGTGTGCATGAGGCCCTACCGTTCAGGAGATGCAGCAGTCATGTCACTTGAGGCATTCACAAAGTGGTTTAATCTGATCTGAAAATCTCTGTAGCGACGGCAGAAAAAGAAATAGAAAATAAATTAAATTCCATTTATTTCTCATATTTTTTACGCCTTATTAAAATGCTATTGTAGAACGTTAATATGATGTAAATTGGGCTGAGCTGCCATAGCTGAGGCTGTTAGTTTGATCAGTGTATATCTATTTATTAGAGAGGCTCTCCAGCAGGGAGACAATAAGGCTCATTTATCAATGGCATCATGAAATCGATACCTTGCTTGTCGGCATTGTCTTTCACTATTTGCCATTGAGCAGAGCAGGTTTAGGAAGCTCATGTACATGGTGACTTACACAAGCCACTCGGCCCTACTATTCTGCCTGTTGTAGGAGGCAGCAATTCATTTTCGTTTTTTAATCAAGCTGTTGGGTTTCCATAAATATGATCTTCTTGGAGGTTGAAGACATCAGAACCTGAGAAGACTAGCATTACAGGTTGGATAACTATAGCTGTATGATGCAAATATCGTTACGACATAACATTTAATTATACTTCTTTTTTTCATTAGATTTTGGAGAAAATGTGCTCCCAAATTATCCCCTCCTTCTGCCTATTCTCTGTAGTCGCAGACCAAGTCCCTATGTGAAATGCAGAGGGTGTCAAGGCAGGTGTTCTGGGTCTGTATGTAAGGGATGTATTATTTGGAGGGCAAACTGGGCAATTGCCTAGGGGTCTCCATAACCATAACCAATAAAAAAATACTTCCATATGAAAAGAAAGCTTTTACTGTCCTATGTTAATAAAGATTGGAGCTCTATCCTGGTTACACAGAGCTCCGATACACTATGAGAGAGATTTATTCCCTGCACTGCCAGATCATCCGCCTGATTTATAAGGAGACACAGGCCTCGTCATAAATTGGGAGCATCCTCCAGCAGTTGACATAGATTTCTGGCTTCATTTGCACCAGAAAACTGGTTAAATGGAGGTGAATTTGTGGCACTGGTCACGCCCCCTTCCCGACCTTGCCATGTCCACTTTCAGAAAAGTGGAGAAAGTGGCATAAAAAACACCACTTGAGACTATTTTTTAAACATGCAGTTTACAACTTTTTAATGCTATTTTTCCGGCACAGTGAGATGATAAATCTCATTTGGAGCACAAGTAAACTTTTGGATGACTTTTCAGAATAGGCTGACAGCTAATGCGACTAGACATGAGGAATAGTCATGTTTCTCACCATTATATTGCTTGTAGCTTGCGGTTTTAGCATTTTCCTCTTCTATTTGGCTCTAATTGTCAGTTTCCCTAAGCTCAGCTACAGATTGGGTATTGATAGCTGCTATGATGTCTCCAATATACAGCACACAGAGAAGAGTAAATCCTGCTCCCCTATCTCTCTGGAGCACACCCTCAGAAGCAGCAGCACTGAGGACATTATACTACGGTAATGTCTAGTGTAGCTGTGAATCCAGCACTAATGTGTGATAGAAAATTTTCTCCAGCTCCCCACTATGTTGTATGCAATATTAAATGGTGGAATTAGAAAGTGCAACTTGTCCTGCAAAAAACAAGCTCTCATATGGCTATGACAAGGGAAAAATAGGAAGGCAGGAAGTGAAAAATGTATATGCAAAAAGGTAAAAACCTCCAGGGCTGAAAGAGTTAAAGTGAATGTCAACAGTTTCACATAATGTTGTTTTTTTGTGGAATATTCTGTGTGATTAATTTCTTAATATATTATCATAGTGGTCGGAGAGCCTTTTTTCTGATAACGAGCTAGAAATTCTCAGCACAGACCTGGATGCAGCAAAATTGTGTCAAGTTGTAGGGAAACCACAAATTGTTACTCCTTTCATACTTCTGCCTCTCCTCAGCCTACCAATGATCATTCTGCCAACAATCTAAGGCCTCATTCACATTTCCGTTTTCCATGGAAAATGCGTATCCTTTGATTTAAATGTCTGTTCACACATCAGTATTTTTTTTACTGACTGTGGGTCAGTAAAAAATAAATCATGGAGACATGCACAACTTTGATCCGTGATGCGGACCAAACATGCCCAGTGAAGTCTATGGGTCTGTGAAAATCACAGACACAACACAGATGGCATCCATGGTGCGTGTGTTTTTCATGGAAGACAGATAGGAAATGTTCTTGAAATTAATTTTCAGCTGATCAACGTCTGTGGATTACGAATGACACACAGAGGGTAAAAATGGACACATGGATCATCCACGGATCCTTCACAGACATCTTCACGGATTAAATAAGGACGGTTTTTTCACGTATGTAATACTGACACTGAAATGTGAACGAGGCCTAAGAATGACCTACTCCATAATCCAAACCTGCCACTCCTGTCTACAACACTTTTCTAATGCTGCGCTATTTCTCAAGAATGTGCTACCCTGGGCAATTAGATAACGAGCATCAGTGAAAAAATAAAAATGTTACAGCTGCTGAAATACAAAGAGGCAAAAATGTCATTAAAGGGTTGTGTCATTTCAGTAAAGAGTATTTATCATGTAGAGGAAGTTAATACAAGGCACTTACTAATGTATTGTGATTGTCCATTCGCTGGCTGGATTCATTTTTCCATCACATTAAAGACTGCGTGTTTCCATGGTTACAACCACCCTGAAATCCATCAGTGGTGGTCGTACTTGCACACTATAGGAAAAAGCGCTGGCCTATCAGGTTACTGATTTTTCCAATAGTGTGCAAGCCACCACTGATGGATTGCAGAGTGGCCGTAACCATGGAAAATAGCAGTGCATAATGTGAGGAGAAAACGATTCCAGCCAGCAAAGGAGGCAATATGGATAATCACAATACATCAGTAAGTGCCTTGTATTAACTATGTACATGATAAATGCCATTTGCTGAAGTGAGACAACCTCTTTAAGGCCTGGTCATTAAGAGGTTAAGTCTCTCCTAATTGGTGTTATGCTTCAAGACTCTCCACCATGTTTGTAGCCTACTTGTGCACCCGTTTCATTTTATCTATATCTTTTAGTAAGTCTGCAGAACTATTCCAGATGTGGTCTGTCGCTCTATACAGCAGGATAACATTCTGGTTATACCTCTAGCTACACAGTCAAGCATCCTACTGGCTTTCCCAGCCACCTGCCCACACTGTGCACTCATTTTGAAGCTGTCCTTCTCCTCTGAAGCCCTGGCTAACACAGAACTGCCGAGATAATACTCAGATAGAGGAACTATTGAACAGAAGTTTCCATGGTTTGGACCATGTCTCCAGAGAAGCTATATCCTTCCAATGTTACTAATCTCTCCAGGAATATCAACCCTATTACACACTTCTGGGTCATCAGCAAACAGGCAGACCTTACCTACCAAACTTTCTCCTATGTCTTTTACAAAAATATTAAAAAGAATAAGAGCCGGGACAAACCCTTGAGGTCCACCACTTGTAATGTGTCTCTCCTCAGAGTTCACACTATTGACAACAACACTCATATCAATTCATCAGCCAGCTGCGGATCCACTAAACTATCCAGGGATCACCTTATTTTTTGGACTGTAAGACACATTTTTTTAGCAAGGCAAAATCTTGCTAAAAGAGTTTGTGTCTTATAGTCTGCAGTCGGGGTGGTGCAGCAGTGCCAGACTCCCCTGACTGTGTTCATACAGCACTTTGCTGGATGAAGGAGAGAAATATGCCTCTCTGCACACCCCTCTCTCTCCCTGCCCGACACTGATCTGTGTGATCAGTGCAGGCAGGAGAGCAGGCTAATTGATCTTGGAGAGAACTGTAAGGAACACCAGCTGTGTATGCAGCAGGGCTGTGTTTGTCAGCTGTGTATGTTGTAGACCTGTAGGTGTGTGTGTGTGTGATCTATGAGATCTATGTGTGCATATAATGTGTTTGTGTGTATGTATAATGAATGTACTGCAGAGCTGTGTGTGTATGATGTGCATAGTGTACTGGTGTGTGTGTATAATGCAGTGTGAAACTGGGGTGCCCACAGTAAAATGTATTTTGGGGGCCCACTGTACGGATACATTCAAATATTACCTACTCACACAGCAGCAAGACACTACCAGATGATTGAATATGGGGGTCCCTGCAGCAACTTTGAGAAGGCAGGTCCTGGGGAGAAGAGGACACTGGTGGCTTTCCTCTATACTTAGAAGACATCTCAGCTCGGATCGTGTCTATAATAATAAACTGGGGAGTTTCTGTAATAATCTATCACTTTTTTTATATGAACATAGGCTGGTGGAGGTGCTGTACATTGTATATATGTATATAGTGCACTAAGTCTACTGTGTTATGTGCCACTTGTGCAGGGGGTGGGAGACTAGGGGGCCACCTTGCTCAGGGGACCACCGGGGGATTCACCTGTAAACCTGTGGGCCAGTCCAAACCTGGTATAATGTGTGTACCGCAGAGCTGTGTGCATGTATTTATATACTGTCATGATCATGGAGATTAAAAAACAAACAAAAAAACACCCTAAATAAATAAATAATCCAGCAGAGGAAGCATGGCGGGACACTACAGAGCAATAACAGGAGGCACATTTACGTGGATACGGTTAATGAGGTGACTACAGTTAGCTTGACCGTGGTAATAATAAAAATTATGGAAGCCCTGTAGAAAAGAAAAAGTAGTTGACCACCTGAGAAAACCAGCAACTTGTGGCACCCAAAACAGCATGGCTTCTCTGAGAACATGACAGACTAATTTTATAGATTTTTTTGTAACAAAAGTCAAAGTGAAAAGTGGTTAAAAGTGGCGCTATGGATATTGCATACATTGACTTCAGCAAAGCCGTTGCCACATAAAGAGCTGATATATAGATGATTGGACTTACTGTATTTTTTGGATGTTCCCCAGGTTTAGACAACAGAAAATTAGAAAAAAAATATACCTACTGTATGAAACCTTCTCTGGTGGTTTAATGAAGTGAAGAGGTCAAGGTCAGTAATTTTGGGGTCTAGTGTAGAGGTGGGTTAATAATATCGGTCAGCTCCTGTAAACCTTAGTTTGTCATTTGCGGACCATTGAAACAAACAGGTAAGGCGCTCGGTCTGTAATTTCCAGCTTCTTTTCTTCTTGTGGATAGTTAAACATTGGCCATTCTCGAGTCTTCCGGAACATCCCCTTAACACCCCCTATGTAATGTTAAGACCCTAAAGGTCTTGTATGATCTTATTGGGGGTAGGAGGCACAAAGAGTAAAATAAGAAACAATAAAGAAAAAATATATATAATAATAAGCAGCCACACCACACCTTCTAACCCTGCCCCTGGCAACCATAACCTATACATCCCATATATCAAAGCAACCATTAAAGAAAGGGGACATAATTCTAAAAAATATTTTAGTTGCATGTTGTGCTATTAAAGAATAGGAAAAAAATGTGAAAAAAATGTGAAAACAGACCTTTTACCTTTTTTTTTTTTACAATTATAAAAAAATAAAAACAAAAAATACTGAAATAAAAGAAGATTAAAAATAAAGCCTCATTTAGGAAGGCACACAAATGAATTACATACCTGAGCAGAAAAAAGTTATGGCTTTCAAAGACGTGTGTACTTAAAAAAATGGAAACTGTGGCTGGTGAGGAAGGGGGGTAGTAAATGGCCTGGTCTTGAACTGGTTAACCCTTTGTTCAGTGAGTGATTAACATACCTAGCAGGCACATTCAATTTACAAATCAGTAAGAGAAGGCTAGCGGGAATGTATAGAGTAAGGGGTGACCTTAAGGTCCTTTTACACGGGCCGATTATCGGCCGAAAAATCGTTCCTAGGAACGCTAGTGCCGATAATCGGCCCGTGTAAAAGTGGCCCTAATCAGCCGACGAACGAGCAAAACTGTGTGCGCCTGACAGTATGGAGCTTCCCGGCCGCACGAGCGATACAGCGATCACTCGTGCGGCCCGGCGCTCGATTCGTCGGGCAGTGTAAAGGCTCCCTGCCCGAGCGCCGATATCGCTGATCGGCGCTCGGGCAGGGAGAATAATCGGCCCGTCTAAAAGGGCCTTTAGTGTCTGGGATCAGTAGGAGATCTGGAACATACAGCAACAATACACCTGCACTTGCTTTGTAGTCGATGACCCTCCATAAATGTTGTTATTGTCTGGTACGTTATGCATTGTCCACTAACGCTATTTTCTGCTGTACATTATTCCACTAACGTCCTAGAAACCTCAAGGTAAAAAGCAATGCAGTGAGAAGAACACATCACACATGTCTGGAATGACTAGATAGGTAATGTGGTCATTATATCCATTATTGCTCACTTGAAGATGACAATAAATGCCTTTCAGATATTCACTAGCCACTTATTGTCTTGTTGTTTGATTAAGATCTGAGCAGTTTATACTTTGACACCATCTTCTGTCAGGAGGGAATACCTGTAGGCTACAATGGTTTTCAAGTTACCTTTGGGAAACTACAACTCACAGCATGCTCTGATAGTCAGAAGCTCTTGGTCCTGCTCTGTGGCATTGGATCAGAGGTGGCCTGACACAAGCATATAATGTCAGATCCATGGTCAGGGCAAGGGAAGAAGATTTGGCCCAGACAGAAAGCGGGCAGGAAACACTGCTCCAGTGTGTGCACATGTGTAAGGCTCTTGGTCCTGCTCTGTGGAATTGGATCAGAGGTGGCCTGACACTGCTGTAACATCTAACTCAAGCATATGGTGCCAGATCCATGGTCAGGGCCAGGGAAGAAGATTTAGCCCAGACAGAAAGTGGGCAGGGAACACTGCTCCAGTGTGTGCACATATGTGAGGCTCTTGGCCCTGCTCTGTGGCATTGGATCAGAGGTTGCCTGACACTGCTGTAACATCTAACTCAAGCATAGGGTGCCAGATCCATGGTCAGGACCAGGGAAGGAGATTTAGCCCAGACAGAAAGCGGGCAGGGAACACTGTTCCAGTGTGTGAACATGTGTGCAGGAATGTAACTCAATCAGAGCTTGAGTATCAAGGCAGCCAGAGTGGAGAACCAGAGCCATAAGAGATGTTACGGCCTTTTGGTCAACACAACAGAGTAGTAGCAGAAGAAGAGTGTCAGAATTAGACAGATATTGGAGCAGAATATGGCAAATGGAGGTTAATGGAGCCCAGGTGTGTACAAACCACAGTGCTACTAAAGAACACAGGGATGTTGCATCCCCCAGAAAAGGCACCTGATACATGAAAAGGCTACACACAATATTGTTCTGAAGTTGACCTTGGCTCATCAAGAGTGATTGCTGAGCTCCAGAAACTGTTCAAGCATGACATCATCCTGACTACTTCTGGGAGCTGATAAAGACTGTTTTAAAGGTATATACACGTTACATCCAGCCCATCACAGTTTAAATCTGTTTACTGCATGGTCTTCAGTAAATAAAGAGTTAAATGTATCCCAGTCTAAAGATTCTTTTACATGGGCTAATTATCTGGGGCCAATTATCTGGAATGAACATCCGTAGAAAAGCTTGTTCCGAGTAACTGGCTCATGGAAAGATGCCAGCAATCACCTGACGAACGAGTAAATAATCATTTATTGGGTGATTGTGTCTTTCAGTCGACGCCCAAAATCATTACTTCTGGGCTGACGATCATCCTGTGTGACCGGCGATCTGCTGCTCAGAAACAATGACTTTATGGGGCAAGCAACTGGTGTAGCCATCACATGTCTCCATACAGTGGAGACAGGGGAACTTAAAGTGGCCCTGAAAAAAAACCCTTAAAGTGGCTCCATGTTGTAGGCAGGTCCAATTTAACAGAAGGAGGGGCAACTCAAGTAGGCAAGATCAGCAATACCATAGCACAAAATACCGTCCCATCAAAAGTATACCACACTGCAGCACAATATATTGCCCAAGAGCTGTCCCTCTGCAGTGGCCATCAGTAGATACCATTTTCTGTCCTCCTTTTTCTCCAGTTGTCTCTGATTAAGGCCCCTTTCACACGACTGTATGCCCTTTGAGACATACGGTCCGTGAGCAGGCCATATGTCCCAGAGCAGCATCGATCGTGCGCACAGCATCATTGATTACAATGATGCTGTGCACGTCGGGCCGCCCGCGGGGCTATTATCCCGCACTCGTAAAATCATATGAGTGCGGGACAATAGTCCCGCGGGCGGCCCGGCGTGCACAGCATCATTGTAATCAATGATGCTGTGCGCACGATCGATGCCGCTCCGGGACATATGGCCCGCTCCCGGACCGTATGTCTCGGAAGGCATATGGTCGTGTGAAAGGGGCCTAAGATATGGGGCAGGGGGCTTAGGACGTCAGGTGTGGGCAACAGCAGTTGATACTTAAATATCTGATTCAGACAGTGTTAATTACTGCTTAGAGCTCATTAAGTACTTGGCCAGTGGTAGAGAGGAGGCCTTGGGTGTCCCTCTGGGCAATGGCCCACCAGGAAGTTTACCTGTAAGGTCTATGGCCAATCAGCTCCTGAGTAGAGATAATTGCAGCTTCATCTCTGCCAGCAAATCAGTTATCTGGAACAGTTTCAAAAGTTTCCTGAAGTCAGAACTTGTAAAGGGTCCATAAGACTGTCGGTAGCCCCTTCACTTTCACCTTACAAGAGGATTGAAGGGTCCAACAGTGAGCCCAGGTTCTGACCAGGAGTGTAAGTTCTATACAGGCAGACAATGTGTCTGCTATGGTTCCTTTGGTTAGATGAGGCACGGACCTGGTTGGCCCCATTTCGTTTTGCATTGGATGGCAAAAAGCTGTGCAGGACTTGTATGTCCAGGCGAATTGCATTTTCAGCAAACAAAGGGGAGGGAAATTGGTCTAAGGGTCACTGGGAAGAGAAACAACACTTCTTGGGTGGTAAACCTGGCATAATAATGGGGGACCCATTGTAATCTTTGCAATGATACACCTTCTTTTTTGTACACCAGTGAATCTGGCACAATAACCTTATTGATATGATATTAAAATAAACTAAAACTGGCTGTACACATGTTCTGCATAGATGGAGCGTGGACCCTCAGAATGATTACTTCTTGGGGCCCAAGGAACAATAGTCTAGTCAGTATATACAGTACAGACCAAAAGTTTGGACACACCTTCTCATTCAAAGAGTTTTCTGTATTTTCATGACTATGAAAATTGTAGATTCACACTGAAGGCATCAAAACTATGAATTAACACATGTGGAATTATATACTTAACAAAAAAGTGTGAAACAACTGTAAATATGTCTTATATGCTAGGTTCTTCAAAGTAGCCACCTTTTGCTTTGATTACTGCTTTGCACACTCTTGGCATTCTCTTGATGAGCTTCAAGAGGTAGTCACCTGAAATGGTTTTCACTTCGCAGGTGTGCCCTGTCGGTTTAATAAGTGGGATTTCTTGCCTTATAAATGGGGTTGGGACCATGAGTTGTGTTGGGCAGAAGTCAGGTGGATACACAGCTGATAGTTCTACTGAATAGACTGTTAGAATTTGTATTATGGCAAGAAAAAAGCAGCTAAGTAATAAAAAACGAGTGGCCATCATTACTTTAAGAAATGAAGGTTAGTCAGTCCGAAAAATTGGGAAAACTTTGAAAGTGTCCCCAAGTGCAGTCGCAAAAACCATCAAGCGCTACAAAGAAACTGGCTCACATGAGGACCGCCCCAGGAAAGGTAGACCAAGAGTAACCTCTGCTGCAGAGGATAAGTTCATCCGAGTCACCAGCCTCAGAAAGCGCAGGTTAACAGCAGCTCAGATTAGAGACCAGGTCAATGCCACACAGAGTTCTAGCAGCAGACACATCTCTACAACAACTGTTAAGAGGAGACTGTGTGCAGCAGGCCTTCATGGTAAAATAGCTGCTAGGAAACCACTGCTAAGGACAGGCAACAAGCAGAGGAGACTTGTTTGGGCTAAAGAACACAAGGAATGGACATTAGACCAAATTTGAGATTTTTGGTTCCAACCATCGTGTCTTTGTGCGACGCAGAAAAGGTGAACAGATGGACTCTACATGCCTGGTTCCCACCGTGAAGCATGGAGGAGGAGGTGTGATGGTGTGGGAGTGCTTTGCTAGTGACACTGTTGGGGATTTATTCAAAATTGAAGGCATACTGAACCAGCATGGCTACCACACCATCTTGCAGCGGCATGCTATTCCGTCCAGTTTGCGTTTAGTTGGACCATCATTTGTTGATTAACAGGACAATGACCCCAAACACACCTCCAGGCTGTGTAAGGGCTATTTGACCAAGAAGGAGAGTGATGGGGTGCTACGCCAAATGACCTGGCCTCCACAGTCACCAGACCTGAACCCAATCGAGATAGTTTGGGGTGAGCTGGACCGCAGAGTGAAGGCAAAAGGGCCAACAAGTGCTAAGCATCTCTGGGAACTCCTTCAAGACTGTTGGAATACCATTTCAGGTGACTACTTCTTGAAGCTCATCAAGAGAATGCCAAGAGTGTGCAAAGCAGTAATCAAAGCAAAAGGTGGCTACTTTGAAGAACCTAGAATATAAGACATATTTTCAGTTGTTTCACACTTTTTTGTTAAGTATATAATTCCACATGTGTTAATTCATAGTTTTGATGCCTTCAGTGTGAATCTACAATTTTCATAGTCATGAAAATACAGAAAACTCTTTGAATGAGAAGGTGTGTCCAAACTTTTGGTCTGTACTGTATACATGTATAATATATATCTAGTAGTCTTTTGTATGTAAAGAAAGAGTTGTGCACCAGCCTGAGGTCCGTACAGTGATCAGCCAAATTATCTTGGTTGCTAGAATTATGACTGCCAGGACCTGGAAGGTATCTTCAGCTTTAACTTTAATGGAACTAACTAACGTGGTTCAAATGGCATACATCATGGAAAAAGTGTTAGCGCTTTGGTTCCATATGCTGTTTCCCAGAGCAAGGTAGTATCTGCAAATTGTTCAATTCTTTATCTTATAGAATATAATGTTATGTCATTCTATAGCACCCAGTATGACCATGTATGGATGGTACAGCTAAACAATCCTGGCTCAGTCCTTGTAGGAGGTAAGGTGTGGACTGGCTCCACCCCTAGCTCTGGTCAGTGATAGGGAGTTTGGAAGGCAGTGGAAGATGTCACTTATGCTCCCTCTTCTTAGGCCCAAAAATACTACATACAAGTAGGCTCACTGATTTCTGCGTGATCTACAGAAGAAGAGAAGGAGCAAGACAAAAGAAAGAACTAGAGAACCTAGCATGGCGATTATTGAAGTCAGTAAGATAACCTGCTACCAAAAGCTGCTAAGACTTTACTGCAGTGAGGGACACTGTTAAGACACCCTTCACACCTGGACAAGACCTGGCGAGTCATATCTCTAAAACCCTGTATCCCTCAGTGAACATTACAGCCACCATTGTAAAAGTGAGATTTCACGCCATAGATTCTGCAGGAATATAATTGAGACAGATAGACAGGGAAGAGGGCCATAACTCTGACCCGTTGGATGTACTACAACTCTTATTTTCCACTTCAGTAGAGCGAGACATTTATTCTTCTACATCTGGCCTGGTTACTGACTCCTACACCATAAGCCAGCCATTGCATTCCACAACAAGGGGTTATGCCGTGATTGATGTAAAAAATGAAAATCAGCCATGATATAGTGCATGACAATGCCTTTCTAACAAAGCTAGAACCAGCCCTTTACCTTACATGGATCCAGAGATCTCCCCATTCATTGCTCCAATTGCTCTGCTAGTTTATCTTCAGGCTGGCAGCTCAAGGGGCATGTCCTTTCTGCTGCAGGTCTCATCCTGTAAGTGCCAAACCTTCTAATAGAACATATAGCTAGTGACAGTTAAAGAATTAAATTGAGCACGTTTGACCAGCTCAGTGAGACGGACAAAAAATAAGGAAAAGAACAAACAGCAGGTGGCGCTATACAGATACATTTTATTGAATAACTCAGTGGCTATGCTAAATTTTTAATTACATGCAATTACAAAAGTATTCAGATCCAGGTGCTAGTTTGAAAAATGTAGACTATGTTTTGTGACACCAACCCCTTTAAATGAACAAAAATTAAAAATGGGGGAAAATTTAAAAATATGCGCACCCATCAAATTTCTAAAACCTCAAAATGTATTTCTCTTGATTGTTTCATAAAATTTGCCATTATCGTTACTATTTACTTTCGCCACATTTTTCATGTCCTTGAAAATTTGGAATTTTTCCAGAGATACATAAATGTTTATACATTCCTACCGACAATCCTCATTACTGGAGGTCTCGTGTTGTGTCTCCTGTATGGGAGATAATTCATAAAGGAAACCAGACTATTAAAGAAGCTATAGTAATAATCCTTTTAGGGCAGTCTAAGAGCTAAGTCATATGGTGCACAATACCACATAGTATTGTATTAAGGACCATATTGTGGATGGTTTACTTCAGGTTCTGCATCACAGTTTCCCCTAGAATCATTGTAATCATAGCTTCATTCACTATAAGCTTCTGTGTTGTTGTTGGTGGACGCTATAAAAAAATTCATACTAAAAATAATTTTGGTACTCTGCTCTACTGTGTCATACCCACAAGGGTATTTAGGGTTCCAAATAACATGGATCCTGAAACTGTGGTATGCATGAATAGCATATTCAAGATTCATGTTATTTGGACCCTAAATACCCTTGTAGGCATGAGGCTTTTTTTTTTTTAAATAGGCCCAAAGCTAAACTGAGCAAATGTCCGCTGCATTTTTTAAGGCTTGGTTGTAACACCCCAAAGACCATACTGAAGAGTGCAGTGCATGTGTGTGGCTGACTTTCCGCTGGTCCCCCCCACTTTGAGACTGAGTTAAGCCTCATTGTAGGACAAAAGACCCCTGTTCTCTTATACCACAAGTGTCTCTTACTATCAAAGTTCTTTAAGTATCTTCCAAATTGTTCACAGTATGTAAAAGCACTAGACAATACAAATAAATTCTTTACCCATTTTAAATTGTTGTGATATTAAGGGTGTACGTATTATACCATAGAGGCAGTGTAAAGAAGTACTATGGTCACTATCCAGAACCGCAGACCTGATGCCAGTGTTGCTAATCACTCCGGTTGGTGGGAAGCAAAGGCTACCAACAGGTTCTTCACCACAGCCTGGATGGACTTGGAACCCAGGTTTCTACTGTAAAGTAGCAGAAAAGTGGCGCAAGCTCACTAGAAGCAAACCTAACAGAATGACCAGGGAGGGTACAAAAGAGTAGTCAGAAAGCAGGTTCACAGATACAGCCGGAACAGTAGGCAAGGGGTAAATCCAGAAACAAGCCAAAGGTCAGCCTGGTTTAAATCTTCTGCCAAACCTTCTGATTGGATGCCAGGCCGGAGCCCTGTTTGGCTCAATGTTGCCTCTCTCTGTTAGGCCAATCAGCCAGAACTTGGGTGGTCAGCAAGGTAACCTTCCAGGAAAGGCCGTGTAACTGGTGCATGTGCTGCTCCTGATCTCCTCAAGAACCACCGAATGACGAGCTGCAGCAATTGCAGCTGGGCGGAGAGGAAGACACCGCAGAGTAAGTGAGTTCCTGACAGCAGACCATGCTGTAGCTGTGAGTTCCCTGGATAGAGAGAAGCAATTCCAGGTAGGTCTTGTCTCCATTGTAATAAGTAGTAATGCTAATGGACAAGAAAGTGGAAAATGTACATGGGTTAGGGAAATGTGATGGGAGCTCCAGGGCTTTCTGTGCCAGGTGGTTAGGAGAAAGATGTGGTGTGAAGTAGCAGATAAAAGTAACCTAAATTTTATAACTGCAATTGGGCTGCCTGTTCTCTGAGGACACCACTCAGTGATGGCCTCTTTTCTTTCATTATGACTCACCAAGACACCTAAGGGAACCCAAAGGTCCCTCAGCCACATTTGAAGATATGATGGAACATAGTAGGTGAAGAGGCTTGTTTTAGGTTTTGCATTAGAACCCTTAAAGCCCTGCCTAAGACAGAGTGGCTTGCTGTCCCCCACCACAGGCACCTGCCAACCCCATTCCCAGCCCACATCTCTTCACTATGTACTGATCTAGATTTATTGCATACATGTAAAGTGATTGGTCCTCTGAGTGTTGAGATCACAGCTAATAAGTTATAACCAGGGGTACACCACCAATGGGGCCAGGTGAGGGGATCGCCTCAGGCAGCACCAGGTAGTGGCAAGATTGGGCAGTGGAAGGGACATGGGCAATAAGCGCTTTCATTGTGGCAAAGGGGTTAGGTTAAGAAATTGCCATTGGGTGGTTTGGCGCCATTTCAGTCTTCGCCTCAGGCAGCAGAAAGGCTAGGTGCACCCCTGGTTATAACCAAGGAGGGAATTATCATGATAAGATTTCTACAAGAATTGGCCATCATAAGCTACACATTTCTAAATATTCTTCGTGTTTTTGCGCTGTCAGCATCAGCAGAATATTTTGTGCCTTGACACATTCAATAGTCAAGCCTTGAGTGTCTCTTTTATGGAGGTGATATCTAGTGTCTTCTACACACTCAGCTGTAAAGAGGATTTCTTAAAGAAAATACAATAAAATGCACTCAAAATCCACAGCAGCGTCTTTGTCAGGCAGCTGTGACACTTGTGCTAATTTTACATGCTCATTCATAGTTTATTAACTTAGCCTTGAACTTTACACTTCTTCCAGCATTTGCTTCATTTTCGTTGCAGTTATATGACCCAGTTCCCTTTGGAAAGGCTGGATTCTCATATAAAAGTATATCTGTCACTGCTCCATAACAGCAACGTGGTTTTCCAAAGTTCAAAATAAGATCTGCTTTTTTTCTTCCCCTCTGAAAACAGCGCCACTCTTATTCATAGGCCTTGTCTGGTATTGCATCTCAGCTATATTCACCTGAAAGGTCCATTAAAAGAAGTTGCACTGTTTCTGATAAAAGACCCTTTTTTCTTAGCTAGGGATGAGCAATGAATCGATTAGTCTCATTAGCAAGAGTTCTATGAGGGGATGTCCCCAGAGGTGAAGAAGCGCCCACCAGCCTGTTGATTGACAGGGCCAGACATCTCACACTGACAATCTGGCAACTGTGCCACTTCTCTGAGTAATGGCGCAAGAACAGAGGCTGTGCTCCCGCTACTGGAGCAGCAACTGCGCATGCACCACTACACTTCCTGAAGTGAAAGGAAGGCCTCTGACCTTGAGCTGCTACTCACAGCAGAGGCAGAGTTGTCAGATTGTTAAGGCTGGACCTGTCAATCAACAGGCAGGTGGCGCTTCTTAACCTGTGGGGACAGCCCCTCACAGATGAAGAACTCTTGTTGATGAGATGAATCGATTCTTTAGAAATTATTTGCTCATCCCTATTCCTAACCCCAGGGTTATTGCTAGGATATGGGATCATTTGATTGGTGTGGCTCCCACCGTTCTTGAAATTGAAAGAGCTGCAGCGCTGATTTAGTACTGTGTCCCCTTCTAAGTGAAAACAGTGATGGGAACGTAGCGCTAAAATGGCCCTATGGCCTCTTTATTCTCAAGGTCAGTGGAGTTCCCGGAGGATGGACCTCCATCAATTATAAAGCTATGGCATACAGCTGAAAAAAAGCCAACACATCTGACTCTTTTTCTTTTGAGAAAACCTGTAGGGTGTCAGACAGTGTGATCAATCACTTACCCATGGAAAGTGAAAGGCATGTTATGGACAACTTCTATGTAAGCTTCTTGTTTTTCTTATATTGGAGCTCCAACAGCCAGAACAATTCAGAGCCAGTGCATCATCAGATGAGGAACTTGAAGCCCCAAGACCCCATTGCAAGATCAGCCCCCCACCTAATAAAAAGTACAGGAGTCTTCCTATATGGCAGAGAAGCCTTTGGGTGATCTGAAGGATTAGGGCCCATCAATGACTGCTAGCTACACCTTTGGAGTCACTACTGGTCAAAGTCCAACCAAAATTAAACATATTTCTAATTATCTTTATTCCTCAATAATGATGTTGCCTGAGATTACAGTTCTGATGGCCTATCCTGATGTCCATCAATATTAGTTTGGTGGGGTTCTACTCTTAGCACCCCCACGATCAGCTGTTTGAAGAAGCCACCTCTTCTGAATGGCGCAATGCTGAAATTCACAGAACAGCTACTACTAGGCATTCTGGTATATGTTCCAAAGTAGATGTTGAAGAGGCTGCAGCCTATTGAGGTCAGAGAAAATCCTTCCATTGACTACAGTTAAACCCGTGGCTTAACTGGTAAGGTTTCTGCCACCCATACAGCAGGTCCTGGGTACAAGTCCTGGTGGAAATCAATTTGAAAAAAAGAGTAATAGAAGGTAAATATACAGCAGTGTCCTCAAGGACTATCAGAATACTGAAGGCCCATCCCCCTTCTTGTCATGCAGACTCTGGGAGTCCTTATAGTGTTGAAAATGGGGTCGGTCTGTTTGGCCTTCCTGGGCCACCCCAATCTGGTGGGCACCATAGCATCCATGCGGTTTGTCTCCATTGATGGCATGCCACTGATATAACTATATGGGTACAGAGGTAATATCTGGACCTGAGGGGATTATTGACCTCTCTGTCACTTGGCACATGGTAGGTGGTGGGCCCTGGGATTTTGCTTCAAGTTAAACCTCTCCAGGTAAATCATGGGATTATTAGCACACAGAGCTAGCAGTTTTATTGTCCACACTGTTCTCAGGAACACTTTGTTAATATCTTCATTTGACAAATCCGGTGTCTGTTCTGGCAGAAGACTACCAGAGTTACCATATCGGCATAGCTGGGCACTGCCCGATCCCCATTCACTATAATGAGATCCGGTTGGTTTCTGTCATAAATGCCGGCTTTCTGCCAAAGAAATACCACTGCATGCACCAATTTTTTATTTGGTAATAAGTCAACATTCTTGAAGGAACTCTATTATAGGGAATTGGGATCCGGTGGGCTCTGCCAGATACGGTAATTGTGGTAGTCTGCTTCTCTACCGAAACGGACTACCAGAATACAGTGCCAATAGTCTTGAGCGAATCAAGCGTCGGATCATTCAGATCATAGATCTGAAGTTGATTGGTTCAAAAACTTTGATTTTAATGCTGTCTCCTACAGGGTTTGGTACCTGACTTTGTATTGCCCAAAGTCGCGCGAGACTTTAAAAACATTTTAAAATAGGAATCCAAAGTCAGGTACCAAACCCGACCCGGATTCTTATTTTAAAATGTTTTTAAAAACGCAGATAGGAATACCGAATTAATTCACAGAGGTCTTGCACGACTGGGCAATACAAAGTCAGGTACCAAACCCTGTAGGAGACAGCATTAAAATCAAAGTTTTTGAATCAATCAACTTCAGATCTATGATCTGAATGATCTGAAGCTTGATTCGCTCAAGACTATTGGCACTGTATTCTGGTGATCTGAAGCTTTTGCCTATGCATAGCCCATATATTTTATTGCTGTATGGAGACAGCATCAAAATCAAAGTTTTTGAAAGAATCGACTTTGGATCTATGATCCGAAGCTCGATTCACTGAAGACTAAGTGCCACAGATGTGAACCTACCCTGAAGGCCCTTTGGAGGCCAATTATTAGGAACAAACGCTTTGTTGTTTGTGATAATTGGTCAGTTTTAATGTGTTGCTGATCATCTGACCAAAGAACAAACTTATTTTTTTCGGCTGAAACGATTGATTATGCGGGACAAAAAAAATAAATCATTGTTTGAATGACTCTATATGGGGACAAATGATCGCAAGTTACAATCATTCATCCCTATCCAGAGGTGATGGCTGCTGAATGTAAATGCACTTCACATGAGCAGAAACTTAGCGGGAACAATCACACAAGCAGGTAATGATAGTGAAGAAACGGTTCGTTCCTGATCATGACATTGTGTATGTGGGCCATAGCATGATCACACATGTAGACAGAGCACCATCTCTGGCAAGGTCAGGACAATATTCAGTGGTGGCCCCTCAAAAGCTAACAGATACAAATGGAATTGAGTCAAAATGAGAACATGAGAACTTTTATAATGGTGACTATCATCTACAAAAATGGTCCTGGACCCATAGATATCCGAATATACAGGTTTTAAGAGAGAACTGATGGCTGGGACCCGACCAGGACACTCCGCTCTCTCACACCACAAAAGCCTATAATTTTCATAGCAAGTATCTTGGCCAGGCTGACGTCCAGCAGTTTGGCTTTGGTGTGAGTTTTGGCAGATCTTTACTTTCCTCTGATTCTTGTTTTTTGGAAGGACGCTAGAAGAGGATTAAGTAGTGATATATGAAGATGTCACGGCTGGAAGCTGAAGAGTCTGTGCAATCATGCTGCTGCTACCCAAGGCTATGTAAGATGTGAATATGTCATTTCATTTCCTAATTTCCTACATCCATAAAATAAATTCTTTTGTTAAAGGGAGTCTTTCCCTGTTTTTCACCAATATAACTAAGAGCACTGTACCACAGAAGGTTGCAGACACATCCCAGACATACCTGTGTGCACTTTGTGTCTGTATTACATGTCCAGGAAAAGCACTTTTATTCTGCAGGAAAACAGCTCCCAAGTGTCCAGCTCAGCTGCTGCAAGTGCTCAAAGCAAACCAGACTGAAGAGGGGAGGGCTGCTTTAGCTGCTCATATCTGGGGATTGGTAGCAGATAGAAAAATGGTTCTGACCTTCTTTGAAAGCTGGCATTCCAACCTTTCCCCATCTCCTGTGGGGCAGTGCTTTTAGTTATATAGGTGAAAAACAGGTGAAAGACTCCATTTAAAGATCTGGGTCTGGCTTTGAAAATTAGGAGGAGAATTGTCCTTTGGTGTTCTTAAAGGGGTTCTCCAAGATTTTCATCCATCAATATAAGATTGGCACCCCCACTGGTCAACTTCTGAGGAAGCCGTGGTGCTCATCGGAGCTTTAATGAGCGCTGTGGTCTTCTAACTGCTTACCAAGCCCACGCTGTCCACTGAATAGCAGCTGTGCTTGCTATTGCAGCTCAGCCCCATTCACTTACATGGGACTGAGCTGCGCGTAAGCCATGTGACCGGTGTATGTGACATCACATGACCTAGCACAGAGAGTCCTGTATGGAGTCATATGAGACTTAACCTTTAAACTCTTTTATTAGGCTGATATAGACCCAATATACATGACTGTTTCTGTACTCCAGGTAGTATGGGGATCAGGGCTAGAGGAGAGACAAGCTGTGTCTCTGCAGCGAGCCCCTGAGGAGCAGGTGCAGACAGGGTCGGACTGGAGTACCTAGGGCCCACCAGAGGAAATAATTCTTGGGGCCCACCATAAAGAAATATCTGTGTTTATTATCCCTGTACAGTGACATTACTGTGTGTATTATCCCTGTACAGTGACATCGCTTTGTGTATTATCCCTGTACTGTGACATCACTGTGTTTATTATCTCTGTACAGTGACATCGCTGTGTTTATTATCTCTGTTCGGTGACATCGCTGTGTTTATTATCCCTGGACTTTGACATCACTGTGTTTATTATCCCTGTACTGTGACATCACTGTGTTTATTATCCCTGTACTGTGACATCGCTGTGTTTATTATCCCTGTACAGTGACATCACTGTGTTTATTATCCCTGTACAGTGACATCGCTGTGTTTATTATCTCTGTTCGGTGACATCGCTGTGTTTATTATCCCTGGACTTTGACATCACTGTGTTTATTATCCCTGTACTGTGACATCACTGTGTTTATTATCTCTGTACAGTGACATCACTGTGTTTATTATCCCTGTACAGTGACATCGCTGTGTGTATTATCCCAGTGCAGGAAGAGGTAAGTGGTCTGTGTTTGTGTGTTTCTTTTCTATTTTTCAGGATCGTGAATGCAGAGGACTACGTCGGATTCGGTGGACTACGTCGGACCAGCTTTTTTTTTTTTTAATAAAATGGTCAAACAGGGGTCTGGGGGAGTGTTTATTTCAATAAAATGTTTTATACTTGTGTGTGTGTATTTTTTTTTTTTACAATACTACAGTTTTAGTAATTACGGCTATCTACAGACGGCCCTGATTACTAATACTGGGCTTAGTGCTTGCCAGTATGGCAGGCCAGCACTAACCCCAACATCTATTACCTCGGCACCCACAAAAATAATTAAATAATTAAAAAAAAATGGCGTGGGGTCCCCCCCTTTTTTCCTTCGCCAGCCAGATACAACCAGCAGCGGCAGCCTGGCACTACCAGGGTGGGAAGGGACACGGTTATTGGCCCTTCCCAGCCTAATGGTACCAGCCTGCAGCCGCCCCAGAGCCAGAGCCTCAATTTAGAAGGTCCGGTCCTGTGGGTACCCGGCTCTTCCCGGCACCCCTGGTGGCGGTGGGTGCCGAGGAATAGATGTTGGGGTTAGTGCTGGCCTGCCATACCGGCAAGCACTAAGCCCAGTATTAGTAATCAGGGCCGTCTGTAGATAGCCATAATTACTGAAACTGTAGTATTGTAAAAAAAAAAATACACACACACAAGTATAAAACATTTTATTGAAATAAACATTCCCCCAGACCCCTGTTTGACCATTTTATTAAAAAAAAAAAAAGCTGGTCCGACGTAGTCCACCGAATCCGACGTAGTCCTCTGCATTCACGACCCTGAAAAATAGAAAACAAACACACAAACACAGACCACTTACCTCTTTCTGCACTGGGATAATACACACAGCGATGTCACTGTACAGGGATAATAAACACAGTGATGTCACTGTACAGGGATAATAAACACAGTGATGTCACAGTACAGGGATAATAAACACAGTGATGTCACTGTACAGAGATAATACACACAGCGATGTCACTGTACAGGGATAATAAACACAGTGATGTCACAGTACAGAGATAATAAACACAGTGATGTCACAGTACAGAGATAATAAACACAGTGATGTCACCGTACAGGGATAATAAACACAGCAATGTCACCGAACAGAGATAATAAACACAGTGATGTCACACTACAGGGATAATAAACACAGTTATTTCACCGTACAGGGATAATAAACACAGCGATGTCACCGAACAGGGATAATAAACACAGCGATGTCACCGTACAGGGATAATAAACATAGTGATGTCACCGTACAGAGATAATAAACACAGTGATGTCACAGTACAGAGATAATAAACACAGTGATGTCACAGTCCAGGGATAATAAACAGTGATGTCACAGTCTAGGAATAATAAACACAGTGATGTCACAGTGTAGGGATAATAAACACAGTGATGTCAGAGTCCAGGGATAATAAACACAGTGATGTCACAGTCCAGGGATAATAAACACAGTGATGTCACAGTACAGGGATAATAAACACAGTGATGTCACAGTACAGGGATAATAAACAGTGATGTCACAGTCCAGGAATAATAAACACAGTGATATCACAGACAAGGGATAATAAACACAGTGATGTCACAGTCAAGGGATAATAAACACAGTGTACAGAAAGTTAAAAAAAAAAATATACTTACCTTTTTCATAGCAGCAGGGCCAGCATCATTAGAGCAGATCTTCTTCTCATGTCTGAAGGAGGCGGAGCCTATGCTGCCGGTCGCCCCGCCCCCCCGCCGAGACCTGAGGCATGCCTGGGAGGTACGGAGAGCTGCAGGGGGGACAGGAGGGAGGATGGAAGAAGCAGACAGCTGATTTCGGCTGTCTGCTCCTTCCTGCAACAGGCAACTGTCTCTACGTCCTATGGACGCAGAGACAGCTGCCAGAGGCTGGATCCGGGACGGTTGGGAGCAGGGGCGTAGCTAAAGGCTCATGGGCCCTGGTGCAAGAGTTCAGCTTGGGCCCCCCCCCCCGCCTAATATAGCGCCCCATACCTCTTACATCCAGTATAATACAGCGCCTCATACCTCTTACATCCAGTATAATACAGCGCCCCATACCTCTTACATCCAGTATAATACAGCGCCCCATACCTCTTACATCCAGTATAATACAGCGCCCCATACCTCTTACATCCGGTGACGTCTCCTCGGATGTAGATCTTCTCTTTCTTCATCTTCTCCTTTCAGACCAGATGCCATTTTTCAGCCATTTCTTATCTCTGCAGTTTGACAGAAAAAAAATCTTAGTTTACTACTTTTCCATCATCCTCCCATCTTCTGGACAAATCATCCTACACCCCCAGTACTGTGCCACTAGTACCACACAGATAGTGCCCTTCAATAATTATTGGCACAGTGTCCTAAAAAAACTGCGCCCAGCAAATACTGTCCCGTAATAGTGTGAACATAACGTGCCCCAGAAATAACTGCGCTGATACTATGCCAGGGTGCCCCCCACAGTAATAGTGCCCCCCACAGTACTGATGTCCCCACTGTGCCCCAGAAGTAATAATGCTTCCAATGTGCCAGTAAGAAGTGCCCCAATAATGCACCAGAAGTTCCCCCCATTGATTCCCCCCCAAAATCATGTGCCAGTAAGAAATGCCCCCAGTGCCCCCATGTGCCAGTAAGAAATGCCCCCAGTGCCCCCATGTGCCAGTAAGAAATGCCCCAGTGCCCCCATGTGCCAGAAAAATGCCCCTAGTGCTCCCATGCCATAAAGAAATGCCCCCATGTGCCAGTAAGAAATGCCCCCAGTGCCAGTAAAAATGCCCCAGTGCCCCCTTGTGCCAGTAAAAATGCCCCCAGTGCCTCATGTGCCAGTAAAAATGCCCCGTGCCAGTAAAATGCCCCCAGTGCCCCCATGTGCCAGTAAAAATGCCCCCAGTGCCCCCATGTGCCAGTAAAAATGCCCCGTGCCAGTAAAATGCCCCCAGTGCCCCCATATGCCAGTAAAAATGCCCCCAGTGCCCCCATGTGCCAGTAAAAATGCCCCCATGTGCCAGTAAAAATGCCCCCATGTGCCAGTAAAAATGCCCCCAGTGCCCCCATGTGCCAGTAAAAATGCCCCAGTGCCCCCATGTGCCAGTAAAAATTCCCCCAGTGCCCCCATGTGCCAGCAAAAATGCCCCGTGCCAGTAAAAATGCCCCCAGTGCCCCCATGTGCCAGTAAAAATGCCCCAGTACCAGTAAAAATGCCCCCAGTGCCCCCATGTGCCAGTAAAAATGCCCACAGTGCCCCCATTTGCCAGTTAAATGCCCACAGTGCCCCCATGTGCCAGTAAAATGCCCACAGTGCCCCCATGTGCCAGTAAAAATGCCCACAGTGCCCCCATGTGCCAGTAAAATGCCCACAGTGCCCCCATGTGCCAGTAAAAATGCCCCCAGTGCCCCCATGTGCCAGCAAAAAATGCCCCGTGCCAGTAAAATGCCCCCAGTGCCCCATGTGCCAGTAAAAATGCCCCCAGTACCAGTAAAAATGCCCCCAGTGCCCCCATGTGCCAGTAAAAATGCCCACAGTGCCCCCATGTGCCAGTAAAAATGCCCACAGTGCCCCCATGTGCCAGTAAAATGCCCACAGTGCCCCATGTGCCAGTAAAAATGCCCACAGTGCCCCCATGTGCCAGTAAAATGCCCACAGTGCCCCCATGTGCCAGTAAAAATGCCCCATGTGCCAGTAAAATGCCCCCAGTGCCCCCATGTGCCAGTAAAAATGCCCCCAAAATGCCCCCAGTGCCCCCAATTGAGCTCCAGTCGGTGACTGCTACAATAAAAAAAAAATTTAAAAAAATTAACACTTATACTTACCTCCATGGTGCTGGCAGCGATGCGATGCAGGCCTCTTCCGGCCTGTGTCTCGCGCTGTACGGCTCAGGCGGCGCGATGACGTCATCGCGCCGCCTGAGCCGGCCTCTGATAGGCTGCAGGCCCAGTGCCTGCAGCCTATCAGAGGAACGGGCAGGGGAGACGCCTCTCCCTCCCCTGCCCCAGTACAATACAGGCATCTGTATCGCCGTCCTGAGGATGACTATTGAGATGAGCGCTTCCACAATGGAAGCGCTCATCTCCCTCTGCCCCTATCTGTGCGCAGGGCCGCGCCGCACCTGGCTAATTGGCGGTGCGGCCCTGGAAGTGGCAAGGGGGGCCCTCGGGGCTTAGGGGCCCGGTCGCAACTGCGACCGCTGCGACCCCTATAGCTACGCCACTGGTTGGGAGGTATGCGGCAGCGGGGGGCTTGGGGCCTACCGGAGGATCCTATGGTGGGCCAGTCCGAGCCTGGGTGCAGAGGATGGCCGTGGTAGTGGCTCTGATAAGATGTTGTGTCACAGTGTACTTCCTCAGGCTGTGACTCCCTGGGATTTGTGCAGTGGAAAGGTGCAGAAGTAAAAGTAAAAGAATAAAAGTTGTAAGAATAAAACTTGTAGCATATCGAGCAGTAATTTATACAAAGTGCAATTTCTGTCCCCAAATGATGAGGTATGGTTGCTGTCAAAGTGGCAATTTATAGCATTTCTGATATTCTGTCCTACTAATGACTCTCCCTCAAACCTCTGGCTAAAAGCTGTGTGCTGGCACTGGTGGCTTTAGGTGTTCACTGTGTAATACAGGCTTTGAAGAGTTGGCCTAGATGTTATTAGGGTGATAGATGTCGTAACCAAAGTCCCTCACCTGCAGCAGGGTCTGTAAATCTGTGTTTTGCTGACTGTCAATGCTAATGCTGTAGCTTACGAGGTATACTGGTATCCTGGTAGTCTCTCTGGAGTAGTGTCTCATAGCAGAATTGGTTCTCTTGCTGGTTCCTAAGACCATTGGAGTTGGAACTCTTAGCTATGCTTCTTTCCTCCATGATGTATAGACTAGAGCTTTCCCTCCTAGAAGAGAGCAGGACTAGCCCTCTCCAACCAAGAGGGGAGGAACAAGGTGGTTAACCCTGTCCCTGCTAACCATACCATGTCATGCTGGTGTAGTTACATAATACTGTATATATATCATAACATTAACAATTGCAGATACACCCTGGTCTAGCTACTATGTTACAACCACTAATTTTGTAGCAGAGCTCAGTTTGCGACTGTAGCTGGGTTGAATTTATTTAGTTCATCTAATTGTGATATACTGTGGGGAAAAAGTATTTAGTCAGCCACCAATTGTGCAAGTTCTCCCACTTAAAAGATGAGAGAGGCCTGTAATTGACATCATAGGTAGACCTCAAGTATTAGAGACAAAATGAGAAAACAAATCCAGAAAATCACATTGTCGGATTTTTAAAGAATTTATTTGCAAATTATGGTGTAAAATAAGTATTTGGTCAATAACAAAAGTTCATCTGAATACTTTGTTATATATCCTTTGTTGGCAATGACAGAGGTCAAACGTTTTCTGTAAGTCTTCACAAGGTGGGCACACACTGTTGCTGGTATGTTGGCCCATACAGTACCTCTATGAAGATCTCCTCTAGAGCAGTGATGTTTTGGGGCTGTCGTTGGGCAACACAGACTTTCAACTCCCTCCAAAGGTTTTCTATGGGGTTGAGATCTGGAGACTGGCTAGGCCACTCCAGGACCTTGAAATGCTTCTTACGAAGCCACTCCTTTGTTGCCCTGGCGGTGTGCTTTATCATTGTCATGCTGAAAGACCCAGCCACGTTTCATCTTCAATGCCCTTGCTGACGGAAAGAGGTTTGCACTAAAAATCTCACGATACAGGGCCCCATTCATTCTTTCATGTACACGGATCAGTCGTCCTGGTCCCTTTGCAGAGAAACAGCCCCAAAGCATGATGTTGCCACCCCCATGCTTCACAGTAGGTACGGTGTTCTTTGGATGCAACTCAGCATTCACTCTCCTCCAAACGCAACGAGTTGTATTTCTAGCAAACAGTTCTACTTTGGTTTCATCTGACCATATGACATTCTCCCAATACTCTTCTGGAACATCCAAAAGCTCTCTAGCAAACTTCAGACAGGCCTGGATATGTACTGGCTTAAGCAGGGGGACACGTCTGGCACTGAGTCCCGGGCGGTGTAGTGTGTTACTGACAGTAACCTTTGTTACGTTGGTCCCAGCTTTCTGCAGGTCATTCACTAGGTCCTCCCATGTGGTTCTGGGATTTTTGCTCACAGTTCTTGTGTTCATTTTGACCCCACGGGGTGAGATCTTGCGTGGAGCCCCTGATCGAGGGAGATTATCAGTGGTCTTGTATGTCTTCACCATAGTGGAGTTTGGAGTGTGACTGTTTGAGGTTGTAGACAGGTGTCTTTTATACTGATAACAAGTTCAAACAGGTGCCATTACTACAGGTAATGAGTGGAGGACAGAGGAGCCTCTTAAAGAAGAAGTTACAGGTCTGTGAGAGCCAGAAATCTTGCTTGTTTGTTGACCAAATACTTATTTTCCACCATAATTTGCAAATAAATTCTTTAAAAATGAGGTAATGTGATTTTCTGGATTTGTTTTCTTATTTTGTCTCTCATAGTTGAGGTCTACCTATGATGTCAATTACAGGCCTCTCTCATCTTTTTAAGTGGGAGAACTTGCACTATTGGTGGCTGACTAAATACTTCCCCCCCCACTGTATCTGTGTAATGAGTTTCTGAAGTTGAATTAGCTTATATTTCTATAGGGTTAAAGGGTCAACAAAGGATTTCATTCCTAGGTAATATCCCTGGAATTGGTATCTTAACTAAACAAGGAACTGCGCCAGAGAAAAAGTCTAAGGGTTGTAAAGAATATGGAGAGAGGGTATTAAGTAAGGCTGATCATGCACATTAGATACAAAGTGTAGCTACAAAATAGGGCAAGTAGTTATGGATTTTAATTCCCACATTAGTATGGAAGTTCAATTCAAAAGGGTAGTACTACTGGCAGACTTCTGCCCTAGGAAAGAAAGGATCATCAATCATAATCCAGCTTGCCTGACCCTTCCTTCTCCCCAGTGGCATACATCAATGAATAGTTTGGCTGGACCTATGCTCACACTGTACATTAGCCTGCATGTTTGTATGAATTAAAAGCGGTTGTCCAAGTTATTTTTTTGTTTTTTGTATGTTTCTAACTAGTCAAATATAACAGCTTTGCCATGCACTTTGTGCTTCTACAATTGCTGCTTTCTCAGATTTCACTGAGGGTCACATGACTTGTGATGTCAGCTTCTCTCCCTGCTTTGCTGATGTTTGGTGCACAAACCTCAGAGATCAGATAACAGTCTGTCTAAGAGACGTCACTGTGCTGGCCACGTCCCCCGCCCCCTGCCTACTGCTGCTCTCTCCCTGGATTCTTTCAGATAAGATTTTAACCCCTTCAGTCATCACAGATTCAGGGCTGAAGGCTTTACCGAGTAGCTGCAGGCAGTGAGGAGATAAATGCTGGGCACAGGAGCTGACAGACTAGAGAAGATCTGTAGAGTATTGCACAAGAAAAGTAGGGGGAAGATCCTGTGTGTATCAGCAATGTCATTGTACCACTGGGACTTGTAGTTCTACACATACAACATGCTGCTGAGTATCCCAGCAGGCAGACATGTCACTCAGAGCAGCACTTGTATTCACTCCCTTTGCAGAGCGGGGGGGGGGGGCAGAGATTGATGTTACTGCAGGTAAACAAAGGCCAGAAGAGAGCCAGGGAAATGAGGATATATAGTTTTTTTTTACCTAAAACTTGCTTAACTTAGTTATGTATTGCTGCCCATTAGATTTTCAGTGCTATATATTATTTTTTTTCATAATGCAGACAACCCCTTTAATCTAATGTATGTGTCCCGTTTATGTCAGATGTAGGTCCCAGGATAAGTATTAAACGGGTCTTCAGAATAGGTCATCCATGTCAGATGGGTGGGGGTCCAACACCTGGCACCCGCACCAATCAGCGGTCTCAAGCAGAGAGCTCAATACACCACGTAGTGGCCATGCTGGGATACTGCATCTCAACTCCCATTTAAGTGAATGGGAGTTGAGTTGCTGTATGGTGGTTCCAGAAACCACACAGTGGAAAGAGCCTTCTGTCCACTCTGTAGCTTCCAAAGCCAGTTTTTGCACAAAACAGGTGATTAGTGGGGTATTGGGAGTCAGACACCCACCCATCTGAAATTGACGACCTGTCCTGAGGATAGGTCATCTGAATATCTAAAACCTGGAATACTAATTCTGCTTTGTCTTACAGTGGAGCAAAATTTAAAAAAAAACCTGGACGGTGCCTTTGTATTGCATTCCGAGTTCATACTTTGGCCTTTAGTATTAAAATAAGTTCCCTTTAGTAAAATGACATGTTTAAAGCCTTATCACCCTGAGATTTATGAGGCATTCTGCCTAAGGCCTAAAAGTATTTCCAAATTGTGTTCTGTTGGCTCGTAATATGCTGAGTACTGGAATGTGCTGAAATCCGTCCTACCCGCTCGATTGCAGCACAGGCTATCATATCATTACTGGGTGAACTGGTCGTGTGGAACAATGCCTTTTTATTCTGAGGAATCTTGAGATTAATAATGAAGTACAAGGTTCTGTGATGTCATCGATATAATAAGCATAAAGTGGTTAATACTACTGACAAGCATCCAGGCTTCAAGTCATACAGAGTAAACTAGGTACCATTATTGGGTGTCTCAGTTATTATGATCCGGATGTCACCTCATAAATTAAAAAGTTTCAATGCTGAAACGTAGGGGTCTTTTACACTGGCTGATTATTGGGGATGAACATTGGTATGAACACTCAGTCCTGATAACTGCTCCATATATGAGCAGCACAGTGGCTCAGTGGTTAGCACTGGTGTCCTGGGTTCAAATCCAACCAAGGACAACATCTGCATGGAGTTTGCATGTTCTCCACTGGTTTTCTCCCATACTCCAAAGACATACTGATAGGGAACTTAGATTGTCATAGTTTATTATTATTTATAATAAAAATATAATATTAATAATACATAATAAATTATAATAAATAAATAAATAAATAAATAAATATATAACTAATAATAAATAAATTATAATAAATAAATAAATAAATGTAAAGGTGCTGCCAATTACCCAATGATGAGCTTGTTTGTCGTGTGATCATGTGGCACCTAAAATAGTTGTTTATGGGTGGCACATTATCCTATGTAAACAGGGATGTGCCAAGATTGAACAATCACCATAGTGCCAAACTAGGCCGGTTCTTTAAAGGGATTGTCTCACTTGACATATGACATTCATATGTGTAAAATGGTAATATAAGTAACTTACTAAATTACTTTCATTTTCAGCAATGGCTCCTGTCCTCGCTTGATACAATTTTGCTCCTCTTTATACACTGCTCTTCTCTAGGGGTTATGGCCGCTCTTGCACACTAACATAAAAAAGCTGGCCTTTCTGGTGTTCGAAATTGTGGGAGCGAGCATACATAGACTTAGGCGCATGTGCAGTTGCTCCCGTCACAAGCCACCTACTATCTCCTCTCACAATGGCTCCCCTCCCTGGCCACCTTGTACATTGCTATTGTTTCACTGAGCCGACTAAGGGTGCTACTGAATCATTAGCAGCCTTGGGAGTGCGAGCACAGACAAGGGCGGGATTCCAGCATCCCAGCGCCACTTGCTTGTGCTGCTGGGCAGTACCGAAAGTCCAGGCCTGCATCACTAAAGAAAGGATGTGAGGCAACCTCTTTAAAAAAGCACTCCCACAAAAACTTTTATTCTCTGACCAGTTAGAAAGGTACATGATGTAAACTGTAGTGAAGGTAATCTTCTCACCACTAACTGTATTTGTGAGTTATGACCTCCCTTCTGATCCTCAGCTGTGTCATGTGACCAGTACTCTGACTTTCCAAATAACGCAGCATCTTATGTGTGGACAGGAAATCAATTTCTCTGTGTATTCCTATGGGAGCCTCAATGTCTGTCTCACAGGAATGAATAGAGAAGTAACTGACTTCCTGTCCTGTGCCAGTTGGAGATCAGAGTGTTGGTCACATGACACAGCTGAGGATCAGAAGGGAGGTTATAACTCACCGGTGAGAAGATTATCTTCACTGCAGTTTACATCATGTACCTTTCTAACAGGTCATAGAATAAACATTATTTTTGTGGGAGTGCTACTTTAAGGGGTTAACAGACCGTCTATGTAAGGCATGGAAATTATTTTTTTATATCAACATTGTAATTTTTCATTTATTGATGATATATTATTTTCATATAACATTTTTTCTTAACGTATTGACATTGTTTCTGATTAGTTCTCAACCATCTGTATTCTCTTACTACATGCTGGCCCTTTAAGGGGTAATTCATACTCATTATGAATAATGTACTGGAATCCCAGAAGACTTACTGACTGCAGCGACTCCTCTTTTCTAAAAATAAAAAGGGAAACATATTAAACTTGTGGTCTCTGGAGAATATCTGGGAGCGTCTTACTGAACGGCTTTAGGACCAGAAGAAACTTTATGGAATATTCATTGTGTTTATCCCTCTTTCTATATTTATGGCAAACATTTTACTAGCGTCATCTTCTAGTCATTAGGAGAGGATCTGTTTCCTGTCAGCTGTCGGTCGAGGGGCTTGGTGCCATGCTGAATACTTCCATGTGAATAAATGATGAGCATTTACAGTCGATGTGTTACAGTGGGAAGGGTAGAACGTCTTGCAGTACACAGTATATATAATATACCATGCGACTGTTTTCTTACGACTTTCTTTACTTTACTTCAGTTCCCGGGGCCTCAATGCAAAATCTGGAACCAGGCCCCCACCTACCATGTGCCTATTACATTGTGATGAGTCACATGGTAGGAAGAACCATTAAGGGGAACTAGCCACCATGAAAATGTAGTTCAGTCTGGAGCAGACTGATTTATAGTTTTATGGGAAAAGATTCAGTATAACTTCAATTTATTAATTTAAAGGGGCTATCCAACCCCTATAATGTCAATTCTAATGTCCGGGCCCCTCATGTAGGTTATACCTACCCGGCTCTGCGGCACCTGTGCTGCTTCTTATGCCTGCATGGCCGCTGCTACATTTCCCCGTTGCATGGATCAAAACTTCCGGCGGGGAGGGGGGGGGGCGCGGTCAGCCAATAGCAGGCTGTGACAGGGACGAGCCTCCTTAGCATCACGGGTGACACTAGGGAGGCTCATTCCCATCACGGCCTGCTATTGTCTGCCCCCCCATCGCTGGATGTTTTCATCCGGGTGACGCAGAGATGCAGTGGCGGCCGTGCAGGCATCAGCCCACCCGACTCCAAGGCATAGAAAGAGCAGGGGTTAAAGTTAATGTCAGAAAATGAGCTTTTGTTTAAATCTGGTTTTACCTAAAATCATTTTAGGTTGTTACTTTTAATTTTCCATGTTACTATCTACCTTTAAGAAAATGAAATCCTGCATTTTTCATGCTGTCCACTAGGCCTAATATTAGGGGCCACTTTTGGTCTATACAGATCACTTTCCATCAGTCATCTCATTATCATCACAGCCAGGATTACAATGGCAGATATAACCTATATGTAGAGATAACACAGGATTCAGCATTCACAGTAAGGAATATCACAGCTTACCTACTCCTTCCTGACGTCTTCACAGGTCACAGAGCATACTTAGAAAATATCAGATAAAAATAAATCAGATTAGGAGAAAAAGATTATGTATCACTATCTGGTTTTAACTGGAAGTAAAATTATAGGTGACACATTCCCTTTAAATGCTTTATCATTTTTTGATGAATCTAGTAATCACACGCATAACAAAACTCAATTAAAGTGCTTATTACAGAATCTGTGGCCAACATTACTAATAATAACACTATATGAAGGCCAAATAATACCGCCCCACCATACTCATGTAGGTCCCATGCCTGACCACAACTTCTTTCTGCATAAGTGAACACACCTATTTAGTATTAATGCCTCCTTTAAATCCCCATTTAGGCCACAGTAAATATAATGCCCCCCCCGTAGTGCCCTATGTACATATAATGTCCCCCAGTAGTGCTCTATGTACATATAATGTCCCCCCAAGGGCGTAGCTATAGGGGGTGCAGAGGAAAAAGTGAAAAGAAAGAAGAAAACCCTTGTTCCCCATAAGAAGATGCCGGTATTATAGAAAGTGCATTCTGGTCAAGTTACACCTCTGGCTCGACAGAAGGGGTTAGGTCAAGAATTTAGCATGTGGAGGTGTCGTTTCAATTTTTGCCTCAGGAAGTACGAATGCTGTGTGCTTCCCTACCCCTGGCCACAAAGCACTAAGGGAAGGGGGGCCCAAGCTGAACTGTTGCACCAGGGCCCATGAGCCTTTGGCTACGCCCCTGTGTCCCCCAGTAGTGCCCTATGTACATATAATGCCCCCCAGTAGTGGCCTATTTACATATAGTGCCCCCCATTAATTATACACTAACCCCTCTTCTGTAGTGCCCGCCATAGTGCTCACATACCAACAAAAAATAAATAAAAAATACTCACCTCTCTCCGGCTGTCTGCGATGCAGGACTCTTCCACCCTGTTGCCACGGCTGCCTGCGTTGCGGCACAGGGAGTCGTGAATGTCATTGCGACACACGATTATCCTGCACCTTAGCACTGCCTCATATGCCTAAGGCCTAGCAGCTTTCAGCCTTTGAGGCTAAATGGTGGGACACAGGAGCCAATAGTTCGCAACCCGGTTGTTGAGGACCTCTGACATAGGTAGATATTTTCCCAAAAAAATACCAGGGAACCTTTCAGAGGATCTCTGTCAGTTTATAGTATATGGTTCAAGTTTCTTTGGTCCTCTGACACTCTGTGGAGCCTTCACTGGGTACCATAATCTCTACCAGCCAACTGTTTTTAGGGCATCTAATAGATACTTGAGTTTGTAAAATATCATTAACCAGTTCAAGACTGGGCCTTCTACCCCCCACCCCCCCCCCTCTTTACTAGGCTCTTTTTATTTTTTTTAGCACATGCGTGTTTGAAAGCCATAACGTTTTTTTTCAATTTGGTTATGTAAATTATTTTTTAGACTTTTTTCGGTGATAGCCTTATTTAGATGTCATTTTAATTCTAGTATTTTTTTTTTTTTATAACCAGGAAAATGTGAAAAAATAGTCTGTTTTTCACATTAATTTCATTTTTTTTGTTAATATCAAATCGTGCAACAAAAATATATTTTTTATTACGTCTCCTTTCCATGACAGTAGTTTTGATATATGGAATGTATGAGTTATGTGTGGCAGGCTAGAAGCTGTGGTGCATGTGTGGTGATTTGTTTTTTGTTTTTAAATAATTTTTAAAATTTTGTCTTTATTATTATTATTTTTTTTTTTTCATTTTTAGACTTTGTACATACGGTCATACAAGACCTTTGGGGGACATTTAACTTAACATTTGTTTTGTAATGGCTGACAGTACCCAGTAACAGGGGTAATACAGTCTCCAGACAGGTTATACAGCCTCCCCGCAGAGCTGATCTGGGTCTGCTAAGACCCAGCAGCTCACAAAGACTCCCAGTTCCAAGTTATCACATGACTATTGGGACCGGAGAAGGAAGCAGTATTGCCACCTTGACCATTGACTGACAGCCAGCTCCCTGTACCCGCAGCTACACAGTTAGCATGTTTTAAAATATTTGTGCAACGATATATGCTGACTGGCAAGTCGGATATAATCAACAGGCAGTCGGCTATCATTTCCACCCATACTATGCTCAGTTATTGGTACAATTCCTGGGTGGTGCATGAATTCAGGATTTGGGTGGTATGTCGCTTTAAACAAAATTAGCGGCATGTGGAAGACATGAAGTTGTCCAGAAAGTTGGCTGCAACATCAAAGAATACAATTAAAGCTCTGCTTTTGTCTCACAACTAAATGCTGCTGAAAAAAGGTCACTGGGAACGAGCAATGTCATGGTAGATGTGGAATATGTAACTGGGTTGCGATCTCAAATTATATTTTCTATCTCAGGTATTAATAGGATTGATGTGTGATGAATGAATTATCGGGATGTGCTCAACACTGAGGGGAAAATTGCAGTATTAAGTGTTACAATCAATCTAAATATTATATAAGACAATATAACAATTCTAGGAAGGCTTGTCAATGTAGCAGAGCTGTGTTTGTCACTTAGCCCACATCTTATCCATGCTATTGTTGGGAAAGATGCTGATTTATCATGCTGTACAAATGCACATGAGTGCTGCAAATCTGGCAGAATCTGGCACACCACACCAAATTTATTAAATGGGTTGTCCCATGAATTATATACAGTTTTCAAACCAGCACCTGGGTCTGAATTATTTTGTAATTGTATGTACTGTAGTTAAAACGTATTATAGCTACTGAGTTATTCCATGAAATCTATCTGTAAAGCGCCACCTGCTGTTTGCTCTTTTTCTAATTTCTCTGTCCTGCTCATTGAGATGGCAGCAAACGCTCAGTTCCATCCGTCAACTGCCACTAGATGCAGCAGCTTTGACCATGCTAAACTGTTGACAGCACTAGATATGGGTTGGGGATAGCAGGAGAAACATATGTTTTGTGCCGCTTTTCTCTTAATAGAATATAAACATTTATTCTGCCAGATTCTGCTCCTGCAAGTGTCCCAGCACAACTTCACTGTGAAGTGAAATGCATTCTGCTATGAGCTGCTTCACAAAATCCTCCCTTCTGCTCTCAAAGACAGCTGCAGCCTCCAAAAAGGAGACCACTGCCGCTGTCACTCAGAAGAGGGGAGAGGCTGGGAATCAGCTCAATGCAGAGAGCACTTCACAGTGAAGCTCCGTCTTAAACACTTGCAGGAGCAGAACCTGGCAGAATAAAACATATTCTCACCACTCCTGAAGAGAAAAGCTCAACAAAAAGGTATGTTTGTATTGTTTTCCCAGCCCCTACATAGTGCTATCAGCAGGTCATCATGGTCGAAAATGCTGACAGACTCCTAGTTATTTTAGGTATGGATTCACACAGAAGAGCTAAGGCAGCATCAGCTGTAAATCCAGCGGCACAAATAACAAGTTGGATTCCACAGGCATAAATGGACACAGAATATCTGTATAAATCAGACATCTGTAAAAACAAATAATTTCATTGGTTATTTCACCAACTCAGTAATTCAATATTTGCAGTAGAGGAAGCTACATTTGCGAGATGATTGTCTGGCACTTATCTGTCTGACACATATCTGTCTTCTAGAAAATCATAATTTTAGACGCCATCTATATTTCTGGGCCACACTGTGGTTGGCATTGTTAAGGAAGAACTGTGACAGTAACTAGAACTGGGTGCACTGCAGCTTGCACTGTATGGAGGCACTGTACATGGTACTGCCTGTGTGCACGGCACCTAACACTGTATGGAGGTACTGGGCATAGTACTTTTTGGTTGCATTGCTCCTGGCACTGTATGGAAGTTCTTTACATGGGACTGTTTTGGTGCATTGCATCTGACACTGTATGGAGGAACTGTACATGGGACTGTCTGGGTGCATTGCACCTGGCACTGTATGGAGGCACTGTACGTGGGACTATCTGGATGCATCGCACCTGGCACTGTATGGAGGCACTGTACATGGGACTGTCTGGGTGCATTGCACCTGGCACTGTATGGAGGCACTGTAAATGGGACTGTCTGGGTGCATTGCGCCTGGCACTGTATGGAGGCACTGTACATGGGACTGTCTGGGTGCATTGCGCCTGGCACTGTATGGAGGCACTGTACATGGGACTGTCTGGGTGCATTGAGCCTGGCACTGTATGCTATATGGAGGCACTGTACATGAAACTGTCTGGGTGCATTGCGCCTGGCACTGTATGCTGTATGGAGGCACTGTACATGAAACTGTCTGGGTGCATTGCGCCTGGCACTGTATGCTGTATGGAGGCACTGTACATGAAACTGTCTGGGTGCATTAAATTAGGTACTGTATGGAGGCACTGTACATGGCACTGTCTGGGTGCATTAAATTAGGTACTGTATGGAGGCACTGTACATGGCATTGTCTGGATGCATTGCACCTGGCACTGTATGGAGGCACTGCACATGGCACTGTCTGGGTGCATTGTGCCTGGTACTGTATGGAGGCACTGTACATGGATTGTCTGGGTGCATTTGCCCTGGTACTGTATGGAGGCACTGTACATGGCACTGTCTGGATGCATTGTACCTGGCACTGTCTGGGTGTATTGTAGCTGGCAGCTTGTGGTGACCACTCTCAAGGTTCTGGGCTGACCCTTTTTACTGGTAAGTCAAGTCAAACTTTCTTTCCTCAATGAGACGGATGTGGTAAATTTATTGTATCCTTGGAAGGTTATGAGGTTTCTGTTTTCAGCTTACGACACTGCTCTGGTATTACATAGTTCTTTATGGCTAAAGTGTCAGCTTTTATTACTTAGGCCTCGTGGCAAAGCTGTGCAGTGCTTCTAGGGAAGAATATCACTGTACTATGGCTTCAGATGGAGCGTGCAATAACCTTATTTTGTTCTAATCAGCATGAGTTTGGAGGTATACAGAGGTACAGCATGGACCCATAGACTTCTCTGGGAGCTCAGAGCTTGGGCAGAGCCGTCATATGGCTGTAAGGTCACGACAGAGCAGGCTCACAACAGTGCTGGACCAGCGGAGCCTCAGGACTTGCAGTCGATGGTGGGAAAGCACATGGAAAGTCAACTTGATGGCAACGGATCTCAACTTTACTGGACAGCAGGCTTCTCCAGGATCTCACAGACAGCTGGTGAGGATTGATGTGTCTTAGGCACCCAGCCACTTAATGGCTATCACAGTCCTCATCTAGCTCCTGGCTATATCTACTGGCTAGCTACTACAGCTTGTCACACCCACTGACTTAGCGGTAGCAGGACTAGCCTACAAGCACTCCCTGGACTCCTCCCAGGTAGGACACCTAGCCACGCACACGTTTCACGTTGGTGAGCCAGCTCAGTGCCTTCCCTTACCAATATGGTGTCTGCAAACTGCCAAACCCTACTGCACCTCCACCAAAGTGTCATCTATGGTGAAAGACCCCCCCAGTGCCATGTTAGTCACAGTTTCGGACAACTGACATAGACCGCCACCTTCCGCCCTGTTTCATGTAATAAAAGAAATTATATTTCCCCCATACAAGGGTCGATGAATTGAAAAGCAACACTCTACCAGCTGGTCAATCGGGAAGGACAACTCCCACTCCTTACATGGCTGTGTGCATTAACCATTCAAGAGTAAAGGTACAAATTAGATGAACATCAGCTGAAACCAGATGATTTGGTGGAACCAACTTACTAATGTGGATGTCCTAAATCTCCCCTAACATTTACTGGGGATTTCAACATGCCTCATCTTTTGTTCTCACAGGAGATAAGCCTCCTCCAAAGGTGTCTGGCAGCACCTTATTCTCCCGTCTTCACTGAGAACACATGCATGCTCAGCCGAGGCCAGGATCAATAGGAGCATTTGGTCAATAGCTACCCAAGATAAGTTCCACCATAAGGACAACATCTGCATGAAGTTTGTATATTCTCCCCATGTTTGCATGGGTTTCTTCTGGGTACTCCACATTCCAAATATATATATGTATATGTAAATTGGCTTCCTATGAAATTGACGTAGGTGAAGTGTTTTACATGTTGGGGATGAAAGCCAATATGGCAGCCACTGACTCCCCAGGTAGTAAATGTCAAAGGCATAGACAGTCTTCATTAGGTGATGGAGCCTGTCCTCCTCCAAATTCCAAGGGGTGACAGGGGAGCTGCTTACAAAGTCTTATCTGTATGTACAGGGTCACTATCCTGCCTGATCTAGGCTTCCAGCATTACTATAGAGCTACATCCTCTGCTGATCTGTCCCAGTCTGTACAGCAAAGCTCATAGGGCTCATTCAGATGGCCCTATATGTTTTTTGTGGTCCGCAAATTGCAGATCCGCAAAACACGGATACCGGGCAGCCCCTGTGCATGGGCTGCCACTCTCATAGAAAATGCCTATTGTGGACAAGAACGGGACATGCTCTATCCTTTTTGGAGGGGCCGCAGAACGGAACTACAGATGCGGACAGTACACGGTGTGCTTTCCGCATCTTTTGCAGACCGATTGAAATGAGTACGGCTGTGTGAATGGGCCGTTCAGCTACATAAAACAGGAAACCTTAGCCTCTTATACTCCAGAGATCTGGGTGATACTGGAATATTTCAAGATTTTTTTGTCTAGAAATATATTTAAATAATGTAACTTTCTGATTATGTATTCCCTTTAAAATGATACATCTATATGTTGTCCACTCCTTTTATATGGATGGCCCATTCTCAGGATAGTCCATCAATATCTGATTGGCAGAGGTCTGCTGATCAGCTGTGTGGGAGTAGCTCTGGCTCTGGAACTACAGCGCCATCCATTGTGTAGTGGACACTGCTGGTTACTGCAGCACTGCTCTCCAATAAGCACAATATATTCTTATGTATGATCTATGCTGCTACATGTAAACATTTTGAAACAGCTTTAGGGTAATCAAGTCTATTAATTGCTTAAAGTCCTCACATTACTAATAAGAAACGCAGTCTACTGTAATCATATGCCAGGCTGCACAAGTGACATTCCAGGATTTGGGTTGAATAGGTCAATTCAATATAAATGGAGGTTGGGAGGAGTGCAGCTGAGCTCTTGGGTTGGGGGCAGGTTGGTGCACGTAAACCGCACATCCCTAATGGTAATCAGGCTCTGTATACACTGCGTTACAGACTGCTGTCGGATGTATATGCTCAAGACATACAGTAGATGTCAAATGGAGACCTATGACGGAGGCCATACAGTGGTATCCATCACCCATAAGATTATTTTTAGGGGTGGCCATCCTATACATTTGAACAATGGTATGGAGGCGCTCCTCTGTCCTCTATGGTGATAGGCACCTATGTAAAGGTTCATGTATACATTGGGAGCTTTTTCTGGCCTATAAATTAGGGCTCATGCACACGAACGTTGTTTGGTTCCGCATCCGAGCCGCATTTTTTGTGGCTCTGATGCAGAACCGTTCACTTCAATGGGGCCACAAACGATGTGGACAGAACTCAGTGTCCTGCATCCGTTGCTCCATTCTGTGGGGCCGCAAAAAAATAAAAAATATAGAACATGTCCTATTCTTGTCCTTTGCGGACAAGAAGAGACATTTCTATTATGGGCAACCCGTTCCATTCCGCAAATTGTGGAATGAACATGGACGGCATCCGTGTTTTGCAGATTTTGCAGATTTGCAATTTGTGGGCTGCAAAACACGGCGCAATCGTGTGCATGAGCCCTTAGGTTAAAGGGGTTATCCAATTTCCCAATTTCTGAAACAGCCCCCCCCCCCATGTTCTGGGCCCCTCACAGGTAATATACTTACCCTGCTCCCCACTCCCTGTGCTTGCTCCTGGTCCCCGCACCGCCACTGCTGCTTCTCCCTGTACACAGATGAAAACATCCGGTGTCGGAGGGGGAGAGCAGCCAATGGCAGATGAGGACGGGGACGAGCCTCCCGAGTATTGTTGGTGACGCTAGGGAGGCTCGTCCCCATTCCCGCTTGCCATTGGCTGCTCTCCCCCTCCGACACCGGATGTTTTCATCTGTGTACAGGGAGATGCAGCAGCGGCGGTGCGGGGACCAGGAGCGAGCACAGGGAGTGAGGTAAGTATATTACCTGTGAGGGCCCAGCACATGGGGGGGCTGTTTCAGAATTTGGATACCCCTTTAAGTGCAGTGACAGAGTGCACACTTGGCCTTATTTTCAGATCTATGCCACAACAGCAGTCACACGTGGGTGCTGGTGCCTGACGGACCCAAATTGAAAAGAAGACACCAGTGTTATAAATGGCACATGGCACGCGGGGCCCAGTTACAGATTTTACACTGGGGCCCAAGAGCTTCCAGTTACGCCTCTGGATTTATATACAGTATCTCCAGGTCATTCCTTAATTTATTATTAAGAAGTTGATGCTAATATCATGGGCCATCCATGTAATATATTAATGGCGTCATATGCAGTAATATGCCATAATATTAGTGAGGGGGGTTGACGGTGAATGGTGTCATTGGGGGGCAACACAAGACCAATGACAAGAGATTTTCCATAGGATGAAGAATATTGTCCCCTGCAAGAAAAGACACCGATAAGCTGTTATAGATAATAAGATCATCCCGGTAAGTACCATGTTATACATAGAAACATGTGCGCCTGGTCTTAGGTAATGGGAGCCACTTGTTCCACAGCTGACATGTCATTGAACATATGCAGAAAATAACGGGATGCAAATGTTTCCTCTTCCTTTTGATCTAAAATGAAGTACGGGAGAATGGATCTCCTATATGTGATGTGTGAGGGGCCTCAGCATCCCCATAGTGTTAGTGTCAGTGCAGCTGGTATGTAAGTGGGTGCGTTTTGTGCGTGGTCCTAGATACAATCACTGGACCTCACTCAAGGATGGCACAATAAGTGGTGGACACGTGGCAGCAGACTTGAATACCTTTACACCAACAGGGTGCACAATGCTTGTTGGTTACAATACGGTATTGTGCTACAAAGCTTGACAGCTACAAAGTCTGTTAAAATTACAGCATGGCGGTTACTATTAACAGTGGAACTGTCTCTCACCCAAGGATCACAGTATATTGGTTGCAGTCTCTTTTAGGAGGCAAACAGCATATTGGTTACAGTCTATTTTAGAGGGCAGCACCCTAAAAGCAACACTTTGGGCAAAACTGATCTAGTATCTTAAGACGACCGTATTTTTGGTCTGCATCCGTTCTGAATTTTTTGTGGATCGAAAACGGACCAGTTCATTTCTATGGGATCACAAAAAATGCAGACAGCACACAGATATAGAACATGTCCTATTCTTGTCCATTTTGTGGACAAGAATAGGTATTTTTATAATGGGGCCCGTGAAATGTCGCACATGGACTGATGCAGACCGCAAAACGGATACAGTCGTTTGCAGGAAGCCTTATACTTAGTGCAGGTAATGAGTGAGCGGTGCATTATGCCTTTGTGTACGTTGAATCCCTGTGTCATGCTCCGCCCCCTAAGCCTTTACTCTAGTCATGCCACAGTGTATCAGTTTCCCTCCAATCAGTTTCAAAAAATGTAACTTTCTCCTATACTTTTGAAGGATCTCCAGAAAGGCACACACTTTGACTGAGGGGTGGGTGGATTCCCTATGAAAATGCCCCTTTTTACTGGAGGGTACACAATAAATGATGCATGCTTTATATACAGTACAGACCAAAAGTTTGGACACACCTTCTCATTCAAAGAGTTTTCTGTATTTTCATGACTATGAAAATTGTAGATTCACACTGAAGGCATCAAAACTATGAATTAACACATGTGGAATTATATACTTAACAAAAAAAGTGTGAAACAACTGAAAATATGTCTTATATTCTAGGTTCTTCAAAGTAGCCACCTTTTGCTTTGATTACTGCTTTGCACACTCTTGGCATTCTCTTGATGAGCTTCAAGAGGTAGTCACCTGAAATGGTATTCCAACAGTCTTGAAGGAGTTCCCAGAGATGCTTAGCACTTGTTGGCCCTTTTGCCTTCACTCTGCGGTCCAGCTCACCCCAAACCATCTCGATTGGGTTCAGGTCTGGTGACTGTGGAGGCCAGGTCATCTGGCGTAGCACCCATCACTCTCCTTCTTGGTCAAATAGCCCTTACACAGCCTGGAGGTGTGTTTGGGGTCATTGTCCTGTTGATAAATAAATGATGGTCCAACTAAACGCAAACCAGATGGAATAGCATGCCGCTGCTCCTCCTCCATGCTTCACGGTGGGAACCAGGCATGTAGAGTCCATCTGTTCACCTTTTCTGCGTCGCACAAAGAAACGGCGGTTGGAACCAAAGATCTCAAATTTGGACTTATCAGACCAAAGCACAGATTTCCACTGGTCTAATGTCCATTCCTTGTTTTCTTTAGCCCAAACAAGTCTCTTCTGCTTGTTGCCTGTCCTTAGCAGTGGTTTCCTAGCAGCTATTTTACCATGAAGGCCTGCTGCACACAGTCTCCTCTTAACAGTTGTTGTAGAGATGTGTCTGCTGCTAGAACTCTGTGTGGCATTGACCTGGTCTCTAATCTGAGCTGCTGTTAACCTGCGATTTCTGAGGCTGGTGACTCAGATGAACTTATCCTCCGCAGCAGAGGTGACTCTTGGTCTTCCTTTCCTGGGGCGGTCCTCATGTGAGACAGTTTCTTTGTAGCGCTTGATGGTTTTTGCGACTGCACTTGGGGACACTTTCAAAGTTTTCCCAATTTTTCGGACTGACTGACCTTCATTTCTTAAAGTAATGATGGCCACTCGTTTTTCTTTACTCAGCTGCCTTTTTCTTGCCATAATACAAATTCTAACAGTCTATTCAGTAGGACTATCATCTGTGTATCCACCTGACTTCTGCCCAACACAACTCATGGTCCCAACCCCATTTATAAGGCAAGAAATCCCACTTATTAAACCTGACAGGGCACACCTGTGAAGTGAAAACCATTTCAGGTGACTACCTCTTGAAGCTCATCAAGAGAATACCAAGAGTGTGCAAAGCAGTAATGAAAGCAAAAGGTGGCTACTTTGAAGAACCTAGAATATAAGACATATTTTAGCTGTTCACACTTTTTTGTTAAGTATATAATTCCACATGTGTTAATTCATAGTTTTGATGCCTTCAGTGTGAATCTACAATTTTCATAGTCATGAAAATACAGAAAACTCTTTAAATGAGAAGGTGTGTCCAAACTTTTGGTCTGTACGGTATGTGGACCTATATTCTAATCCATTGATCTCCAACCTGTGGCAAGACTATAATGCCCATCATGCCCTAATAGCCACAGGCTGTAAAGACATGATGGGAGTTGGAATTTTGCAACAGCTGGAGGGACATAGGTCCCTCTAATGAGTAGATAAACCCAGGGAGCTAATAAACCTCTAGACCTAGGTGGAGAATAAAGGGAATAAAGGGGTTAAAAGTCAATGGCGGGGAGAAGTTTGGCTATTTTTGGTCGCCTGACTCAACTTTAAGTAACTGATTGTGCAGCTAAGAAAAACATCCAGGTTGCGAAAAGTCAGGGGAGTGAACAGAGCTCTCCTGTGAGGCCGCTCTTGGCAGGCTTTCATGCACAGCTCTGAAGGTGGGATTAGTGCTAGGACGTCTTTTACTAAAGGCCAGGGGTCACCGCACATGGCTTATGAAAGTAATCTTTGTAGGAAGCGAGAGACAGCTGTTGGACTGGATCTGTTCCTCATCTCCATCATTCTCTCTTTTCTTCCCTATGTACAAGTACTGTCCTCGCTGCAGGAAATACTCTTTTCAATGGGCAGCGGCGCTGATAGTGGGATTAAATTCTTTTCTAGAAGAGAGCGTGGCATTTCTGCATTAATGCACAGAGATGTGACAGACACACTTATTCCTAAACATTACTCATGCTTTACTAGGGAATAGTTCAGACTCTTAAAGTGAAGAGTGCATCTTTTTTTCAATCAAAGTCATTTCTTATTACTGTATATCTTTATTGCATTCACAGCTTTAGTTCTGATACAGAGCTCCAAATCCCCTGCATAGAGTTACACTATAAAATGCAAATTGCCAGCAGCCACCACTAGGTGGAGCTTAGGAGCCATCCTGCCTACAATTCATACATTGACCTCAACAGTGTTAGTGAGCACCCTTTAGTGGTCGCTGCAAGAGGCCAAGGGATCAGGAGGTCTGTAAGGCTATGTAAGAAATTAATAAGCACAGAATTTTGCACCCAAAATTGACAAATATTTTTTAAAGGGTGCCAGCTTTTATGAAGTCATGATAAAATGGGTCTGTTGGCAGCTTGTATATTGTATACTTATTATAAAACATGCTGGATATACGTTTTCATGACATTGCAATAATATATTAAGGAGGTTTTCGTTTTCCCATCTTCACAGGATACCATGAAGGTCAAATGTCTTATCTAGAGAATTGGGTTTTCCTGATCCCCATTTTGGTGGCAATACCCAGGTGTAGAATGAACAGAGTCTTCGCTACGGTATAACACAGTGTATTAGGCTGGCGGTTGTCTCATCTTAGACATTGGTCACATATAGCTAGGACATGCCAGTAATGTCAGATAGGTGCAGATCCCAGAAGTGGGACCTATGTTCAAAATGGAAACCCTAAAGTGAGTGGAGAGCAGCCATGCATGCGTGGCCACCCTCCATGCATAGGAATGCCAAACTAGTCGAGCACTGACTTGAGTATCTCCAGCAGTCTCTTAGAAGTAAATGAAGAGGTGGCAGCATTTGCGTGGTGCATTCTTCTTCACTTTCGGGGCCCTTTCTGGAGAAGGGTGCAGGTCTCAGAGGTGGGACCCACACTTCGTGATAAGCCATCAAAGTCTGAGATGACAAAACCCTTTTAAGGTCAAGAAATAATTAAATATCATATTTAGTGGAATTGTTTCAAGAAGGTTTCCCTTTTTTAAAATGAGCACAGCCATGTTTAGGACTAGATTTTGGAGTCCACTGCTGGTGAAATATAGTATTACATGCAAGGTCGCACCGCTAATAGGTGAGGTGAGGTGATTGCCTCAGGCCGCGCCAGGTAGGGACAAGTAGAGGGCGGTAGGAGAGCTGTGGGTGATGAGCTCTTCCATTGTGGAAGCGCTCATTTCTGCATATTCAACCGTATCGCCGTCCCGAGGATCTGTGTGGTACTAGTATTTTCAGGGGGACTGTTTCTGCAGTATAGTATTGTATTGGGGAGCACAGTGGGCATAGTATTGGGGGGGCAAGATGGGGTGTTCAGAAAGTGGGAGGATGATGGAAAAGTAGGAAGCTAAGATGCAGAGACAAGAGATGGCTTTAAAAAATCATCATGGCGGTCTGGTCCGAATAGAGAAGATGAGGAAAGAGAACATCTACATCAGAGGAGACGTCACTGGATGTAAGAGGTATGTGGTGCTGTATTACCCTGTATATTTTGTAGCGCTGTATGTAATGTTTTTCCAAACAATAGGGCTGGAGGGAAGGGATTACATTGAGATTTTGGCATGGGGGTGGGGGACGCCATTTCAATTTTCGCCGAATCAGTAGTACTGGCGATATAACGGTTGTGTCTGGTGAGGTAGATCCACTAAGCCTATGTTCTGGATCCACAGGGCTTACACAGCACAGACAGATGGCGCTGGTGCAGCGGGACGGTGGAAATGATGCAGAACAGCAACTGATGTAAAAGAACTGGAGATGCAGGTAAACAGCTATTATAACAGAACTGTAACAGAGTTGTCAGTTGTCACGCAAGATAAATAAAAAAATAAAGGTTCAGTGATATAGCAGGGTTGAAGATGTTGAAGATGTCGCAGAGTTTGAAGAAAAATAGAGCTGAACTGATGAAGCAGATTTGAATGTCACAGGCTGAACTAGTGTAGCAGAGCTTAGCCACTTATGTTGCAGAGATACATGTAGGAGAGCTGAAACAGTGCAGTGGAGTTTGATATAGCAGCGTTGAACTTCTGTAGCAAAATCAGATGTAGCAAAGCTGAGCAAGTGTAGCAGAGTTGGACGCAATTGAGTTTATCTGTATTCAGGATCATAATCCCTGACAAGTAGAGCAGAGAGGAGGATGAGGAAGCTCCTTAGCTCAGTGATGTGAAGTAACTTGTCCTCCTGTGTGATTAGGACAGGTTTTGTGTGTACTAATAGAACAGCGGCCATTTTGTTTCTCCTAATGATTGCTCCCTAGACAAAACGAGCCATTATACCTAATGAAAGGTATTTGGGAATATATTTATAATGAAGTAATAATTAACTATTTTCATTTTCTTAATTCTCGGAGAACCCCTTTAAGTTCTGAGACCTCGGTCATCTGAGCGCTCAAATCTCCTTGGGTTCCCATACTTTTGCAAGGCACTCCTTTCCTTTTTTTATTGCTTAAAATGTTGAAAAGTGTGTTTCTTCTTTAACTTTATTCCATTTGGAGATCATTTCATCTTCAACTTGCTTAACTGTTCACAGTAACCGTAACTTTGAGCGAAGGTGCCCAAACGTTTGCATGCCACTGCATATTCCAAAGTTTATGTATTTTAGTAGGGTTTAGTATATTCTTATATAGTTAGTTTAAAGGTTAGTAGCCATCTAAAGGTATATAGAGAGTGTTTTGACAGCGGCAACTGTCTTAGCATCAGCGGCTGTATGTAATAAAAAAAATTCAATACAATACAGCTGTAATAAAAGTACATTTCATCAACACTGAGACTTCATTGAATCGGATTCCTTTCCAGAGTAGTATTGACTTTGTGGAGTCTCCTGTAGAGTCCTCTATTCCTAGAAGACCTAGAATTGGTGTGTACCTCTCAGTATTACAGAAGGGTAATGGATGAAAATGGGAAGCGCCAATATGAGTCCTTTTCATGTACTTAACAGGATCAATGTAGTCAAGGACGCCCCACTCATCCAGTAATTACACCTCAAGGTCCTTAGTAATGGTTGTAGAGACAGATGTGACTGAGCACTCTAGTAACACATCACCCATGCTCTGTAATTATAGTCATTATTACTAAATCATATTCCATATCGTAGTATAGTATAAAACAGGTCAAACTGCAATATCTGTGCAGATAAGTCACAAACAAGTGATGCAGATTGAACATGCGATAGGCGAGGCCTGTCCGTTTCAGCTAGGCATCTAAAGGGTAAGGCTGGCCCTGCAGCCATTCCTCCTAACCTTATGGTATACATGCACACTCGGCCAAGCATGCATGAAGAGACGGGGGAGTAAGCCGCTGCCTGACAGCTTGATCCTTCTATCCACAGACATCTGCCATCGTTGCAGAGTTGGGCTACAACTACGCGTATTAAATGGTCTAGAACAGGGGTCCCCAAACTATCGCCCGTGGGCCACAAGCAGCCCCCTGAGTCCATTTGTCCGGCCCCCACCGCACTTCTGTCTTTTCCTGGAGGATAAAATAAAAAACTCTCTTACCTCTCCTGCGCCATGGCTACGCTCCAGGTCCGGCGCTCCTCTGTCTTCTCTGCCCGCGCTGCACTATACTGACCGCGTACAGCATCAGGACGTAATGCGCACACTCTGACCTGATGCTGCACACAGTCAGGTGACAGTGCAGCACGGGCACAGAAAACATAGGAGCGCCGGACCCGGAGCGGAGCCCCGGCGCAGGAGACGTAAGAGAGTTTTTTATTTTATTCTGATGGGGGCAGAGTGGGCTGATCTGAGGTCTGATGGGGGCACAGTGGGCTGATCTGAGGTCTGATGGGGGCACAATGGGCTGATCTGAGGTCTGATGGGGACACAATGGGCTGATCTGAGGTCTGATGGGGACACAATGGGCTGATCTGAGGTCTGATGGGGGCATGGTGGGCTGATCTGAGGTCTGGGGGCCAGTGGGCTGGGTCTGATGGGGGCACAGTGGGCTGATCTGAGGTCTGATGGGGGCACAATGGGCCGATCTGAGGTCTGATGGGGACACATATGAGCTGATCTGAGGTCTGATGGGGGCATGGTGGGCTTGATCTGAGGTCTGATGGGGGCACAGTGGGCTGATCTGAGGTCTGATGGGGGCACAGTGGGCTGATCTGAGGTCTGATGGGGGCACAGTGGGCTGATCTGAGGTCTGATGGGGGCACAGTGGGCTGATCTGAGGTCTGATGGGGGCACAGTGGGCTGATCTGAGGTCTGATGGGGGCACAGTGGGCTGATCTGAGGTCTGATGGGGGCACAATGGGCTCATCTGAGTCTGATGGGGGCGCAATGTTTGTTTTTTTACTTTAAAATAAGATATGTCCAGTGTGCATAGGGATTTGTTCATAGTTTTTTATAGTCCGGTCCTCCAACGGTCTGAGGGACAGTGAACTGGCCCCCTGTGTAAAAAGTTTGGGGACTGCTGCAGCCAATCGCTGGCCACAGCAGTGATCTGCTCCCCTTGTGTCATGTGACCATTTGTCATGATGCAAGGGAAGCAGGTCACCCCTGCAGCAAGTGATTGGCTGCAGTGTCGTCTAACAGGAACAGTTTACATCCACGAAGCCCAGAGGAGGAGCCAAGGCCAGGGAGCAAAGGAGAAGGAAGCTGGTGCCAGGAAGCAGGTAAGTATGTTTCCCTTTGCTGGTCTGAACAGGAGGGGGTTTGCTACCACCTCCCCCCCCCCTCCTTCAATGGTGCACAACCCTTCCTTTAACTGCTTCAACCCCAGAGGGTTTTTCATTTTTGCATTTTTGTTTTTCCTGGACCATAACTTTGGCTTGAGGGCTTATTTTTTACGGGACAAGTTTTACCTTCTAATGGCTTCATTTTATATTACATACAATGTAGTGGGAAGCTGGAAAAAAATTCCAAATGGGGTACTGGAAAGAAAATCCAATTCCACCACAGTTTTGTATGTTTTGTTTTTACAGAATTCCTTATGCAGTAAAACTGACCTGTTATCTTCATTCTCCAGGTCAGTACGATTACGACGATACCACATTTCCGTAGTTTTTCTTGTGTTTTAATAGTTTGTCTACGGAGCTGAGTGAGGGCTCAAATTTGCTAACCAATCTGTACTTTTGGGGTGTGTATGACTTTTTGATTTCTTTTTATTCAATTTTTTGGGGAAGGTGAGGCATCTCAAAATGGTGAATAGGTCATTTTGAGGTTTTTTTTTTCCGTTTTGCCGTTTGCTGTATTGGATAAATATTTTTGTATTTTAGTAGTATTGCACGCAGTGATGCCTGTGACGTTTATATTTTTTATTGTTTATTTTTTGGGGAAAGAGGGGTGATTTAAATTTCTCAGGGTCTCCATAGGAACTGCGCTTACAAGTAGGTGCATCTTTAAAGACCCACCCGACCTGCCCCATATATGGACAGTGCTTGGCAGGAAGGGGTTAAAGGGGTTGGCCCATCTCACACATTGGTAGCATATCACTAGGATATGCCACCAATATTAGGTGTGGGTCCCACCTCTCTAAAAAGGCCCCCACAGTGCACAAGGGTGCACTGCACTAGCGGGTCTACTCTCCATTCACTTCTGAGATTGCCAAAAATAGACACTTCTGGAACCCCATAGATGTGAATGGGGAACACGCTGTGCATGACAGGTGCACTGTCCTTCACTTTGGGGGCCCAAAACTAGAGACAGGTGAGGGGCCAGAGGTGGGACCCGCACCTGACATTGTTGGCATGTCCTCGCGATATGCTACCAATATGTGAGATGGGCCAAAACCTTTAACCCCTTTTCAAGATAGAAACTTCATAACAAATGTGATAGTGTCATTAATTAATTAACCTTAAAGTTGGCCATAGAGATGTTACATTTTAGATTAAACTGGATTGTCTTATCTGTCAAAGCAATGCCCAGGTACAATGTTACAATGCAGAGGGGGGTCCACTATTATTCCCACTACAAGTTTGCAATAAAGGTCCATTTGTTTGTTGCCATTCACTATCTAATCAGTGCTGACTGTGTCAGACTGTGCAGGGACACACCCGAAACTGGTAACACCCATCTGAACCTTTATCACAGACTGCTGGCAAATCATTCATAAAATACTAGCAGGACTAATTGAGGACTGGCTCCATATAGCCATAAAAAAAAGATATTTCACAAAATATATTCTACATTTTTCAAACCAGCACCTGGATCAGAACACTTTTGTAATTGCATGTAATTAAAAATTTAGTATAGGCACTAAGTTATTCACCGATATCTATCTGTAGTGCACCACCTGCTGCTTGTTCTTCTCCTAATTTTTTGTCCGTCTCACTAAGCTGGTCACACATGCTCAGTTTAAATCTTTAACTGCCACCAGCTGTATGTTCTGTCAGAAGCTGTGGCAGTTGCATGGAGAGAGATGCAGCAGAAAGGACATGCCCCATGAGAAAGGACACACCCCTTGAGCTTCCAAGCTGAAGATAATGTAGCAGAGCAGTTGGAGCAATGAATGTGGAGATCTCTGGATCCATGTGAGGTACAGGGCTGGTTGTAGCTTTGTTAGAAAGGTATTGTCATGTACTATATGATGTCTGATTTTCATTTTTTACATCAGTCATGGCATAATCCATTTAAGCAAGGCTGTCTGCTGTGTCCAAACAAAGGAGAAGCTAAAAAGCCAGGACAGGAAGTTGAATACATGGAGTGAATTAAAAAAAATTAATCCAGAAAACCATCCACCTGTTTGTTGTTTTTTTATATAAAAATAAATACATAGAATATTCACATACAGGTTGTTAATATGTAATTTTTAAATATTTATTGGACGTGTCCCTTTAATTGGTAGTAATAACTTTAAAAACATCCATTTGCCCTGATTCTGATGCCCAGATTTCCATCTGAATTACCTGTGGAACACAAAATTTTTGCCTTAACTTGCTCGACTTCACAGCTCCATTGTCTGGTAGACAGATGCTCTTCTGCACTGATTGTGCCTGAAAATTGCGCAGCAGTAATGAGAGGAGCTCGCTCAGGTCATTAGTGACAGGAAGGGTGATAAGTGACTGTCACCTGACAGCATGACTGACACATCTGCTCTCGCTGTATGCAGTGAAGTGATTTGCCAGCCACCTGCTGTTAATCATTCATTATGTGAGGACATGGCAGCGAATTCATGAATTCCTCTAGTAGTCCAGGTAAAGCAAACAGAGCAAAACATGTAACATGGCCTGAATACACACATTTCCATCTGTAGATCTCTTATCTTACACGTGTTGTCATAACCAGGCTCGGACTGGCCCACAGGGCCCTTGAGCATGATGGACCCCTAGTCCCTTACATGGCACAGTAGACTGGCTGCTGTAGATATAGATAGGCTGCATAGAGAATCTCAACCAACCTATGTGGATACGAAAACCAGGGCACAATATGTAACAAAGTATCCAGTTTATCATTATAAATAGGGATGAGTGAACTTCAGGCGGTGGAGAAATCTTGTTGTGGATTCCGTTATAACGGAATATAACGGAATTCTATGACGGAATACAGAATGGAAGCCTTTAAGAGGCTTTCCGTTTTGATCCGTCATAATAGAAGTCTATGGCCAAGCATAATGAGTCCGTCTGGTTTCCGTTATGCAGGATGAAAAACGAAGTCCTGCATAACGGAAACCAGACCGATCCATTATGCTTGGCTATAGACTTCTATCATGACGGATCAAAACGGAATGCCTCTTAATGGCTTCCATGTTTTGTATTCTGTCATAGAATTCAGTTATATTCCATTAAACGGAATCCATAACGGGATTCCTCCACTGCCCGAACGCCGCTCATCCCTATTTGTCAACACATTGGGTGGCTGAGATGACGTTTAGGTATAGAGTCAGGCTAGCCATGTCCTCTTTCCTCAGGGACCTGCCCACTGGAAGTCACTGCATGGGCCCCCATCAGGGTTGCCAACCATCCAGAAATTTCTGAACAGTCCATAAAGATCAAGGCAACTTTTTCCCTGTGTCCGTAAAAAAAAAATAGACGTGTCCGTGATTTTTTTTGAGGCTGGTAGGACTTGACTAGATTATTTTGGTGGTAATTATCATCATTTTACAGTTCACAGTAAATGCTGGTAATGAATTCTTATCAGTATATTGAGCTATAGACGTGGATTACATAGAATGTTTATCATCCATTATTTCCAGTTTGTCTGTAAAAAATGTTGTCTGTCCGTGATTTTGGGATAATTTGTCCAGAAAAAATAAACATTCTGGTTGGCAATCCTGCCCCACAGTATGGGTGGTTAGTATTTGCATGTAACTTTATAGTGGGCCCCAAAATGAATTTTACTGGTGGGCCCTAGGCACCCCAGTCTGACACTGATAGTAACCGATCGGCATCTTCTACCCTTTGGATTTTGAAGATGGATCCTGTAAGTATATGTTTACATGTGGAGTATTTACATTGTCTTTCCATTTTTAGTAACATAGTAACATAGTTTATAAGGCCGAAAAAAAAGACATCTGTCCATCCAGTTTGGCCTGTTTTCCTACAAGTTGATCCAGAGGAAGGCAAAAAACCCCTGTGAGGTAGAAGCCAATTTTCCTCACTTTAGGGGAAAAAATTCCTTCCCGACTCCAATCAGGCAATCAGAATTACTCCCTGGATCAACGACCCCTCTCTAGTAACTATAACCTGTAATATTATTACCCTCCAAAAATACATCCAGGCCCCTCTTGAACTCTTTTAGTGAACTTACCATCACCACCTCCTCAGGCAGAGAGTTCCATAGTCTCACTGCTCTTACCGTAAAGAATCCTCTTCTATGTTTGTGTACAAACCTTCTTTCCTCCAGACGCAGAGGATGTCCCCTCGTCACAGTCACAGTCCTGGGGATAAATAGATCATGGGAGAGATCTCTGTACTGACCCCTGATATATTTATACATAGATCTCCCCTCAGTTGTCTTTTTTCTAAAGTGAATAAGCCTAATTTTGATAATCTTTCTGGGTACTGTAGTCCACCCATTCCAGTTATTAATTTACTTTAGTTGCCCTCCTCTGAACCATCTCCAGCTTTGCTATGTCTACCTTGTTCACAGGAGCCCACAACTGTACACAGTACTCCATGTGTGGTCTGACTAATGATTTGTAAAGTGGCAGGACTATGTTCTCATCACGGGCATCTATGCCTCTTTTCATACAACCCCTTATCTTATTGGCCTTGGCAGCAGCTGTCTGACACTGGTTTCTACAGCTTAGTTTGCTGTTCACGAAAATTCCAAGGTCCAAGGTCCTTTTCCATGTCAGTTACCCAATATTTTACCATTTAGTATGTACTGGTGACTTGCATTATTCCTTCCCATATGCATAATCTTACATTTGTCAGTGTTAAACCTCATCTGCCACTTCTTTGCCCAAGCCTCCAGTCTATCCAGATCCATCTGTAGCAGTGTACTGTCCTCTTCTGTGTTAATTGCTTTACACAGTTTAGTGTCATCTGCAAAAATTTATATTTTACTGTGCAAGCCTTCTACAAGACCATTAATAAATATATTGAAGAGAATAGGGCCCAATACTGACCCCTGTTTGACCCCACTAGTGACAGTGACCCAATCTGAATATGTGCCATTAATAACCACCCTCTGTTTTCTATCACTGAGCCAGTTACTTACCCACATACAGACATTTTCTCCCAGGCCAAGCATTCTCATTTTATATACTAACCTTTTATGTGGTACCGTGTCAAATGCTTTGGAGAAGTCCAGATATACGACATCCATTGATTCGCCGCGGTCCAGTCTAGAACTTACCTCATCATATAAGCTGATTAAATTGGTTTGACATGACCGATCCCTCATGAAGCCATGCTGATATGGAGTTATTTGCTTATTTTCATTGAGGTACTCCAAGATAGCATCTCTTAGAAAGCCCTCGAACAGTTTACCCACAACAGATGTTAAACTTACCGGCCTATAGTTCCCAGGCTCTGTTTTTGGACCCTTTTTGAATATTGGCACCACATTTGCTATGTGCCAATCCTGTGGAACACTCCCTGTCAGTATAGAGTCCTTAAATATCAGAAATAAGGGTCTGGCGATGACATTACTTAATTCTCTTAGGATATGGGGTGTATGCCATCTGGTCCTGGCGATTTGTCTATTTTAATCTTTTTAAGACGCAGCTCTACTTCTTCCTGGGTCAGACAGGGCACTTTTAATGGGGAATTTACTTTTATATTCTGCATTTCCGTCATCGCAGTGCGCTCCCATTCATTTCTATGGAGCCAACGGAAATAGCCAAGCAAGTGCTCGGCTATTTTCGGCGGCCCCATACAAATGAAAAGAGGGCGGCCTGCGTATGCGCGGTGCACCCTCCTTAACTTTTGGGGGCCCCGTTCTCGATATAGGTGCGGGTCCCAGCGGTGGGACCCGTACCTATAGGACAATGGGGGCATATCCTAGCGCTATGTCCCCATTGTCCAAGATGGGAATAACCCTTTAACCTTTTATTCCCATAAGGTATGTACCTCTCACAATTAGATATTAGGATGCTTTTAAAAATATCTCATTTTGTGGCTGTATTTTTATTTTTGAGGACTTTGTCCCAGTTAGTTAGAGCTGTGGCCTCTCTTAATTGGCTAAATTTTGCTTTTTTGAAGTTTGGTATTTTTGTTCCTCCCTGAAGAAACGCTCTTTTGAATGACAGTTGGAAGGTTATTATATTATGGTCACTATTTCCCAGGTGTCCCCCAACCTGCACATCTGTTGTTCTGTCAGGTCTATTGGTTAAAACTAAGTCCAGTATGGCCGTCCCTCTAGTCGGGTCCTGAACCAGTTGGGAAAGGTAATTGTCTTTGGTTATTTCCAAGAACCTGTTTCCTTTATGAGATATACAGGTTTCAGTTTCCCAGTCTATATCTGGGTAGTTTAAGACCCCCATAATAACGACCTCATTATGATTTGCAGCCTCTTCTATTTCATTTAGAAGTAGATTTTCTGTGGACTCTGGTATATTAGGTGGTTTATAATAAAGTCCTATTAGTATTTTATTATTGTTTTTGGCTCCATTTATTTCTACCCACAGTGACTCCACATCTTCATGTCCCTCACTTATATCTTCCCGCAGTGTGGGCTTTAGACAGGATTTTACATAAAGGCAGACCCCTCCCCCTCTCCGGTTTTGGCAATCCTTTCTAAACAGACTGTAACCCTGTACCATTAACTGCCCAGTCATAGCTATCATCCAGCCATGTCTCAGTTACTCCCACTATGTCATAGTCCTCCTCACACATCACTAATTCCAGTTCACCAGTTTTATTAGTCAGGCTTCTGGCATTAGTGTACATACAATTAGGAGGTTGATGTATATTTCTTACCCTACACCTTTCCTTCTGATCTGTTCTAGTTCCTCCTTCCATTCCTCCCCCAGTTCCATTACCTTGCCCCAGGTCTCTATCTGCACTATCTTCCCCATCTATAATGTAGTTACCCTCCCCCCCCCAGTCCCTAGTTTAAACACTCCTCCAGCCTTCTAGCCATCTTCTCCCCCAAAACAGCTGCCCCTTCCCCATTGAGGTGCAGCCCATCCCTACGGTAGAGCCTGTAGCCGACAGAGAAGTCGGCCCAGTTCTCCAAGAACCCAAATCCCTCCTGCCTACACCAGTTCTTGAGCCACTTGTTTACCTCCCTAATCTCCCGCTGCCTTTCTTGTGTGGCTCATGGTACAGGCAGTATTTCGGAAAACACTACCTTTGACGCCCTTGCCCTAAGCTTATGCCCTAGATCCCTAAAATCATTTTTAAGGACGCTCCACCTATCTCTAACTTTGTCATTGGTTCCGATATGGACCATGACTGCTGAATCTTCTCCAGCCCCTCCCAGTAATCTGTCAACCCGATCCGCGATGTGCCGAACTCGAGCGCCTGGAAGACAACACACCATTCGACGATCCCGGTCTTTGTGACAGATTGCCCTCTCTGTACCCCTAATAATTGAGTCGCCCACTACCAGCACCTGTCTGGCCTGCCCTTCTCTCCTGGCCCCCTGCTTAATGGAGCTGACATTCCCCTGACTGGCAGAGGAAGTGTCCGGCTGCAGCAGTGCTCTCCCTGAAGTGGCATTCCCCTCATCTGCCAAACTTGCAAACTGTGTTAGATCAGGGCTAGCCTCCCTGGCACTTTTCCCTCTACCCCGCTTTCTAACTGTTACCCAGCTAGCTACCTCACTTTCCTGAGCCTTCTCACTACCACCCTCCCCAACATCTACACATAGAGTACTTGCTCAGTGAGCAACAAACTCTTTTCCAAATTGTCAGCGCTTCTCAATGTTGAAATCAGCCCGGTTAGATACACGATGTGCGATTCCAAACGGGTAATTTGCTCACATTTTAAACAAATATATGCACCCTTAAACGGCTGTTCCAGGACTGCATACATCAGACAAGATGTGCACTGGACTGCGCTGTCAATAATGGAAGACATACTGATGGGGATTACACAATAAAAGAGAAAAAAATACAATACAGTGATCTGAAACCGACTTACTGTAGTCCCTGAATCTGAAGTCACGTAATCTAAAGTCACTCACTTAATTCAAACACGCCCTTAAAAATCAAACACGCGAACGCTCAAACTCGTGTTATGTCTCTGCTTTTATAGATGCAACACTCAAACCAGTCTGCTTTTTTTCCTCTGGATTCAATCCTCTGGATTTTGAAAATCTTTGTTATTATTCTGTATGTGATTCATTTGTATAATTGTATATTTAATCACACTTAGTAAATATATTTATTCACTTAGCCTGCGTAAGTTTATTCATTCTTAAATCTTTTGAATTCACATTACGTTACAGGATTCCATTTTGAAATCTGTGGCATGTTTGTTATCTTGCCGATTTGCCTTGGATTTTATACAGTAAGTTTGAAGGGGTTCTAAAACCTGCCTCTAAATCCACAAGACAGAATGGTTTATTTGCAGATTTGGTTACAGATCCACAATGTCAGAATCTGCACTTCTGCATCAAAATACTTACTACGTTTTATTGCGGTTTTACATGCAGATTTTATCCCAATGAAAATTTGCATTGTGTTAACTTAGCCTACAAATGGCAGGAAAAATTGTCACATGTGAATGTAACCTTACAGGGAGAGGGAAAGAAAGAAGGAGAAAGAGAAGTCTTTTTCTATATAACAGTTCATTGTTCTTTAATGGCTATGAGTACCTTCAGGGTAAATTTTGGTCACATCCCATTTTACTTTTTCGGTACAAAAAAAAAATTAAATTGGTCATTATTAAAAATTTTCAGCAGTTTTTGTTCTACGTCCTTCGCTTTCACTGTATCTGTAGACCATTTCTTTCTGCTTTACAGTGAATCCGTCAGAAAGCTGCTCGGACAGTCCTTATCTCTGGAATCATAGGGGCTACAGATCAAACCATCAGAGCAGCACCCTGGCAGAATCACTATAAGGGCTCATGCATAGGACCATATGTATTTTACGGTCCGAAGAACACACAAAACATACGGATTACGTCTGTGTGCATTCCGTATTTTGCATAACGGAACAGCTGGCCCCTAATAGAACAGTCCTATGCTTCTCCATAATGCAGACAATAATAGGACAGATTAAATTTTTTTGCAGAACAGACATGCACACGGAGTAAATTGCATTTTTTTTGCGGACCCATTAGAATGAATGGTTCCGCATACAGTCCGCAAAAAAAAAAAGGAACGGAAACAAAATACATTCTTATGCATGAGCCCTAAAGCAGAAAGAAATGATACACTGAATTTGAAGATGGTAGTACAAAAACGGTTGAATGCATTGAAATTGAAGACGGTAGAATAAAGACTGTTGAAAATTTGTAATTTTTAAAATAATAAAATTTTAATAAAGAGCAACTGAAACAATGATTTTCAGCCCAAAATAAGTAAAATGCAATTGTAAAAAAATTGTCGCCAAAGGTGTTCATAGCCTTTAGTGCAATGAACACAGATTTCTTTTCTCACTATTTACCCCTTATGTTGGAATGTCTGTAGATACAGAGACACATCATTCCTTTAAATGTCAATACCGTCTGTATGAAATGCCATGGGCACTATGGAAAATCTGCCAGCGGAGAAGAAGGAGGAGGTTCATTTACTAAAGGTGTATAAGCCCGCAGAAGACAAGCAATGTCACGCTTTCCAGATAACATTTCAACGTACCATTGGCTTGGAAAAATAATTCATGTTGACTCACGGTGACAAATCCACTTCAAATAGATTTACTTTTTTAGTTTTCCTATCAGAAAAGATTTTCGAGAGCCCCATGGAAACCTCTTCTGCTGAGTTTTCAAGGTAAGCGTGAAATGACCACAAGTGAAGCATTATTGGAGTTTGCTGATATATGAAACTGTAGTATGGCTGGAATACGAACACTCGGAGCTGAGTTGTCTTGGCTGGATGACAGCTGGCACTGACCAAAGGAACTTAAGTAAGTTAAGAGGCGCAGAGAAGCACGAAGTTTCTTCAGCAGTTCTCAGACACAAGGTTATTTTGACAGTAATAAGTAATGAAAAAAAAACAGAAACAAATACCCAACAACACTCGGCATTTTCCCTTTTCTTGGCCCTGATTTTTCCCATAAGCCAAGGTTAAAATCATTAAAAAAAAGGTTTTAATATATGTTGTCTCTAGTCTCTTGCTTTGTCTATGGTTGGGATGCAGCCTGCAGAATCAGCAAACCTCCTTTCTACAGCTCCTATTGAGTTCAGTACTAGATGTATACAGTTAGCTCCCTCTAGTGGTGGCTGCATTCAGTCAGAATTTTCTCATTTATCACGTAAGAAAAAACAGATCTTCCTAGCTCAGGTGACCACTCACTTTGATAAAGGCTGAGTATATCTGGTGGAGCTCTTGGTGAAGAGTGGGGTTCCTTCTGAGTTTATCAGAGAAAAAAACATCAAAAACTGCACCCGCGTGGAAATTACTGATACACTGGATGCAATCACAGACAGAACTGACTGAACGTGCGTGTAAAACCATCAGTTTTTTCCTGAACAGATCCTGACACAATCCGCATTGTTCATGTGAAAGAGACCTTAATAATAATTTTGGTGTATCTTCCGGAGATCTGTGTTCCAGGAAACAAAGGGAGAATAGGTCATCAGTATGAAAACAAACCAATACCAATCACGTGACCTAGATCATTTATATCAGCACCTCCAACATCCTCAGGGAACTACTGAAAATTCTTTAGATGGCTTGAATCACTTAAAGGGCGTCTGTCAGCAGTTTGGACCTAAGTAGGGGCTGGTGAGCCTATGTTATCAGGAGTAGAGGAAATATGAACTTTTATTCTGCTCCTTAAAGGGATTCTGTCAGCAGTATTTCACATATTGAGTTATTTATACCATTGGATTCGGCCAGTTATAAGCAGTTCTAAATTGTAATTGTTATAGGTCACAGAGGCAGTTTTTGTGGTAAAAAAACGATTTTTAGTAGCTGTCACTCACTGTAAATAAGGAGCCCAAGGGGAGTTCCCAACCGTTGAAGGAGCCCGGGCTCGGCGATTCCTTGGAGCCCAGGCACGCCCACCTACTTAATATTCACTTCACTGACTCGCTCAGTGAAGCTCCAGCTCGGACGAAATCCCGCGCATGCGCAGTACATCCAGAGGCCTGCGCCCGCAGACTGCACGGGTGCAGGCCTCTGGATGTACTGCGCATGCGCGGGGATTTCGTCCGAGCCGGAGCTTCACTGAGCGAGTCAGTGAAGTGAATATTAAGTAGGTGGGCGTGCCTGGGCTCCAAGGAATCGCCGAGCCCGGGCTCCTTCAACGGTTGGGAACTCCCCTTGGGCTCCTTATTTACAGTGAGTGACAGCTACTAAAAATCGTTTTTTTACCACAAAAACTGCCTCTGTGACCTATAACAATTACAATTTAGAACTGCTTATAACTGGCCGAATCCAATGGTATAAATAGCTCAATATGTGAAATGCTGCTGACAGAATCCCTTTAAGTGCATTGTAGGTGGAGTTTCACAGAGAAATGCTTTCTGCATTTAGCTACTTCATAGCCCCTCCCTTCTCCTACGAGTGACAACTGTAGGGGTGTACTGATTGGATGGTAGAGCTGTCACTCAGAGCAGAGGGGAGGAGCTGCTCAGTGCAACAGCTCAGTGCAGAGTGCACTTCACAGTGAAGCTCTGCCTCCAGAGCACTGGATAAAAGCTCCACAAAATGTATATTTGTACTGCACTCCTCACCCCCTACCTAGTGCTGTCAGCAGTTAAACATGGTCAAAACTACTGACAGATTCCCTGTAACTAAGGACAGCTTAAGGAACATTTCACCCCCCCCCCCCTCCTTCCTTTGATTCTATGTTGTATCATATTGCAAACAAAAATGTGGGCAATATAAATGTATTTTCTCTATGTATTCCAGGTCTTCTGTCTGTAATAGAAGACCAGGACAGCTAAGCCCAACCCCCTTAGCTAAACCTACCTCTACAGAAAAACACGTCTGCTTTCTTCTAGAAACAGAGTCACACCTGCCCATAGGTTGTATCTGGTATTGCAGCTCAGCTCCTTTGAAGTGAATGAAGGCTGAGCTGCAACACCATACACAACCTAAGGACATACGTTACATAGTTTTTCGGCAGAAGGCAGCCATGTTTTCTTACTCATGTACCATACATTCAGTAATTGCTCCATTCTTTTATCCATGCAGAAATATACACCAGTGGTTAAAAGTGTTTGCATAAAAGTGGACATTGACCTATGCCCCATCACCAACTCGCGGTCCACCACAGCGTACAATGCCTATTGAGCTCCTGAATACTCCAGACGTTTGTTCCTGCAGTTTGTTTGTCTTCAAGCTTTAAGGCCTCCATAACACATGATATTTCACTGGAAGGGGAGTTAAAATTTAACCTTTATTCTGTCAATTGAAATAGCATGTATATCCCTTACTTATAGAATTTACAATAGTGCAGGGGTTGTCTTACCAGAGGCATTGGTAGCATATTGCTCGGATATGCCACCAATGTCAGATAGGTGCAGTCCAACCTCTGGGACCCACACCTATCTCTAAGGCTACTTTCACATTAGCGGCAGCCTTCTCCGGCAGGCTGTTTTCCAGCGAGTGAACAACCTGCCGGATCCGTGCTGCAGCTAAGGCACACGTGCTCCCGGAACTCCGCTCCGGCCCCATTTACTATAATGAGGGTGGGCCGGAGTTCCGGCCACAGCACGGCAACAGCCGGAAGGCTGCCGCTAATGTGAAAGTAGCCTAAAACAAAGCTCCCAAAGTGATGGAGAGAGCACTACTCACGCATGGCCAACGCTCAACTATTTTTCAGCGCACCCATAGAAATGAATGGAGGGCGGCCACACATTAGGGGGAATTTTTTTTAAATATTGCATTGTACTCATTTTCAATTGGTCTTTATTAAAAATATGGAGTCCTTTTTTCTGTACAGAGCTGAGATGCTCTAGTAGCAGCCTGTGGATTTTCTTTCTTTTTCCATCAGTCAGAGAGCTGATGGGCTCCTTATCTCTGCTCTCAGACATCATAAAAACTCATTATAGCTCAGTAATTATCTTACTGATAAGAATGTGACTTAAATAAGAGTTTATGACCTCTTAGTAGTTTAGAGCACAAAATGAAAGTACCAGTCTCACAGCTGGAAGAACAGTAAACTCTTTGTGACAGAACGGCTCAATATTTCTAATAAAGACCAACTGAAAAAAATTATTTTATCCAAAAATGAGTAAAATGCAATCATAAGCAAAAATTGCGTCTGTAGGTGTACATAAGCATTTAGGTAGAAATCAAGTTTATTAGATTTTCTGAAATTTTTCAAAACAAAAATACAAAGAGAATAAACATTCAAAAAAGAGCATTCGGCCGCGCAGGGCCAGTACAATTTGCAAGCACCATTGTAACACAGCTCAACCTTGCAGAAATGGTAGAGGAAATAAACAAAGCCAAAACAAACAAACAAACGAAAAAAAAAAAAAAAAAAAAAAGGGGGGGTGGTTAATACTTCAAGGAGAAAAGTTTCTTACATTGTAGTATAGCATGCTGTTTAATAAGCACCAATAAAAATCGGTGACTCAGTACACCATCCGTGTGATGTATGAAACGAGATACAGACTGCAAATAAAGTGAAAGGGAGGGAGAAGAAGGATGACAATACGTACAAGATGAAGGGTGAGGGGAGATACAGGATAACAACACTATGAAGGGGACTAAGGGTCGTTCACAGAACGGCTGGCATCAACCAGCTGTCTCTAAGTAAGATAACGGGCAAGTTTGCCAGACTCCCTGTACTGGAGCCACACAAACCAATTCTTCTCTATCAGCGCTCCTCTGCCATGAGTCTCACCCATCAAGCTTTCCATTCTATAAATTTGGGTCAGCTCAGTGAGCCAATCTAGAGCAGAGGGAGTGGAATCTTTTTTCCAGAATCGCGGCAGAACAGCACGGGCTGCCGCCATGAAGTGCCGTAAGAGACCTCGCTTAACAACCTTCAAGGAGCCAGGAATCATGGAGAGGAGCGCCAATCGCGGAGATGGAGAAGTACGCACACCAGACATCTCAGAATAGATATCAAAAATTTTTTGCCAATAAGGCTGTATTCGAGGACAAGACCACCAGATGTGCAACATATCCCCCACTCCCGAGCCACAACGCCAACAACACTCGGGCACCTCTGGGAAGCAACGATGAAGTAAGTCTGGGCACCTGTACCAGCGCGTCAAGATCTTATAATTTTTTTCCTGTGCAGCGCAGGGAATCGGCATCTTATGAGTCAGAATGAAACACTTCCGCCAATCACTCTCAGGTATCGGACCTATGTCCCTCTCCCACGCTCCAACATAGGACAACAAAGGCTCTTTAACACAGGAGAGAAGGATCCGATACACCTGCGAAATAACATGTATAGGCGGATTCCGCTGAAGGAGCAATGTTTCAAAATCAGTAGACGTGGGGCATGTCACACCCTGAGGGTAAACGCATGGAGAGGTAGGTTTTGAGCTGCGCATATTCAAACCAGGATAGACAGCCCCCCGGGGCACTCGCTTGTAATTGGTTAAATGGCGGAAGCACCGCCTGGTCCCCAAACACTTCATGCAGCCTGGCACCCCCAGCACGCGACCAAATCAGAAAGGATTCTCTATCCATAGCGGGGGGAAAGGCAGGGTCATCAAACAGAGGACTCATCCTCCCCGGCCTCCTGGAAACACCCCAAGTCTTTAGGGCATGATCCCAAACCCGTAAGAATTGAGCTGTCAGGAATGGGAGTGAGGAAGCAGGAGGTCGATGAATTGGGGCCACCCAAGGGAGAGAGAGGAGGGACAAGGGTACCAGCGCAGCTTCCAGGGTAACCCACTGCTTGGTTGTGTTGTTATGGAACCAATCTAATACCCGTATCAAAACTGAGGCGCGGTAATAGAGGTATAAATCGGGGAGTCCAGCTCCACCTTCCTCTTTCTGCCTGGTCAAGGTTCGCAACTGCACTCTAGGACGTGTCACCCCCCAAATAAATCGTCGTATAGCTGTCTGTAATTGAATGAAGTATGCCCGCGGAGCAAAGATGGGAAGAGCCTGAAAGAGATACAAGAAACGAGGGAGTATGTCCATCTTCACCACATTGATCCGTCCAAACCACGACAGCAGCGACTTATCATAGGCTTTAAGATCCGTCAGGGTACGTGTAAGTAAAGCAGTATAATTCCGGCGTAAACAGTTCGGACATGGAGCATGACAAATGAATCCCAAGATATTTCAAGGATCCAGTTTGCCATTTAAAAGAGAAAGCTGCCGCGAGTTGGACACGACCGATGCAGGGAGAGAGACGTTGAGCGCCTCAGTCTTGTGATAATTAACTTTAAAATTGCTGACTGCACCGTAACAGTCAAACTCCTGCAACAACGAGGGTAATGTCACCAGGGGATTTGTGACGTAAAGCAACAAGTCATCGGCATAGAGCGATAGTTTGTATTGCATGCCCCTAAGAGTAACCCCTGTGATATCGTGAGATGTGCGAAGGGCCACGGCTAAATGTTCCATTGCGATGACATAAAGCAAGGGCGACAAGGGGCATCCCTGTCTCGTGCCATTCGCAATGGAAAAGGGCCGCGACATCAAACCGTTGACCCTCACTCTCGCGGTTGGGGACCTATATAGGGCAAAAATGCGCTGCAACATGAGAGGGCCAAGTCCCAAGTGACGCAGCGAGGACCGCAAAAATTGCCAATGAACTCGGTCGAACGCCTTTTCAGCATCGACCGAGATCAAGCAAGTAGGAATAGACGCAGCTCGTGCATGTTGGATAAGAAGGAGCGTCTTGCTAAGGTTGTCCCTAGCCTCTCTACGCGGAGTAAACCCCACCTGATCTGTGTGTGCAATCTGAGGTAGTATAGGTAACAGGCGGTTGGCCAGCATCTTGGAGTACAATTTCACATCTGCATTAATTAAAGAGATCGGCCTGTAATTTGTACATAGGGATGCATCCTTTCCAGGCTTAGGTTATAACGAGATGGTGGCCAATAGCGTCTATGGAGCGAAAGTGCATGTCTCCGTGATCGAGTTAAAGACCTGCACCATGAAAGGAGACAGTTGGGATGGCAAATTCCTTATAAAACTTGGCTGTGAAACCATCTGGCCCGGGGCTTTTGCCAGAGGGTGTTCCATTCAGTGCTAGTTTCAATTCCTGGATAGTAAAGGCCTCCTCCAGACAGTCAGTTCTTCAGGAGGAACTGGAGGGAGGGCTGTCCGAGAGACATACTCCTCTACACGCCCTTGAAAAGTCGTCGGTTCCATATCTGCTAAAGGGCCTCGGATATTGTACAAGGACTCATAGAAATCCCTAAATGTAGTGACAATATCTTCTGGTTTGTGAACTACCGTACCCCCAGAAGATTTCACTTTAGGTACAAAAGTCCGCTGGGGTTTGGGGTGGATAAACCTGGCCAGAGAAGCCCCACATTTGTTTGGAGTATTCATAATAATGAGAGCTCACTCGCTCTCGGAATTGGGCATATTTTTTGTCCAACAGGGTCCGCAATTGAGCACGCGCATCTAACAAAGAGGCAAGCACCCCGGGATCCCGAGTCTGTTTATGGGAGCTTTCCGCTTGCTGTATCTGGGACAAGAGCTGTTGCACCTTCATCCCCTTGTCCCTCTTGATACGCGCGCCCTGCTGGATAAGCACACCCCGAACCACACACTTCAATGCCTCCCATTGGTATGGAAGTGAAGTCGTGTCCTGAGTATGAACTGACAAAAAGTCTGAGATGGCTGTCCTAACCGCCTCCCTACTAACCTGGTCTGTCAGCAAACCAGGGTTGAGGCGCCATGACCATTCCCCACGGGTACCCCCCGGGATCGAAAGGGAGACTGTAAGAGGAAGCATGGTCTGTCCAGACCATGGCCCCTATCGTGGCCTGGGGGCACCAGGACAGCAAACGGTGATCAATGAAAAAGTAATCAAGCCGACTATAGGAGCCGTGCGCAGCAGAATAATAAGTATAGTCTCTAGTGTCTGGGTGGAGAACACGCCAGACGTCCACCAGGTGCATGTCAAACAGTACCTTGTGAAAGATGCGCGTCTGAGTATGTGAGAGCTGCGAGTGTCCCGAGGAGGAGTCCACCACTCGATCCATGACCAGATTAAAGTCGCCTGCTGTCACCACTAAGCCTTCGCAAACTCCACCAAACCTCCCCAGAATTCGCTTGCCCGTCCGTACTTGATCCTGATTAGGGAGATAGACATTCGCAATGGTGAAAAGATGCTCAAACATGCGCAGCTTAACAAAAATAAACGACCCTCAGTGTCAGACACGTGGTCTATGACCTCAACCGGCACTGATTTGTGAATTGCCACACTCACCCCCTTGGTTTTGGCATCAGGGTTAGTACTGTGTAGCCAAAGTGGTATAGTAACGATTACGCAGCACCGGCAGGTGCCCAGACTTAAAATGCGTCTCCTGAAGACATAGTACGTGGATTTTTTGTTTATGCATTTGGTAAAGTATGTGTGACCGCTTTCTGGAGTATGAAACCCCTCGGACATTGAGGGAACAAAGCTTGAGAGTCCCCATTTCCGGTTAGTAAGCAAGCGCGTATAGGTGGGGTAGACAGACCACAAAGGGAGAGGGAGCAAGCAAGACTATGGGGGAAAAGGGCAGGAGTGTGATACGAGAGGGAGGCAAAAAAAAAGATATAAATAACAACAAAGGAAAGTACAAAGAAAAAAGGGGCCCCTCAAAACCAGAGGGCGACCAAAACCCTAAGTCACTAAGAGCTAGGGTAAATAACAACCGTCTTTGAAGACAAATAAAATGAAGTGCTAGGAACAGCACTCCTTTATCTAACAGAGGGTGATTGGAATTCAGAGGCCGGAGTACCCCTCCGGCCCAACCCAAACACAGCAATGCAATAAGACAAGAACTCCCCTTAACTGTGGGGAACAACTTAGATTCAGAAACTGCAATATGTCAAAACTAGGCAATTGTAAAGACCACTTGTGGGAAATAGGGAGCGGGAGACGGCGAAAGAGGTGCCATCATGGAAAAAGAGGGGCAAGGCCAATTGGGTTATACCGGACTACACAAACACCGTAATAGAGCCCTATCTCAGTGTCACCGTCCCATCCTCACCCCCCACTCCCCCAGTAAGTCCCATAGTGAAGTATCATGTGCCTGGCGCAGTCCACTGCTTTCTTGATGCTCTGGGGAGAGCAGTTACAGCAAACTGCCTATGATCATCTGAAATTGAAAGTCACCCCTCGTTGCCAACAGGACGAAGATCCGGGCGCTGCCGTCGTCGAGTAGGTGAGGATAAAGAAGAAGGCCTGGCCTCTCGCCTACGTGGAATCCGCTGTGGAAGCGCTATATCCATCGGCCAGTCAGACATGTTGATAGATGTTGGGGGGAGATCCAGCGCAGCCAACAGATCTGGAAGATCTTCCGGGGCACGTAGATGGTGTGTGCGGGAGCCCCAGCGTATTATCAGTTGAAATGGATACCCCCAGTTGTACGGGATATTACGCTCGCGTAGAAGAAGCAGTAGGGGGCGCAACGCTCTACGTTTGGAAAGTGTTAGAGCGTGAAAGGTCCTGAAGGAGTTGCACTTTGGCCCCGTCGAATACTATCTCATTTTTAGCGCGCGCCCTGCGCATAATATCCTCCTTAAGTTGAAAGAAGTGCACCCTGCAAACAATGTCTCTGGGTCGTGCCAGATCAGAGCTAGGTGGTCCAAGTGTACGGTGGGCCCTGTCAATGATTATTTCCTCAGTCGGAGGTCGCCCCAGGAGGCCATTAAACAGGCCCTGCAAAGTAGGAACCAGATCCTGTTGATGGGTCGCTCAGGGATTCCCCTCACCCTAATATTGTTCCTCCGATTCCTGTTTTCTGCATCCTCAGCGATGTCAAATAGCTGCTGCAACTGCCGAGTATGCGTGTCTAACTCGCGGCGAACCTCAGATATCTGGGCCTGCTGAGCCTGAGAAGAACCTTCCAACAGTTGTACTGAAGTGGAAAGCGAGGTGATGTCCTCACGCAGGGACCTAATCTCAGTCCTGCAGACTGCCTCTAGGCGAGTTAAATAACGCTCCATGTCAGCTTTAGTAGGCATAGCCTCCTACCTGGTCTCTGAGAGCTTGTAAGTCGGCTGCCACACTGGGATCAGGTGTCGCTGGTGTGGAGGCATCCTGGAAAATTAGTGGAGGAAAGTCCAGCTGTTGTGAAGGTGCCGCTTTGCTTCTCTGCTGCGAGGAGGAGGGAGACGTCTGGCTGGCGGCCATTGCAGGTGACGCAGGCGGGAGGGCCGCTGTAGCAGGCGTGCTCAAGAAAACGGCGGATCCCGCTCCTGGTGCGGCCCGAGGGGGTCTGAGATTGTGCTGGGGTGCTCGGGCGTCTTTTCCCCCGCATGGGAGTTCAAAATGATGGCTTGTGAGCGCTGATGAGTGGGTGAACGGGCCGGAGGAGCGGGAGCTCTCAGCACGCACAACCTTTCCGGCGCCATTACCAAGCCACGCCTCTACATAAGCATTTAAAGGGACACCACCATCAAATCTTGATCGCATATTAACAACCTGTATGTGAATATTCTATGTTTTTTTTTTACAAAAAAAACAGGTAGATGGTTTTTAGATGTAATTTTACTTTCTATCCTGACCTTTAACTTCGTCTCTGTACGTGACTCAATTAGACCATCACACATTACACTAATCAGGGCAATGCTCTTCTGTGGGTACCTAGACCTAGCAGCTGCCATACTATTATCCCAATTCTTACCAATCTACTATACTAACAGATATCTTTTCCTATACTACTACTATATCTGTTTAGAAGTTTTTTTCCTTCTGTGCTTACAGCGACAGAAGGACATTTCTTTTTTATGTTATTTTCAATGCTGTAGTACTGGCGAAATGAAAAAAATGATTTAAAAAATGTTTTCTATGAATATTTACTTTAAAATAATACCCGTTCTGACAGACAACCGTTTTCTGTTACGGAGGATTCCTGACTCTCCTCTGATTTCAGGACCTGATCCTTTGTCTTCCCAGGGGTGTTGGTGGAATTTCCTTCTGTCCAATTGAAAAACACATGCCCACATTGCTAAGTTGAGTGTGATGTATTTGGGGGAGTCGGGAGAGATAGCGGTCTTAAAAGTATATGAACATCCTCAGGGTAAGTTCACATTTAGCAGATTTGCTGCAGACATGTCTGTGATTGTCCCATATATCTAAATCCAAAAATCTTTGCACATGCTATGGAAAAAATCTCATTCAGATGTATG